>OX465428.1:6467983-7067983 GCA_950005045.1 Agrotis exclamationis
TGATATGATGATGATGAGAAATAGGTATTTTACAATAACGAAAGCAATACTCATACAAGTAGAGACACAATCTATATGTATAAGACCCATCCTTTTTCTAAGCGTGTTTTAATTATCAAATGAGTCTACCCGCCCTGCGTGGAATGAAAGGGACTATCAGACTCGTACCCTTTACTTTCCAGGGTCATGGTTTCCTGCAGATCCGCGACCAAGTCCCGTCCCCTAACACCCAAATTAATTACTTAGTTATAATCAATATGAACAACACACCTTGTTGCCGTGTTACCATGCTACTTCTAGTTTGTTCAATAACTGCATATCAGTGTCTAGAATTCAAGAGACTAACTCAAGAATATTGTGTACAATTATTGTAAAGGTAAGGTAACTTATATTATGTTTTAATAATATATTTTTATAAAAGTGAACTAGTGTTGTACATTATACCCACGAATGATCTTCAAATGAAAGCTACTTGTTGCATCTTCACATATTATGTAAACGACCACACCTTTTAACATCTACATTATTGTTTTAACAAATACTTGGCGGACAAATTCGGCCGTCTATTGCGTTTTCATACAAAGATCGAATTTGTTAATACCTATCCGGATTATAAAAGAAACCGAATGATAAGAGTGTCGGTAAATAGGGGAACAGTGTATAAGACGGGGACGTTAATAATCGCAAGGTATAATGGGGACATACACTCTTTAGACATACTTAACACAACACTAACGTAGAGCAAGCGCCATCAGGACGTCATTTTGCAAGCGGCCAGACGCAAATGGCGTCCTGTTGGCGCTTGTGCTACGTTAGTTTTGTGTTAAGTTTGCCTTAGGTGTGTGAATTCCCATCATACCTCGTGTCCCCGTCTTATACACTGTTCCCCTATCAGAATTAATAGACACAGCTCTATACGTAGTTCAAATAGATACTTATACTTAACTACTAAAGATAAATTAGATATACCTACTACGTATATTGTATACCTAAGCAACCATCATCGAGCTTTGTGAACAAATAACTACTTATTAGATTACTGTGATCATCCAATTTTAATACAGATTAGCCCTTCAGCAAAAACTTATTACCCTCCTTTATACTTCGCCATTGTCGGTTGAAAAATAACTGCTGCTACTTACCTGCAACATACTTCAGTTATAAACCTTTACTATTTCCATAGCTAATCAAACTAAAACTCCAAAATGGGGAAGAAAGGCAAAGTGAACAAACTGGCGAAGATGTCAGATGAGGAACGGGCGAGGTACCTGCAGCATCGAGCTGACATGGAGGAGGAAGCTCGCAGGAGGAAACAGGAACTCATTCATAGGTTCATCAAGGTAATTAACTTTTACAAGCCTTTTTTTAAACTCGGAATTAATCTCGACCGGAAATATTCAACTACGTATGAATAGACATAACAACACACCAAATATTATGAAGGAAGAAAAATCGGAGTCTGCCGAATGCCATTCACAGCAGCTGTGAGGCCCAAATGTCTCAAGAATGGAGCCCAGGTCTCCTGAGCGTTGAACTTTTCACCATAAATATGTTATAATTGAAAATCGAAAAATACAAAACGCTCTGTAATTTGTTAAACGCTAGGGTATAAAGTCTAGGGGGTCTGATACAGCTAGACAGGGTCGGGGCGCGGCGGGGCGGCCCCAAGAAAAGATGTCGGGACCACCAGTACTAGAGAATGAAGGAAGGCCTTTGACCAAAAGTGGGCCATTACTAAAGTAAAAGTATGTACTTAGGTAGGTTGTTTTAAAAGGTATCGTGGGATACAATTGTCTCGATGTTGAACGTCTATTAATCTCTCAGATTAATCTCACTCCAAAGAGTTAACGTATCAGCTACAGCTTTATGTTTACAGAATAAACTCGACAAAGAAGAAGCCTTCAGTCGCCTGAACAAAGCCAAAATAAATCAACAATGGAGGTTTATACTGCGCAAGATAAAATGCAAACAAATGGCGTTGGATATACAGGTAGGTACACTCATTACTTATTTTTGTTTATTATTATTTCTTTTCCATTGAGTTTTTACGCGGTGTATTGAATGGGCATATTTCGTGCCCTTTGTTAATTTAATGTTATACCTATAGAAAATATTGTAATTGGGCATGAAATTGGGGCTTCATAAAAAATAAAGAATAGGTAGTAAGCAAAGTTGTTTGCAGTTTTTGGCATAGGTACGATCAACAGAAAACCCGTGTGTTACCTTAAAATGGTTTGTCATTAGTATTAACCTACCTAGTAGGTTTTTATCATCATCATCTTACTAATAAGTCCTAAATTCTTCTAATAACTACGAAAATCGTCTTTTTTCTAGAATATGCTGACGAGCTTCAACTTCCTGATGGAACGTAAAAACCGCTTGATCAAAACGCTGGTAAAGGCTACTGATGACTCCGATGAGCAGCATCGGAGAGCATTCCAGGCACATACGGAGAACGTCAGCTATTTCCTTAGTAAGACTTTTTTCATTTCTGTAATCTTTGCCTTTTCTGTCATGAGAATGAGATAGATCTTGACGAATACCTCATCGACGACGGAGATACTTAGTTTGGACTTACTGCAGGATTGTGTAGGTACGCGAACACTGGAGCACTCTCCATTTCATCATTATCATAACGAGCCATAATTTTACTAACTCAGCCAGGTTTTTAGTTTTGCGGGCACCCAAAGATTCAGTTTGGTTAGGTTCCTTTAAACCTTGTAGACAGAACGACATCGTCTGCGCCTTGGCTTGGTCTATGTTGATAATTTGCTGATTAATCAATTTATTTGATTCGTGGTGACTTAGTAATTCTCGAGTCCCGCCTTTTGCATTCTCTAGACTGTACTTTAAAACTATGAATAGTTGCTTTAGCCATGCTAGAAAAAAGCACATGATTTAAGAAACGTTTCTTTATGCACGTGGTAAAAGAAAGATTTTTGATAGAGAACTGAGGTATACAGGTTCCTATATTAAAGCAGTTTACACTAAAGAACTTAATTATAATTCCAGACATAGGCTCCCAACGCCTAGACAAGCTACAAGCAGAATACGATCACCAGAAGAACACTCTCCTAGAGAACTGGGACATGGAAGAGATGGATCTGATAGACAATCAGGACCGGGCGGAGTTCAAGTTGAAGCTTATCGCGTACATACAGGACAGGGACTTCCAGGCGATGAAGAAGAGTATAGAACTACAGAGAGCAACGGAGAAGAATGATGCGAGGCTTGAAGTAAGAGAAACTTTGTCTGCTTAAAATACGAGTTAGTTTTACTGTTTGTGATTTTTTAGATTAAAATAACGATGTTTTTAGTCTCAATGTTTTTGCTCTTAGAACCTCTTCTGTAATTGAAGAAATTCTAAGCTACTTTATTTGGATTATATCGGCTAATTTATTCACTGCAACTGGGTAGATCTGAGAGATTTTTCATATTCAACGCTCAATTACCGATTATGTTACAAAATAAAGGAACGATATTATACCCAAACAGTATTTATTGTTGAATATTAAATGTAATAAAATACAGCACAGTTAAAGAGACTACTGAGGTTTAACTAGAACTTCAGGTCATCTTTCCAATCGTCACAGTTGGCTCTGCCCTTTTCAGATAAACATAACAGCAAGTTTTTCGAAAATTCGCATTTATCTTCCGAGTTTTCTGTAATTATAAAGAAAATTATTAAGAAATGTCCTCAGAATAACAGAATCACAGGAATTACTGAAAAATTACCAATAAACCCGCAATTTGTCAAAGTAGCTTTTTGAGGCCTCACGTGAAAAAGAAAATATAGAAGCAACAAAATTGGAGTCAATTTTTGATAATACCAATCAAAGTGTGCCTCATTGGTACTATCACAACTTTTTTTAGGATGGAATTATGTAAGCCGACGAAAAAGCACATGGTTACCATTATCCAAAATCTGGAAGCACTCTTCAATAGACTCCTGCAAGAAATCCCTCAGATCTTCGTTCTTAACGTCCTTAGTGATAGCATGCGTCACTAGGTATCTGTCCGGCATTCCATCCTCCGCCGTCTGGGTGGGAATTATGAAATTAATCTCTACAGCTGCTTCGTAGCTCGTTGAACTAATCAAAATTAATTAGTGAGAGATTGTTTTAATTGACTATGAAGTTGAGGTAAGTGATTCCATTTGATATTTTGGGTAATTCCGAAAGTTAAATAAAAGATATTCTTTTTCTTTTACCCGGATCCTAGAATTTTCTAAGACTACCTACAGTCTAGGAAAATTTACAGCTCAAAATGAACGCAGATTTTAATGCTCTCTAAAATGCAGGGGTCACCCAATTAGTTTCGTTCGGGGTCCGTTTTAAGACATGAAATGACCATCACGATCCGCAGAACATTTTATAGAAAAAAAAATTGTTTTTTGAATACGGAATATTATACAATTTTAGCAAAGGTATTTTTTCACATTTCTATGAGAAAAGTGTCATGTTTTATTGCGTGTTTGATATTAAATCCAGAAACTTCCGCATGTTTGTTTATAAAACTGTGTTTTCTCGGAATTATTGATCATAAGATCGTACTCTATAGTGCAAGTCGCTGTGTTCATCACGCGGTCCGCACAAAATGGGTCGGGGCGGTCCGGATGCGGACGGCGGTCCGCCATTTGGTGACCCCTGCTCTAACGACTAAAGTTTTCCACCTTTGTACATTAACCATGAATCCGTAATATTCAAAAGACATGTATTTTTTTTTTGATTACTTTGAATAGGTAAGAATTCAATTTATGTGAATTTGTACCGTAAATATTTCCAAACATTTACTTATTTAAGACAGTTTCTATTAGAGTATTAGTAGTAGAGTATCATAACGTCACTCCTTTTACATCATCTACCTACGGTCATACATCTGATTGTATAATCACGTAACGTACGCAATTGATTTCTATACTTACCGTCTACAACAAAATACGTACCATCTCTAAATTTTCCAAGAAGCAGTGCAAGGCACAGGCTTGGTTATCAGTTTCATTGTTAGAGTGATGTTCAGAGGTGTTCTTCTCGTCTGAGCGAAAGTTATCCTCGTATCCCGTAATCTTATGTGTGTTCGGATTATACTGACTCCTCTGCCCAGAATTTTCTGGACGCCTCTCTCTTTTGTATCTTCGAGTAGACGGGGTTGTGGAGTAATAGTTGTTGTATTGACCCTGGCCCATGTCTTGCTGAAACAATATTATTATTAGCGATGCATCCGATACCGATACCGATATATCGGCGATACTTCGGGTTAGCCGATATATCGGTATCGACGATATTTTATGACCGATTCAACGATACTTTTTAATTTAAAAATGTAGTGTAAACGAGCGTGTTGTCTCGTCTATTTCGTTGTAAACGAGGCACGAACTATGCCCGGGGAAAACCAGTAGGTACTGCAACTATAAGTTCTGAGATGCCTACGACTGGCGGGCTTTGAACTATTTGTGGGTAGATGAGCCCCTGTTTACTCTGAGCTGTAATTCTCTCAAAGAAGAAGTCGAGAGATACCAAAGGTTTCGATATAGGAAACTTTAATTTTTAAACCATATTTTTAAAAGAGTAACCATGGAGTTTCTTGCCGGTTCTTCTCCATGGAATCGACCAACCCGAACCGAGCACCTGTTGTCGACGTTTTATAAGTGCCCTCAGGGGCCTATGTGAAATAAAAACGTTTGATTTTGATTTTAGATTCCAAGTGAGTTCTGACGCATCTGAGAGACTATTTTCCAGCGCAGGTCTTTTCAGACTCGCGAAAGCGCCTTTCTACGAAAAAAATAAGATTACTTTGTTTTTTAAACAAAAATCTTATTAATGTTAATTTTAATTACAAAAATTTATATAGGTACCTATATGTATAATATCAACATAATACTAAGTCACTATTTTTTATATTAATAAAAAAAATTACTTGTGATTTATTTATTATTTCTTTAATTCATAATAAGCGTATCGGTATCGGTATCGCCGATATTTTTATAAGAATATCGGTATCGGTATCGTATCGGCCAAATGGCGTATCGATGCATCCCTAATTATTATGCCGTACCAAATTATGCTTAAGGGAACAGATTATTTCTTCTCGAGTTTAAAGTAGTAGTAGCCCAGTGGCTAGAATTGCGTTCCATCCTATTGATAAGTTTGTTACAGGGTTCTTAGCAACACACGCTACTTAGTACATTTACCACGCAGTCCTAAAAATAATGACCAAACACACAGTATGTGTAAACCCGCACTCTTGTTACATTGGTAAAACACAGATGTCTGTGTTTGCCGCATTGAAAGATAGAAACACACCTAGCGCGTAAGTCCCGCACTGGCATACAGCGAGCCGCCACACGCTAGGCGTGTTCGGCCGCACAGTCGTCGCGCTTACGAAAATATGCTACGACAGTGCGGCTCACACACCGTGTGTGTTGTACAGCTGGCAGCAATTGTTCGGCCGCAGCAAAGGTGTTAAGGTACTAAAGGTTTCCCTTGTCCTGCTGCGGGAAAGTTGTTGTTTATATTCAGCTTAATTTATATTTACTTACGCTTCCATATTCGTCGCTTTGTGGAAAGTCCTCTCTGCCATTGAAATTAACATTGCGACTTCCCGTCATATCGTTCCTGTTATTCGTACCTCCCATTCTTCCTCCATTTCTACCACCATTCCTGTCATTATTATTGCTCATTCTGTCATCATTTCTGTTCTTCCTATCATCACTACGATCCATTCTATCATCAGTCCTACCCATCATGTCATCTCTATCTCTCATACCACTTCCTCCTTTTCTACCACTATTTCTGTCGTCTCTGCCGTTCTTATTTTCTTTGCTTCCAGTGGTGCGTCCTTTTTCCCAGTCATTCCTCTGTATTTGATTCCGTGGTTCCTTATAGTCTTGCTCAGAGTTCCCTCTGCTTGAGTTCTTTCCTTCTTGCATCTTCATGCATTTCTTGTAAATGTTCTTCAGCTCGGCTTCTTTCGGTCCTCCACTTGAACGACAATTCAAGGCCTGTACAAGACATTTATTTATTTTACTTATCGTGCTCATACTAACTTTGAGGGAAGTTAAATAGGTAAGGTCATATCATAAGCTAAATTGCATTAACATTGCTTTACATACTCGTAATATTACACATCATCAAAGCCTATTTAAGAGAAAGTCCTCGGCATGGGCAATGATTTTCGAAAGACCCATCTAAGAGACGGCAAAGGCGCACTACCAGCAAATGCTATAACTGTATCCTGTACCTTCAGGATATCTAATCAAAATATAAAATAAATACTACTCACATAGCTTTCAACGAGTATTAAACACAATATCAGGACGTGGTACTTGACGAGACACATGGTCACAGCGGCTGCCACTCTGACAATGTTGATGGTGACCATGCCGCACCGTTTATATGATAACGGCGTCCACGCCTCACTTGCTGCAAATACAACAGGTGACAAGCTCCATCCAAATATGACTAATTGTTGGATGACATGCGTGTACTGTGCTTTTGAATTATGTGGACTCGATAATTTTATGGTGATTCTATTTTTATCGCTTTCACTCTTTACTTTTGCTTTTAAGTTGCGTTTTCAAATATTTTTCCAATTTGGAGTAGGTATAGTACTTAGTAGCCTAAACAGCCGCATTTTCTAATTAAAGGCATACAGACGCTTAAGATGTAATCAGTATTTGAATCTAGACCTAGGCTTTCAGCGCAAAAACGTATCGTCAGTTCAGTTCAGTTCTAGTTCCAATTATTATCACTCTCCCTTGTAAGTGCATCCATCTTCAATTCAACATCTATCTTTAACTTCTACATTTTCACTTATGATGTCGACATTTTCATTTTCTGGCACCCCATCAATCTGAATTTCCTGCTCCATATTACATCATTCCCCTGTTCATCAAGTATCATATCAAACAATGCTCATCAGTCATCAGTCACGCCTGTCAAGGTGTCATCCTACATGGTCCGATATGCTGACCAGAGCCAGTAATTACAGGAAAACCTCATGTGGCCAATTGGAAATTGCAATATTATACCACCACAATAACAAGTACCTATATGAGGTACTAAGGTACTTGTTGTGTTCAGGGACTATTTATAATGTCTATTTTGCAGTCTTATTTAAGATTTATAATTATTATAAACTGTTGTTTTTCTACGTCGTATTTTTAATACGTATCCTATACCATTTATAACTTCATCTATTGCTGTACATTCGTGGGATTCTTCGCTTTAATTCAGTGAATTTGACGGTCGAAATTGTATAACCGTAAAGAATTTTAATTTCCTGTTTTTTTGGTACGCCAAGCGATTGCCTAATTGATAGATCATATTCGTTACAGTCTGAATTTGATGGCTCACTCACTGAATTAGCAATCTCATGTTCAATGTGAGTATGTTGAAGTGGACGGATAACAGATGATTCTTCAACCTCCTTATAAAAATACCCTTTATTTTTACTGCTAGTTCTTGAAGATTTTCTTCTCTTCTACTAAACCATCAGCTTTATAAACCCGTTTCTTATTGCAGCATGAAGAAGAACTACGCAGCTTCTGCGTCCCCAAACAGCTGACAATCGAGATGTACTGGTCCAAGCTCCGCGAGGTTTACACCAATTATCAAGAGGAGCACAACCCCATTATGAACCACTACCACAGCCTTCGCGAGAAGGACGACTTCTATCAGAAAGAGATCGCCAGGAATGACTACCAGATACAACTGGCCACTGTAAGATATTACTTAGAACTTGATAAAGAAACTAATTGTTTGTAAAAAGTCTTGTGGAAACTCAATAGGTTATTCTTTCATGGCACGCCAAGTTTGAATTGCTGTAAGAATTCAGTCGGACATTCTTATTTAATAACTATCTACTGGAGTATCCATAACATTAATCAGTAGGTATTTCTTTTCAATAAACCCACCAAGGCTTTTATTTCCGTAGTACACGCGATATCACTGAATCATTAGGTTACTGATCGTTTTGTACTTCAATTCTTTGTGGACATGGATGAACCTTGATAAGGGCCACAAACCAAAAACGAGGACAAATTATTTTGGGTAATTCTAAAATGATGTGGCAATCGCCTTTGTACCTACTCGTACAACGTGACAAAATATAATTAAAATGACTGCTTTTCAACTTCTGTTATTTGTTTATAATCACATCACATTTCCTTCTTTTATTTCGTACATTATTTATCAATTTATTAGAAAATATTTTTGACTTTTGTACTTATCAAAAATTCCGATATTTCAGTGGTATCTAAAAACATTTCTAACCTCGATACTAATATCACATTATTTCTGCATAGGTCCCAAGATACAAATTCTGGCAGTTTATAACGATACGCTATACCAATACAAGTTAAACAATTACCTCAACTACATAACTATACACAAAGGGACCCTACTAATTTTGAATTTCAGGAGAACCTACTAAATCTACAGCATGAATGGCAGAAGACAACAAGCACGATGGCGGACAAACTGGCACGCATGGCGGCCCGCAAGGAGGACCTAGCTCGAAAGTATCTTCAGATGAAGACTGACTCCAAGATCGAGAGAAGCAAGGGCAGTCAGCTTATCAACGTCATGGTTAACGCCAGCCAGGATGCTATTAAGGTTCCAGACTTCCACTCTATTGTTTGCGTAAAAGCATTATCCTAACTCTGATTGTAATGCCTTTGTTTGAACTGTCATTGCCAGTGGAAATGCCAGTTTGAATGGCATCTAATGCTGGCAGGTTGAGGTCATTGTTCGGCCTTTAAATTAACTTATTGATTCTGCGTTTACAAAAACAGGTGTCATATAAAGCCTTGCCTACCTATCCAAAATAGGACAACTGATAGTATTAAAATCTCTTAAAATGCATTTGCCCTACCCCAAAGGAGTATGGGACTTTGTTCTACGGAACGGCGGTGCTCTGCCCAAGCGGGGCAGTCCTGCACCGAATGCTCCACCATGTCCTCCGGGCGATCCTCGCAGTACGGAAACTGCATAGTCCACTGCGAGTCGCGGGTTGGATTACCACACGGAACAAATATTTGTATTCTCTCTGGTTGTTCCGGGCTGTTTGTGTATGTGATTCACAGGAGAAAATTCTTAGAGGAGATTTTGGGTCATATTTTTTTTTATGGAGGAAATAATAAAAAGAATCTGCAATGATTTACTTAGTTTGGAAGAAAAGAGTTCTATAGCGCACTCACTTGAGTGAAGTCGTGAACACTACACACACAGGCGCACAAAAAGTGACTAACCTATAAATGTTTCTTTTCAGCATCTCGAAGATATGCATGATAAGCTGAACAAAATGCTGCAACTGGCAGAGATCTGCAGTAAGTACGAACACGCAGGTGATGAGCTGACTCAAGACGTAGAATATGACTTCGAATCAGTGGACTTCGAACACCTGGATAAGGCTATGATTGTAAGTGGTGTTGAAGTTGAAAACCTAAGTTAGTAATCGCAAAAAACAAAGGTTTGGACGGAGAACGTAGAGGCCTTTGCCCAGCAGTGGGATATAATAATGGCTATACAAACACTTTTGCGAGCAATTCAAATTCAATCTTTTGACTATCTCAGGTAGTCAAAAGATTGAATTTTTGAATTTGGTCGTCTTAAATCCGGGTTTGATGGTGCTTTTGCAGTAATAATAATAATTTGGTGATTGCACAAAATAGAGCTTTTAGAGGGCGAAAGAGTAGGCAGTGGGACACATCATTATGCTATAAAAATATTAGATTTTCATTACTTTTGTAGTAGGTAATAAGCTCGCCAATGATAGGGATCTACATAGCCCTATGCATTCATTCAGGCCTTGGTGGTCAACGATTACCCAACGCAATTTCCATCTTGATTCAATCCCTATCGTTAATCCTTTTGCATCTGTTTTCCTATCAAAGGACGAATGCAAGGAGTACAGCAAAATGGACAAGTTTCTGCTCAAAGTGAACAGAGCCAAGGTGCAAACGATTTGCTTGAAGACCGAGAAAGCCAAGCTGATGAAGGAGAACGTCCAACTGAAGAACTACATCAAGCGGTACCTGACGGACTTGGCACTGAAGGGCAAGGACCGGCCGCTGAGTATGAGGATACGGATGGAGCCGCCCAAGATTGATAACAAGGCTTTGTACGTATTTCTACTAATTTTCGGACGTAAAACGTTACTTTGCTCACCCATCCAGACAGACCATGGAAAGCGTTGCTTAATTTTGCACACTCGTCCAAAGATGACCCCGAAAACTATTGCGTAACCTAGCACATCTATCCAAAGACAGACCTTGGCAAAAGCTGCTACCATCTGGCAAATCTCACTACCACTGGTCGTGCTCGTTAGAAAGTCTAATCAAATTGCGCACGGTTCCGCCGTTCCTCCGTGTGAAAGATGATAAACTTGGCTCAGCACCAATTCCGACATTTTACAACCAGATAAGAGCTGACTGTTTGAGTTGCACTGTTGGTACTTGGTGCCTTTACATACCTATCACACCTAAATATCATGTTCATGTTTGCGACATATAGCTTTAGAGGAATTATCTAGTCTTCAAGAGTTAAACCAATAATATTTGTATCCCCAGGAACCGCCCAGTAACGTGCATAGAAGGAGCGCTATCGATCGCGGTGCAGCACGAGAAGCGTATGCGCAGCATTGAGCGACGCAACAGGGAGGACGAAATCAGGGCGTACCCCCGTGTGCAGTGCTGGATGCAGTCAGCATAATACTGGAAACAACTGCTTCAATGTATTTTTTCTAATGTCATTACGATACTCGAATCATCGATATCGACCGCGTTTGGCGGTCTCATTGGCCCGCTCCTAGGTTGTATGAAATCTCAACCAATGAGAACGCCATACGCGGTCGATGCGTATGATCTAGTATCGTAACGACAACTCATCGTCTCATCGTATGGGTACTGGTGGTCTACCATAACGTCTTAGGGCCTATGCATACCACATTTTAACGGCACGTTTTTGTCAAAGAGCAGTTTGTTGTCGCGATACAAAGCGTCAAACGCGCGTTTGCATCGTGTCTGTATCGCTACAAACGCGCGTCAACGGCGCGTTTATTAAACATGGTGTGCATAGGCTCTTAAAGCCAGAGTAGTTTCAGTAACGGAACGAGGTGGCGCTAGACTTGTATAGCTCTATCTCTTTCCCTCACTGAAACTAATCTGGCTTCAAGACGCACGTCATGGTAGGCGACCTTTCCTACTATAATCCAGTACGACCAGTTTGTTTTTTTCCAATTACGTCATCTATGGGACAAAATGTAGGAGAAAATAAATTTCCTGTCGAAAACTAAAGGTTATTGACATATAAATATGTAGGCAAGTTGGGGAGAGATCAGATTGGCCACCTATGAAACCCTAGCAGCCGTGTGAACCAGTGATGGACAAATTCTGATATTTTCCGGCAATCTCTCGACTGCCATTTTCCTTCTTAGCAATGACAATCTAAATTGAACAAACCCAGAATTGAGCCCTAAATTTCGCCCCCCCAGAAGCGTCTTAATCATCATCAATACAACTATTTCAGGCTGTAAGTAGAACATTATTGAGAAGCATTTTGCGTCACAAGACATGACTTGCAGTTTTATCAATAAGGTGCAACTTTCAATCAAATCAATTTAGTTGCAAAAAGTGCATTTACATTATTTTAGATAATCAGATTTATCATTTACATTATTATCCTATATTTACTTGTAATTTAATAATATTGTATTTTTCTCTAGTCCTACAGCATAATGAATTAGAATAAGCCAAAGATTGTGTCAATTATAATAAATTATACTGCAACTTGCCTTCAACCAAAAATAAAGTGATGTTGAAATACCAAAAGGATTAGTAATTATTGATTGACTACAGCAGAACAATAAAAACAAGGTAAATAAAAAAAGACACAAGTTATATAAAAAGGTACTTATATTATGTAAAGCTATCAGTATTAAATTAGAAAATGTACAAAATGCCAATTCAATTGGTTCCATTTCTTAATACTTGCCAACTTCTCAACAACAAAAAAAAACTGGAGACGCAGTGTTTCCAAATTAAAGAACATTGTTTGACAAAAAGAGGTACTGATAGGTATTACGGGGTATTATAGCCCATAATACAAGTTAGTATGTTGGATACTGATGATACTTAAGAGATTTTTATGCAGACATCACCCGAATTGCATATCTTAAGAATTTAAGGCCAACATTTAAGAAAACGGACAGTTTCATGCCATTAACAGTTATTAATATACAAGTATTTTAACCTCTTAAGCGTTTGGCTAAATATCAATCACCGTGCCAAAAAATTAAAATATAAGCTCCTCTCTTCTTTTCGCTTATGTACAGATGGTGTTCAAAAAGTGCTTGGGAGGTTAAACTAATTCTTAACTAATAGATCTGGAAACAACAATCTCTATTACATTATTATTTCCACACTAATTATCGCTCAAGTAGTTTACATAGTGAGTGATTGAACTTTAAACAGAATAGGTGGAAGATAAGTGTATGATAAACATTGGAATGGGATTTTATACAATTATTTTTTAGGCATAACAATACTTGTTTATAGTAAAAATAAAAACTATTTCTAATAACCTCAATAGTTTTGATCCATTGGTACTACACCAGCCATAGAACTAGCAGAATCATCGCCCAAGTTCCAAGGTTCATCGATAGCCACCAGCAACCTTGCCAATGCTTTGTGTCCGTCCAGATCAATGTTCTTTGTAAGTTCTTCATTGAAAGGCACATATTCATCACACAACACTGTCTTTCCTTGTGAAACGCCGTAAATCTCGTACCAACCTTCCAATGGCTCGTTCAAAGGTCGCTTCAGTTTTATGAGAACTTCCTGATCGTCCACAGTCTTCACGTAGAATCCTTCGCTCGCAGTAACTTTGGTGACTTTGCCCCATAATGTGACTTTCGCGCCAACTTTGCCGAGGTTACCGGCTGTCACGTACGGAACAAACTCGTCGTTGTCGGGATACTGATTGTCTTCGAAATCGTCGTGGTCTGCCATTTTTAAACACTTCAGACAAGATGAATTAGGCGTTTATGTGGTAAATTGCAAAAAAAGCTCTGAACAAAACTTATTAGTCTCAAAACCTCAAAACCAACAGGAATCAACTCGTTTGCAGTGTTGCCAGTATGATTTCCCAAAAAAGTACGGTTGGCTTTCTGAAAAGGTACGGTTTTTAACTTCAAGGTACGGTTTTGTCGAAACACTTCTGCAAGAACTAGATCAGTTTTTTTCTTCTTTTGCTAAAATTTTGAAAAATGCTATATTCTACTCATATTCTACAGCGAAAACAAGCTGTTTGTCAAAAATTATGAAAATAATGTTTTAGGAACTAAGAAAATTCCATTTAGGTAAGTAATTTGTGTCCATATTGTAGTGCCAAATGTGACAGAAAGTTGAAAAAAGTATGAGTCTCATTATTTTCTATTAATTTCTCGACAGACGGTAATCGAAAATAATAATTTAACTTACCACGTATGTACATAAATAAATTACTTCCTAACACATGCTTGAAGCTCCAATAATGTGATAAGTGTCATTCTGTCTGTAGATATGCTTTGTTTCATTCCAAATAGGTTTTTTTACCCTTTGTTGTGAAAAATAAATCACTAGTTTAGAAAAGGTACGAAAAAGGTACGGTCTACACTGAGGTACGGTTGTGGTACGATTGTGTGATGAATAGTACGGAAAACCGTACTTTTTGGTACGGTCTGGCAACGCTGCTCGTTTGACAGGCGGGATGACATTGACGTTTTGTACAAGAAAAAATCATTGAGATGAAAGAAAGGAAAAAATCAATTAATCAACTGTCAAAAGCCACCATAGACATTCTATTTTTCCTTTGCCCTTTTTGAGTAGGCTAAGGTCTTAACCACTCTGCACGACAACATTTTGACACATGACACATCAGCTGAATCGACCGGGTGATTCGAAATTTAAGACGATACTCAAGATTTTTTGTACATTTTCAGCATCCGATTTTCAATCAAAATTATATTGCTACAGCTATTTCATACGATAAGTTTGTGAACAATATCTCTAAGAACGTGTTGAGGTCACTAAAACTGCGTTATTCTATTGTTAAATGTGTGTAACATACAAAATGCTACATCATTCCAAAAACTAGATAATTTAGATGTGCTGAAAAAATGTACATAAACAAGCTTCCCACGTGATAAAAAACGGTTATACAGTGAAATAAATAAAGTAACTTACTACATGCATTATTACATTTGCCAGTGTTCATACATAATTTCATAATAATAACGAAACAAAGTCTTGATAAAAATTACCAAAAACTATGTTGCAACATGACACTTCTTAGTGCTGCCGTAATCCCAATGTTCATTATAACGATTAAAAATGTTCATTCAGCCTAATCGATACTCGCAATATAATCGAACATGGAAAAAAAAGTAAAACAAGACATAGAGCATGGACCGATTTATCTGCTTATTTGACTATAGTTAGCTTAGTCCATGCAATACATCTATGAAACTGAACCTGAAGATTCTTTTTTATAATATTTTGAGTATTATTTCGTTTGATGATTTTTTTTATTACACAATCAATTATTTAATTTTTAATTCATGATTTCGATGGAAATAAATATCGGTATTTCAATGGAGGCCAAACGTGTGTGTTTCTTCTAAATTTAAATTCAACCATATAGTTTTACCCATACTGTGTCATACTGTGTCTTCGGTAATTAATTTCAATTTATCTGATTATTTCACTATAAAAAAACCGGCCAAGTGCGAGTTGGACTCGCCCATGAAGGGTTCCGTAGCAGCAAGCATAGATTAGAGATATAATTGTATTGAGATTAGTAAGTAATATACACAAACAATAAAAATAACTTTGTTTTTCATAGTATTTGTATGAATGGCAAAGTTATATTTGCGGTTTTTGAAAATGTACTATATCTCAAAAACTGCTAACTGTATCTCATCCAAACCAATTTTCGTTGGTAGTTTTGGTTGAGGTCTACATTATATATTCTTTTTAGTTTTATCATTCTCTTATTTTAGAAGTTACGGGGGGGGGGGACACACTTTTTACCACTTTGGAAGTGTCTCTCGCGCAAACTGTTCAGTTTAGAAAAAAATGATGTTAGTAACCTCAATATCATTTTTAAAGACCTATTCATAGATACCCCACACGTATGGGTTTGGTGAAAAATTTTTTTTTGAGTTTCAATTCTAAGTATGGGGGGCACCCCCAAAATTTGTTTTGTTTTGATTTTTGTGTGAAAATCCTAATGCGGTTCACATAATACATCTTTCTACCAAGTTTCAACAGGATAGCTCTTATACTTTCGACAAAAAGTGGCTGTGACATACACGGACAGACAGACAGACATGACGAATCTATAAGGGTTCCGTTTTTGCCATTTGGCTACGGAACCCTAAAAACGAATCTAAAAAACGTGGAAAGACAAACACCGGGTACGGATCAAATGCTGGAGTAAGAGATGGGAGTACTTCCAAATGATTCCTTGCAGTAATAAACAAATTGAATTTCCAACTGGGCGTGAATGGCTAAATTAGAATCTATGAGGAATAGCGAAAAATACTGAAAGAAGTCTCGTGGCTGATTTTGATAAAAAATAAAATTACAGCATAAAAATTAAATTGACATATTAATTTCCAGCAATCAAACCATCAATGTTATGTGAAGTAATTACATGCGACAAACGTATGGCAAAAGGTTTTTTAAAATTCAAACTTTAGTGAATGGCCATAGCTCACTACATCGTATTCTCATTTCAAATTTTTATAATCACCTCGCGGTACAAATACATAACGAAATTTTTGAAATTCGAACTTTAAGTAAATTGGCGCGAATTTTGATCTGCGTACGATGACTAAATTATTGTTTAATACTTGACCGAATTTGATCCTTAACAACGACCCTATCGAATAGTGTATAGTGTGTTCTTATTTTAATTTACAACCTCGATTCCTGAGAAGCAAATTGATTTTACAAAAACCTAAAGACGCAGACTTAATTTTTGTGATTGTAGTTGCGGGCTTGCGAACGACGAGTATTGGGTAACTCACCGTCCGATCAAGGACTAGGCCTGAGACGAATGCGCGTCGTGTTCCAAGCGACCTTCAAGGAACTATCAGCGAACTGACGAGGCCATAATAGTGCCAAACGCGTGCCGGGCTCACGGAATTGTATTGAAACCATTGAAAGGGTACTGCGGTCCTGGAACGCAAAAGGCATGTAAAGGAACAGGGTATTTTTAGTTAGTAATAGTCTCTGACTTCTCCTTCCGCTCCACCCAGGAAGAGAATCATCAAAAGATTTTAAACTATAACAGTGTGTTTTACTGAAGTTAAGTCGCGACAGCATCACATCTAAAGTATCCTTAACAAATACCTAAATAAAAATATTATTATACTGGTGTCGATACTGACGAATCGTCAGTATTGATCTGTATGCATGCCAGCACAGGTCAACTTACCCAAATCTGTCAAAATTTACCAATCGAACATTGACCTTCCAATATTGTGATAAGGTTGAAAATCTATTAAAGTTTGTCAGATTGAGGTAGGTTGATGACGGCACATCAACCTACCTCAATCTGTCAAATTCCTTCAATAGATTTTCAACCTTATCACAATATTGGAAGGTCAATGTTCGATTGGTAAAATTTGACAGATTGGGGTAGGTTGATCTGCCTGGCGTCTGTACATTAAAAAAAAAAATAGGTTCAGTAGTTTCGGAGATAAGGGGGGGGGGGGGAATGGTCAAATTTCGTCTATTTTCTTGAATAACTTGGAAACTATTTATTTTAAAATTACAAAAAAAAATATTTAAGATTGTCTCAACAAGACCTTTCATTTGATATGTCACACGATGCAGTTTTCAATTTATTTTTTTAAATTTGCCCTTCCCCCCCAAAATTACCTCCCATATACAGATATGGACTTCTTATAGGTTATCCTATAATCTATAAGTAGAAAAGTAATTCCTGTATTTTTTTCAAAATTTTAGGTTCAGTAGTTTCGGAGATAAGGGGGGGGGGAATGGTCAAGCTTCGTCTATATTTTTTGAATAACTTGGAAACCATTTATTTTAAAATTACAAAAAAAATACTTTTAAGTTTGTCTCAACAATACCTTTCATTTGATATGTCACACGATGCACTTTTCAAATATTTTTTTATAATTTTCCCCTTCCCCCCCAAAAATTACCTCCCATATACAGATATGGACTTCTTATAGGTTATCCTATAATCTATAAGTAGAAAACTAATTCCTGTATTTTTTTCAAAATTTTAGGTTCAGTAGTTTTGGAGATAAGGGGGGGGGGAATGGTCAAGCGTCGTCTATTTTTTTTGAATAACTTGGAAACTATTTATTTTAAAATTACAAAAAAAATACATTTAAGATTGTCTCAACAAGACATTTCATTTGATATGTCACACGATGCAGTTTTCAAAACTTTTTTTTTTCATTTTCCCCTTCCTCCCCAAAAATTACCTCCCACATACAGATTTCATCTATTCACGTCACACCTCTGTGCTTGGGTCACAGGAATTGATATGTGTACCAAATTTCAACCCAATCGGTCTAGTAGATTCGGAGATAATTAACTGTAAGCGACAGACAGACGGACACACGAGTGATCCTATAAGGGTTCCGTTTTTGTATTCGGACGTACGGAACCCTAAAAATAGCTAATAAATTAAAATGTTATTATTTTGAATAGCGAGTACATCAGCGAGCGCATTCCTAATTCAAATTTTGGAATTAATAAATTGGCGCGCATTCAAACATTTATTACTGACATTGTTCCTTTGTCTATTTTTGTTTTTTGGTGATTACAATGCACGTAAAGTTATTATAAAGCTTTAAAAAAGAATAGAATGGATAATAATTGTATTCTAAACTTAAAACGAATTTATTTTAATTTTTATGAATCGATTTCTTAAATTCCTTATTTATTTCACTCGAGTTGACAAAAAATTCAATTATGAAATCGATTAGAATACTCGCTTTCACACATCATTACGATTTAAAAAAAACACATGGTTGTCGATTACGAATACAAATTGAGTAGTGGTAATGAAAAATTCGTGTTTTTGGCCCTGTATTAGAGAATTAAGCTAAGATCTGGGCTTTTTTACGTTATTTATAAAATTTGGCATGATATTTATCGTAATTGTTATTGAGTATAAGCGTGTGTGTGTGATCCAAGTGAAAAATAAAAATGTAAACAAACACAAGTGGCGCGAAACTTCGAGTTCAGATATCAAATTCTTCATTACCACTGCTAATTTATGTTGAATTACGTATGAATTCGTTACAATACTACATGACGAGTTATTCATCCCGTCTATAATGATACCTTGGATATCCGGAAACCACATTTTTTATGATTTTTAGCCCAACCCAGCACTGCCATCAAAATGGCGTAAATCGTATTTACACTTTTTGGATTTTGTAATGGTAAATTAAGAAAATGCGTTGTAAATGTAGAAGTTTTAATGGCGTGAACAAATCAGATTTTTATTTAACATTCTTAATTAATACGCACTCATATGATTTAACGCAGAGAATATTATATATTTTTATTTTTTAATGAGGATGTCGTATGACTACAACGTCTGCCCATTTCGGACCCGCTACTGAGCCAGCGTAGGTTTACTTGTCGCGGCCGTTTCGGACCCGGTACCGAATTATACGGTTAAACCATACTGCCTCGTCTTCAGTATTATCTTCTTATACAAATAAGTAAGGCCGAAGCCTCGTTTTCAGTAGTAGAGTCTGACACACGAAACATGAGCCTGGAAAATAGTGGCAAATTCAAAAAATCTACATCGTTCATCGTCATTTGATACTTCAATCGTCATTCGATACTTGAATTTACATCATGGAGAAATCCATCGACACTCAAAGTTTGCTGGTGGATTTCAGTACCTACACTTCATGGACTATCAATTTACAGCTTGGCAAAAAACAGTAGAAAACCGGAAGTCGCCACTGTCTTCGCGCTACCAGCACTTTGAATGATTTTATTTTATTTATTTTCACATAATACGTTAGTTGAGGGAGGACATCGCCGTCGAGGTCGACCGCGGCGGAGGTGGTGTGACGACCTGATCATGTTCGCGGGGCAGACATGGCCAGAAATTGCCCAAAATAGAGAGGTTTGGAAGGAGAAAGGGGAGGCCTTTGCCCAGCAGTGGGACACAGAATAGGCTATTAAATAAATATTAAATAATACGTTAGTTTTATGGCACAATAATAAATCTTACAAACCTGCGTCTTTGTTTACATCAAATATTTAAAAACGTTGTCAGCAAATAAAAATATTAGTTCCGTTTCAAGACGTTCTGGCCAAGCTGTACATACACTTGTGAAAGGCACATTTGTTCAGATGCTGATATAGACTAACATATATGAAAACTGGGCAGTTCTGATAATATTACATACATACGGGTCGAATTGATAACATCCTTTTTTTGGAAGTCGGTAAAAAAGAAATGTTTCTTCCCTACGATAGAAACAAGTCTACCAGTAGCGGATTTACCGGGAAGCAAAGGAAGCAATTGCTTGGGGCCCCGCTTAGACAGGGGCCCCGAAATTTGCAAAATTATTGCAAAAAATTTGAAAAAAAATAAAAAATTAAAAATAAAATAATACAAAATAACACAATCCAGTCCATCAATATTATAAACAATATCGATTTTTCAAAGTCCCCAAGTTATTTTAAATTACTATTTCAAATCTGTACTTCGCGCGCATAGTTGGCGCTTCGGTCGCTCGTGTTTGCGTCTTCGTCTGAACAGCTGTAATTGTAAAAGCATCATCGTCCCTAACACACAGTGTAAAGTAATAGGTAATTGTATTATACATCAGATTTCAATAACACAAAAAAACTTACTTCAATTTTGAAACAAAACAAATTCAACGACCATAATTGTACTACAATTGATTCAAAAATGGAAACACTTTAATTTCACTGTTATCACATAACCTTTCTTATGAAAAAATGTTTATGTTTTTACAGACCAGTGAACAGGCGAGCTTTTTGTGTCACTAAAATCTCTTTAACTAACTAAGGACAGAATAATAATATTTGTTTTAACTTCGTAGGTGAGTTTAACTGGAAAAACATAACGTTTAATAAAAATCCTGCATATTTAATGTTCAACTTTTTTTTTGTTAACGTGAACATCGTGCCTGAAATTCGAAATTTTCATAACTATGTGAAACAGGTATACGGAGACGAGCCTCGCAAAACATTCGTTGACTTGTACCAAATTATTTTTAAGGATGAATTGTGTTCAGCGTTTCCAAATGTCGAATGCCTTATCAGGTTATTTCTTACACTACCGATAACTAATAGTACAGGAGAGAGGTCGTTTAGCGCATTGAAACGCGTCAAAAATTATTTACGCTCGTCTATGTCTCAAGAAAAAGTGAGTGACTTAGGCTTACTGTTTATCGAAAAAGACAAGCTTCAAAAACTTGACTTTGATGATGTCATTCATCAATTTGCGACTGAGAAAAGTAGGAAGAAGTTGTAATTTAGTTAGTAAATTATAAAAAAACTAAATAATATATCGATTTTGCAAAATTAACTGGTTGTTTATTATTCTGGAATATTGTGGGGGGGGGGGGGGGTTAATTTCAGAATGAGGGCCTCAAAAACCTGAGGTTGCTTGGGGCCCCGTCATAGGTAAATCCGGCACTGAAGTCTACAACGTCAAGCATGCAGAAGAGTAGACAAAACTAGCTTGATTGAAATGAAGTTAGTTTTGTCTAAACGAAGCCAGAAGTACAAGCTTGCTAGCTTACTGACACTAGCTTGCTATCCTAGCTTGAAAAACTAACCTCGTGTAACCCGGGCTTAATGCCGTGTCTCGGCCAAGGCAAGCGAGCGCGCTGCCGCGGCCGTCCAGTGACGGTTTTTGTTTTGCTCGCGTATATTGTTTAGTGCCTCGGACGAAAAACAATGGACGAGTCCACACAGAGCAAGCAGCCTCGCTTGTCAGTTTCCTCGCGAGGCTGCGCGCTCTGTGTGGACGCACCTAAATTCTTATAGAAAAACCAAATACCACTTTTTGCCACCTGACTCGGGAATCGAACTCGGGACCCCGCGCTGGCAACTACGAGTTTTTCGGGACAGTTATAATAATCATGTAGTTTACATTGTAAATAGTTGAAATACAAATACTATAGTAATAATAGAACCGCGGATTGGAAAAGTTGCCCTTCTATTGATAAACTTGATTGGCCCATGGTTCGATTGGCAGACCACCAAAACAAAAACCCTTCTAAAATTATTCAAACCCCTATACAAATTACACGAAAGGGTAAACAAACAATGTAGTAAATAAAAGCAGCATAGCAAATTTAATAAAACTTTTATTTTCGCTTATTTACACTATCCCTTACAAGTAAACACACACGACTATGCGAAGTGGTCCTCGCGGTCGGCGGCGAGTGTGGGCGCGGCAGCGTCCTCCATGGCGGCGAAGTTCATGAAGTGTGCCGGCCGGTGCACCTCGTGGTAGAACTCGCGCGGGTTGCCGAGCTGCACGCCGTACTTCATATTCGGGTCGTGGCGGACACCTGCGGAGAAAAAAAATATTGAATTTATTAGAGATAGGCTTTATTATGACAATTTTGTTTTTCTGTACATTGTTACGCTACACAACATTCGTAGTTCACAACCAAACGGCGTCTGGTTCGTGTTGTTGGGCGAAATCCAATGGTTCGGATCACAGAAAATATATTAAAAACAGGAGAAGTGGCAAGGGGGCGTGTCGGTGAAACCGTGGTGTTGAGAGTTTCGCTCAGCTATTGACTTGTACTACTTTATTCTTGTTTTCCTATATTACTCCGACTGCATTGTTTTTGCATTAAATACATTTCTCTTTTACAACCACCTCAGTCTATCACTGAGTGACTGGACAAGCAATGTAAAACTGACATAACGATACCTATCCAAGCCGTAATGTCGCATGGTGCGTCTGTTGTATTTGAGCGGAAGAGTCGTATCCGCCCCCCGTGTCGCGACAACACACAATGATAATTGTTTTAGTGTGAGTAAATTATACGAAAAAAGTACGTTGTAGTGTAAAGAATTAGGTTTATATTTAAATGACTGAGTTATCGATGGCGCGTGTGTGCACGTGTTCGTAGTATTGTTTTGACAGAACTGTGTGCGCAATATTAGCGTTATGGAGGGGCAATTGTGGCTTCACCGGATTTCTATACATTCCACGCCATATCTCCTTCTTTAATATATCTATGGTTCGGTTATATGATCGCGCCTATTAGTAATTGACGGCACGGTTAGCGCAGTGGATGAGCGATTAGACTACTGCGCTGCGTGTCGCGTGTTCGATTCCCGCACGGAGCAAATATTTGTATGATCTACAAGTAGTTGTTTCGGGTCTGGGCGTTTGTGTATATGAGTTTATATATTTGTAAACGCACCCACGACGCAGGAGCGCATCCTAGTGTAACGGCAACGATTAAAAAAAAAATCTTACAACAGGGTAGAGTTTGTTGTTTCAATTCCGAGTATCAGGCTACTTTAACGAATGAGAAAGGACGCATGGTTTCTCTTCGAACTATTTATGATCAAAAATCAAATTCAAACGATAAAATCATCATTACAAAGTACATACCCATGAAATTGTAATTCCAGCTACCCTGCGATGGTACCATGAAGTATCCGAGGAATCTATCAGACAGCAGCATCTGAACCCTCTCGTAGTGGCTGGGGAGGTATCCTTTAGGGTTGTTCCCGCGGTCAGTGTTGCGAGCGCCCCACTCGTACCCGCTCGGGGTCAGTTTGTAGGCCGTGAGGGAGCACGAGCCAGGCGTGAAAGAACAAGTTATTATGATCGTCTTCTCGCCGTCCCACGTTGGGTTTTCCGCCATTATTTTTGCGTGAGTTGTGATATCCTGTAAATAGACGAATACATTTTTAGTCACGGTTCTTTCAAGATTATTAGAAAATATTATTTTTCACAACAGTACAGTTAATTGACTAGTTGCATTAAATAACTCTGTATAGTTTAATTTTGAATATATCCACATAATAGGTAATTACCCGACTACGGCAAAGCCAAAAGTAGGGTTATGATTTTGACCGGTATGTATATTTGTATGTATGTATGTTTCTCTGTTCCCTCATAACTTCTAAACTACTTATCATTACATGACAAAATGAGGTGTCGTTAGAAGCGTCTCAGTTATCCGCTGTTTATAGGGTAGGTGTTTGGGCAGGTGCACCTGCTGGTGAGTGTATCATACCTGCGGCGAGAGCTGCGGCAGTTCGTTGGGCTGCGTGTGCATCCACCCGAGCGGCTGCAGGTGTGCCAGCGCGGGGTGCTTGGGCAGGTGTTTGGGCAGGTGCACCTGCTGGTGAGTGTATCATACCTGCGGCGAGAGCTGCGGCAGTTCGTTGGGCTGCGTGTGCATCCACCCGAGCGGCTGCAGGTGTGCCAGCGCGGGGTGCTTGGGCAGGTGTTTGGGCAGGTGCACCTGCTGGTGAGTGTATCATACCTGCGGCGAGAGCTGCGGCAGTTCGTTGGGCTGCGTGTGCATCCACCCGAGCGGCTGCAGGTGTGCCAGCGCGGGGTGCTTGGGCAGGTGTTTGGGCAGGTGCACCTGCTGGTGAGTGTATCATACCTGCGGCGAGAGCTGCGGCAGTTCGTTGGGCTGCGTGTGCATCCACCCGAGCGGCTGCAGGTGTGCCAGCGCGGGGTGCTTGGGCAGGTGTTTGGGCAGGTGCACCTGCTGGTGAGTGTATCATACCTGCGGCGAGAGCTGCGGCAGTTCGTTGGGCTGCGTGTGCATCCACCCGAGCGGCTGCAAGTGTGCCAGCGCGGGGTGCTTGGGCAGGTGTTTGGGCAGGTGCACCTGCTGGTGAGTGTATCATACCTGCGGCGAGAGCTGCGGCAGTTCGTTGGGCTGCGTGTGCATCCACCCGAGCGGCTGCAGGTGTGCCAGCGCGGGGTGCTTGGGCAGGTGTTTGGGCAGGTGCACCTGCTGGTGAGTGTATCATACCTGCGGCGAGAGCTGCGGCAGTTCGTTGGGCTGCGTGTGCATCCACCCGAGCGGCTGCAGGTGTGCCAGCGCGGGGTGCTTGGGCAGGTGTTTGGGCAGGTGCACCTGCTGGTGAGTGTATCATACCTGCGGCGAGAGCTGCGGCAGTTCGTTGGGCTGCGTGTGCATCCACCCGAGCGGCTGCAGGTGTGCCAGCGCGGGGTGCTTGGGCAGGTGTTTGGGCAGGTGCACCTGCTGGTGAGTGTATCATACCTGCGGCGAGAGCTGCGGCAGTTCGTTGGGCTGCGTGTGCATCCACCCGAGCGGCTGCAGGTGTGCCAGCGCGGGGTGCTTGGGCAGGTGTTTGGGCAGGTGCACCTGCTGGTGAGTGTATCATACCTGCGGCGAGAGCTGCGGCAGTTCGTTGGGCTGCGTGTGCATCCACCCGAGCGGCTGCAGGTGTGCCAGCGCGGGGTGCTTGGGCAGGTGTTTGGGCAGGTGCACCTGCTGGTGAGTGCCCCACTGCGGCGGCACTACGGCGCACTGTACCTCGCGGACCATGGGGTTGTCGGCTGGAGACGTGCCGTACAGGTAGCACGCGATCTGAACATGAGCAATATGAGGTCATAAGCAAATAATGACACTCATGTTGTTTTGTAGACTGAAATCACGACATCCCGTTTTCGGGACGTTATCGGGAAATGCGAATAGCTAGAACTGATAATGAAGATTATGTGAGCTTGTGCCACTGTTTGCCATCACAGTCGAAACATCCTCAGCATCTACGGAATCATTTAACTCTAAGACCAGCCGCTCACTGGTGACTTTTGTCTCCCTGTCGAGTGCTTTAAAGATTTATGGGAGTGCAGTTATTATGGTGACAAATAGTTTCTAGCGGCCCATACATTTGACAGGGAAATAAAAATCTCCAGTGAATGGCAGCTTTAATAATCACAGCAAGAATTGTGTAAATTTTAACTAACCTGCGCTCTTAAATCAGAGATGGTGACGAATTTCTTGAGCAAGTTCTTTGGCAAGATATAGGTGTAGCCGCTTTCCTTGATGTCGTCAGAACTCACGTAGATGTGGTTCGTACGCAGATGTAGGTTCGTGGCGGAAATCGCACGCACGCGCCATTCCGTCTTTGAGCTGAAATTGAATTGTGGCGTTAATAGAAATCAACATATAGGATTAATAAGGTCTTGAACATGTGCAGCGCGTCGAAATCTTGTCGTAAAATCATTAAGACGCGGACTGACTACGATTTTAATCGCTTATGACCGCTTATACTATTGTCACCACTATGGAGCGTCAATAAGATTGAAAATTGAAAAATGATATTTGTGTTGAAATGTGACGTAAGCTGCGAATGGGCATTTATTTTACTGCTTTTCTTTAGATTATTTAAAATATAGACATAAAATTAAATAATGGTTTGGTTAAAGTTTTAAAAAAATGGAAAACCTACTAAATTTTTTAAAAAAAAACTGTTGTTATCGCTGGAAATACAGAGATCTTCGAATTCAAAGTTTATTTTTGTGCTACAACTTCCACATTTTTTATTGGGAATATCAAACTATTTATTTATTATTCTGTTCGGTTTAAATTCTTCTTTATACCCTTCTCTGTTCACTGTATTTTTCGCGTTACTTATTTTTATTACATTACGTCATACTCGACGTTCTAAGAAACCAATTTTTGGGAATATTGAGATGACACCGCGCCTTAAGCGCAGTCATGTTTAGTCACAAAATAATCTTGTCGCACGCCCTTTCTAGTTCGATTCAAACTTAATGGCGGTTCGGAAGTTAGCTGCGAGTGCAGTTGCGCGCAGGTACAGTCAAATTGACAACAAACATGCACCGCGTCGCGCGAGTGCTAGTGAGACAGAGGGTGCGCGAGTGAGACAGAGGGTGCGCGAATGCGAGTGAGACAGAGGGTGCGCGAGTGCGAGTGAGACAGAGGGTGCGCGAGTGCGAGTGAGACAGAGGGTGCGCGAGTGCGAGTGAGGCAGAGGGTGCGCGAGTGCGAGTGACGCAGAGGGTGCGCGAGTGCGAGTGAGACAGAGGGTGCGCGAGTGCGAGTGAGACAGAGGGTGCGCGAGTGCGAGTGAGGCAGAGGGTGCGCGAGTGCGAGTGAGACAGAGGGTGCGCGAGTGCGAGTGAGACAGAGGGTGCGCGAGTGCGAGTGAGACAGAGGGTGCGCGAGTGCGAGTGAGGCAGAGGGTGCGCGAGTGCGAGTGAGGCAGAGGGTGCGCGAGTGCGAGTGAGACAGAGGGTGCGCGAGTGCGAGTGAGACAGAGGGTGCGCGAGTGCGAGTGAGGCAGAGGGTGCGCGAGTGCGAGTGAGACAGAGGGTGCGCGAGTGCGAGTGAGACAGAGGGTGCGCGAGTGCGAGTGAGACAGAGGGTGCGCGAGTGCGAGTGAGACAGAGGGTGCGCGAGTGCGAATGAGACAGAGGGTGCGCGAGTGCGAGTGAGACAGAGGGTGCGCGAGTGCGAGTGAGACAGAGGGTGCGCGAGTGCGAGTGAGACAGAGGGTGCGCGAGTGTGAGTGAGACAGAGGGTGCACGAGTGCGAGTGAGACAGAGGGTGCGCGAGTGCGAGTGAGACAGAGGGTGCGCGAGTGCGAGTGAGACAGAGGGTGCGCGAGTGTGAGTGAGACAGAGGGTGCGCGAGTGCGAGTGAGACAGAGGGTGCGCGAGTGCGAGTGAGACAGAGGGTGCGCGAGTGTGAGAGAGACAGAGGGTGCGCGAGTGCGAGTGAGACAGAGGGTGCGCGAGTGTGAGTGAGACAGAGGGTGCGCGAGTGCGAGTGAGACAGAGGGTGCGCGAGTGTGAGAGAGACAGAGGGTGCGCGAGTGCGAGTGAGACAGAGGGTGCGCGGGATGTGCCCCGCCCGTCTACACCCCGCTGATACCCAAAATTGCGTTTTGCGCATCGGAACGTACGATGTTCCGAGCCGCCATTAAGTTTGAATCGTGCTGTACCTGGATTACTTTATTGTCAATATGATCAGTTAGCGTTATATGAGTGCCGCGGCGTGTCGTCAGTGCGATCAGCAAGCACGCCACGTTCGCGACACTCCAGAGTACATGGATTCTCTGGTTTCAATACCCCTACGCGGTTCATCACTTCAATATTGACAGGAAAGAACTAAACTAGAACACAATCTCTGGTAGTATTTGTAATTGTTTGGTTTCTTTTCTTAGTGTTGCAATTTTATAAATGGGCTACCAATATATCTGCGAGTTACAGTAAACTTTAAACCGTAGTTACTGTGGCAGATATAATGCAGAGAACTCTATGATGCAGTAATCTCATCTGCATTAATAATCCTGATTGTGCCCAACATTTTACAGCATACTAGGGGCCGTTCAAGTATTACGTAAGCAGATTTATTACAATTATTTACCCCCCGTCCCCCTTGTCAGCAAAAGTAAGCAAAGCTCTTACCCCCTCCCCCCATGCTTACGTAAACATTTTTCGCTGGAATCCCCGAAAATGCGTTTCGTTTTCAAGCAAAGACAATGTGAGGGTTGCCATTCGTGTAAAAAAGTAAATAACTACCGATGACGTAATCATCATCTAGACTCCCGTACCCCCCATGTCATCCAAAATAAGCAAAGCAAAGACCCCCCGCCCCCGATAGTGCTTACGTAATATTTGAACGGCCCCCTACATGCTGCATGAATACAGTGGCGGTTCCTTCATACAAGCCCAAAAGCCCGGCATGCCTTATTAAAAATGCTCGACAGAGAATCATAATCAAACCCGAACTATTTAAAAGTTCGCGCGCTTAATTGTTATCAAAATAACACAAACTATCCACGCCACACACTTTACATCGCAATTGTTCGCGCGCAGTTTCGTATTTGCAACATCTATATATAGCTATCTCGCTTACACGTACCGGCTTTTACCGGGCTTTCAAATACTATCTCTGTCCCTTTCGCGCCTAAAGCGTTGTGCCGTATAACGAGTTAGAACCTTGTGCGGCTACAAATCGATCAGTATGGAAGATTTAAGCCGTGCATGCGTATGAAGTTGCACGCGTATGCGTGACCTTTAGCTCACTTCAGTTTTATTTGCTTGAGTGGGGAAAGCTTTGTTGTTAAAGTTTTTTGTGTGTTTTGTTAGATTTTCTCAGTGATACAATTGTTTTGGTGACTTACCTGCAACAATGGAGGTAATTGTACCTTGTGAGGATTTAAAATGCGTTCAAGTTTTGATTGGCGAAGATAAGGTAAAATCTTTAAACTTTGCTCAGAAAAAAAAAACAGTTTATTTCTTCCCGACGCCGACGCCTAATCTGTGTATTTCGCAGACTAGTAAATCGCATAAAAGAATATTTCATATGTGTATAAATCATGCAATAAAATTCAAGAGGTTAGTTTATTTTTTTCAGCCCTTCAGGCTTTGTGTAATTTTTTTAGTACCTAATAGTACAAAACGAGCTGCTTTTTACGATACTCATTGCAGCAAAAAATTCGTTGGACATAATTACATGTCGCGAGTCGTAAACACGGTTTTTAAACAAAAAAGTAAACTTATTGAGTTGTTTTCTGATCTGTGCGACAACCCACAGAACTGGGACGGGGATACGATTTTAGCTATTGAAAAACAGTAATTGTTGGTAGAATTAAAACGATCACCAACATTTTACTCTGATGTAATTAAATCATTTCTTAAGAAAGATAGACGATTCCAATTAGAATATAAATAATTTATTTAAATTCCCTATTACATTCTATCTAGCTATTTTTTAACTTTCGTTTTGTAACTTTCTGTTTTGTTTTTTTTTGTCTGTAACCTGTTAGTCCTGTTACAAAACAAGCAACTACTTACCATAACTTTGAATTCACTTTTAATTATTTATTGTACCTAACCAGTAGTTTATGAGAAAATTGCGATGATACATACGTAGGTACCTACATACTCAGTCGAAAACTGAACTTTCTTTTTTTGAAATCGGTTTAAATTTTATTGGGCTTGCCTTATTTTGAAACCCTAGGCCCGCCACTGCATGAATACTTCACAAAATGTTCTCAAGTAATATTCCTGCATTACAAAACCTCATCATAATTATTATATTCAAATTCTCACCTGAAAGTTTGTGACTCATAGTTGCTGGTTGTAGACGTGATGATCTCGTCTCCATGCTTGTTGACGGTCCTAGTGGTGGTGGCAGTGAGCTGGCTCTGTTCCTTGCTCTGTTTCTCGATCTCGGCGATCTGTTGCCGTTGAGCTGATGGAGCTGATATCTCCATACCCAGGATTATGTCACGGATTTCGGATTGAGTGAGTGAGGCTACGTTTACGCTGAAGAAGAAAATTAGACAGTAATTCTTAGTACTGGATTATGATGTGGAAAAATATGGTTTATTCAAAAGTCTAAGTTACGCGTCGCGGCAGACCTCGTAGAAGATGGCGAGACGAGCTTGACAAAACCAACGACTAGTGGTCCCCTTTGACCCTGGATCGTGAAAACTGGAAGTCATGGGGAGAGGCTTTTGCCCAGCAGTGGGATGAAGTAAGCTAGCAGAATCAGTAAGTTAAGGATGAGTAAATCTGATTAAATATTATGTTTAGCTGAAGCCATCAATTGACAGAAATAACAAAAATAATTCATTCCAAAGATCAAAATATATATAACAACAAAATAAGCTTTCAGAAACTGGACAAGGATATCCGATTCAAGCAGCATATTGTATCAAATACTTTTGACAAAGGGTTGCATATCACACAAGAGCTTTTTAAAACTCTGATAAAGTTTAACTGTTCTTTTTTTTTTTTTTTTTTCGTGGTAAAATCATCAAATGAGTCCTCCCAGCCCCGGGCAGGGCGGGAGGGACTGTCAGACTTGTACTGACTAAAATCCACGGTGTCCTTCGGTAGCCCTTTTGCGTACCGGAGTCGCGGTATACGTATGTCCCGCGACCCCGGCAAGGCTGTGGCCCTCTAAAGGGGGGCCCCGTCATTGTGCTGACGCTCTTTGAGGCGCGCGTGGAACACAACGCGCCGTCGACCCGGGCATGGTCCATGGTCGGACAGCGAGTTGCCCTTTACTCGCCGCCCGCATGCCCGCGAAGTTTAACTGGTCTAGGAACATAATACACTTACTTGTTCTTCTTGCCATAATCAGCAAGAATGAGGTCCTTGAGTTGCACCTCAACCTTGATCCAGTCGTCATCTGACAATGTAGGCCAGATGTGATGAGGCTCCGTCAGCGTAGTCTTGTCAGGTTTCAGCAGGACTTTAGTACGTTCAGTGTTCACGTGGAGCGCGCGAAGGATCAGGATCAGACGACTGAATGCCTAGAAAAAGAATTATAAATACTCTTTGTAGTCCTTGCGGAATTCTAGTGTACAAACGCAGGCTTATTTGAGGTTATATGATCAGTTAGCGTTGTATGAGTGCCGCGGCGTGTCGTCAATGCGATCAGCAAGCACGCCACGCTCGCGACACTCCAGAGTACATGGATTCTCTGGTTTCAATACCCCTACGCGGCTCATCATTTCATATTTACGGCGAAAGATTTTATCAGGAACTTATGCTCTCAGTGAATGAAGGTATGGTCCTATTCCCATCGCAGACACGATCGGAGAATCGGAATAAACATAGCATCTCTCCGGTGACTCGCCTCTACCGATCCTGTCGTCAATCTTTGGTATTGCATAAAAATGGCCATCATAAGTATATAACTTAGATGACTAAGCTCATTCTATGTCTACTGCCTCTCACACAACTCTAAAATCACGTTACTTACCGTATACGACGAGATGGTCTTGAGCCAGTCATCATACAAGTTGAACAGCACCATCTGTGGCTCAGTGGCCTTCAAGATGAGGTCTCCGAACTTCTCCACCTTGAGACAAGCTTGGAACGGCAGCTGTAGCTCCGAGCCCTTGATTACGATGTTAGGGAAGTCCAACAAGTGCACCTAGACACGAAAAAAGACAATTTTATCATTTAGACTAGAAATTATTAACTATTTTCATATTTTTTTTAAGGAGATATTTTTAAAACTTTGGAATAACATACATTTGTCGAACAAGATTGTTAGTTTTCTCTTACCTCAAGAGGATCCAACATTCCCTTTCTGGTGACAATAATCTGTTTAGGCTGCTCCTCCACTGGTAGAGAACGAATCAACGCCGCTACTTCTTCAGCAGTCTTCCATTTGGCGAGCTAAATGAGACAGAAACAATAACATCAGGATTTTTACAATAAAAGTAAATGAAGCACACTTCCTTGGGTTTTGTAATTGCTACCTGTTGTTTTGTGGTATTGCTAACTAGTGATATATACAGGGTGAATGTTTCAACTGGGCGTGGGTGACTATATCCGAAACTATGAGGAATATCGATAAACATTAAAAGGAGTCTGGCCGATTATGGCGAAAACTAAAACTGCACCATTGGATTTTAGAAAATCAATAATCTTGAAAAGGAATCGAACCCGCTGATTTTGGAAAAAAAGTCACACCTATATCATTACACCATTGGATAGTGTTGCTAATAAAAATCAAATTCTGGGAAGTAAAACGACAAACTTAAGAAAAACGTATAATTAAAAAAAAAACATTTGTAGGTATCTCATTTATTAAAGAATGTTGTTACCTGTCCAAGACGTTTCTGCCCAGCCCACACACTGGTGTGAATGATCTTGAGGAAGAGCTGTCCTGTGCGCGGGTTGAAGATAAAGATGGCGCCGTTGATGGGCTTGGTCGTCAAGTTGCCCTCGAACGTCTTGTGGATCGTCACGCGGTACACGTTTGTGTCGTCCACGAACCTAGGTACAACAGAATGGAATCGTTCAGAATGTAAATTTGAGGACTGCTATGTCTATTTTTTTATCGTGGTAAAATCATCATGATTCCTCCCGCCCAGGGCGGGGCAGGGGGGACTGTCAGACTTGTACTGACTAAAATCCACGGTGTCCTTCAATAGCCCTTTACATTCCGGGGCCACGGTAGCTCGTAAGTACGGTAGCCGCGACCCCTACAGGCTTTGGCCCTAGGGGGGCCCCGTCATTAAGCTGACACTTGCTACAATGTCTATAGTGGATGTTTACTGTGTTTAACTTTACAGCAGTGACAGATGTGTTTACATGGTAAGATGGCCGAGAATAAGGAAAAAAATCTTTTATTTTATTTGGGATCCACAAGGATGATTTTCCCAAAATAACATTCTGATATTGTGTATTTCTGATAATACGTCTCTTTGTATTTTTTTTTTGTTTTGTTTGTTTAGATCATGTCTAGCACTTTAAAATCTTTTTTTTTTAGAAATCATGAATGAATGAATTGGTAGAGTTTCAATAGGAGAGAATATTAATATTTTGTTTTCAAATTGAATTATTGTTCTTCAGAATATTATTATTAGAATATTTTATAATCTATGAAAGAAAGACAGATTGTGGTAGCTTCATGTGCTCAAGTCAAGTAATGTCTTACCAAATGATCTGGTTAGAGAACAGTTCTCCATAGTTCTGACTGGAGAGGTAGGGCTCGGTAGGCTCTGACGAGTACAGTTGTAACGCCTTGCGGATGCGCTCACGCAGTACGTATAAAGCGGGGTTCGCCTTCATTATCTTGGCCATCGCCTGCTGGATCAGCGGCTTGCAGCCAGGGAACCAGTTGCCGTATGCACTGTGGAAAAGATACTTTAACTAATGAAGCATAAATACAAATAGTTCATAATAAGATTTGATAAATTAGTCATATTTCAACATGTCTTTCCCAAAAGAAATGCAGATGTAATAGTTATTTGCTTGACCCATTGTCTAGATGAATTTACAGTTTTTTGCAGTTTCCTTATTTAGAAAAAGTGAATACTTAACAATTCATCAGCCTATAATGTTTTCATTGCTGGGACACAGGCCTCTTCTCTGTGAGGGGGCCATAATCCACCACAGGCCGAGTATGGGTTGGTAGATGTCACATGTCTTCGAATTTTTGGTTCTAGGATGTTTTCTTTCACCGTTTTGAGAGCAGTGGTGATGACATAAATTACACTAAGTAATGCGCTAGGTTGGGTGTGAACCCACGACAAAAACTCTAAGTTGGGGCCGATAACCACTGCTCATTCGCATTTATGAACCAACTATACTCCCCGCCAGATAAGTCTAGAATAAAGGTTATTGATCCTAAGAATGCATCGATTAATTTCAAAATAAACTATAAGGTCAAGATCGCCTCTTACGTTACTTTATACGTTTTTTTATCGTGTTACGACACATTCTTTTCTTATCGTTTTGAAATACATATTGGAATACATTGGTTCACGGGGGTCAATGAATTTTATTCCAGACTTATCTGGCGGAGACTATAATCACTTTTGGATTTTATTTTACAAACTGCAAGAAGTTTGCATTATTGCTTACCTGTGCAAATTATAAGCTAAATCAATAGCGATGAGCAGTCCTGTAGGTGAGGGGTAGATGGACATGTTATCAGTCGTATAGTCCAAGAACTTGGCGCGCGCGTACCGCTCCACGTCGTGAGAATCGTAGTCGCCCCAACGTAGCTGAATGTCCAGCCAGTACTTCTGTGTTGTTGTGTTGTCCATTGTATCTCTGTTGGTAAGGAATATTTGTGACTAAATGTTTTATACGGGGGGCACACGACGTTTTAAACGAACATTTATAGTCCTTTACCGCAATATTTAACGACATTTTCCGTTACTGTGGTCCCCTCATTAGAAGTAGGAGGAAAGTTCTTGTTCTAGAGAAAAAATATGGCAACTATAAGATTACACACATCATTATCAACATTACCATGAATGAAGCTTTAAAATCATGGTAGCCAGAACATTACTCTGACATTATAAGACACTGATATATTATTATTAGCTTGATATTTATTAAAATAACAGCAGTTTTCATGAAAGACACTTATGGAAAATTCACAGAATTTTAGGTGTTATTTACTAGAAGCTGATGTTTATGTCTTTCTGAGAAAACAATATGTGAGTGAGCACGCTAGTCTTACTGCTTTATGGCTAGGATATTTCTTTTTCTCCATGGAAAAGACAAACCTGAACCATGCATCTGTTTTTAGACGTTTTATAAGTGATTGTGTGTGAATTTGATTTAAAAAATGCTACTGTCAAACATTTCAAATCAATAAAAAAATTCATCAGCTACTCACTTGGTATCAGCGAGCAGCGAAGGCCGGGAAACGTTCCATTTGTACGCCGAGAATAGCAGAATGTCAGCGCAAGACGAGTTCATCTTGTAAGACTTACGAGGGTGAATGGTTTCCTTCTGGACGGTTTCAATTTCGAGCGCGTCTAGCTCTTGATCGAATACCTAGGAGAAAGTGGTAATTAGCATTGAAGCACAGCAGAAATAAACTATTTATATGATGGGTTTAGGATATTGTTTAGAAACCTTTACAGTCCAGACGCATTTTCACATTTGTGTGTACATTTTCTTAAGCATCCTAATTGTCGGTCGCGGGACCGTGGATTTTAGTCAGTACAAGTCTGACAGTCCCTCCCACCCTGCCCGGGGTGGGAGGACTCATTTGATGATTTTCTTCTTCTTCTTCCTGCCCTTATCCCATTCTACTTGGGGTCGGCGCAACACGTTTTCGTCTTCCATTCTCCCCTATCAGTCGTCACAGTATCATTTACTCCTTTTTCTTTCATATCATTCCTTAGACAATCCATCCATCTTTTCTTTGGCCTTCCTCTTCCTCTCCATTCATCAACATTCATACTCATCACTCTCTTAGTCACATGGGTGTCATCCCTCCTCATCACATGTCCATACCAAGATAGACGATTCCCTTTCATTTTTTCTGTAACAGGCGCCACTTTCAAACTTCCCCTTATAAACTCATTCCTTACTTTATCCATTCTTGTCACTCCACACATCCATCTCAACATCCTCATCTCCGCTACATGCAATCGTTTCTCATCCATCTTTTTCACAGCCCAGCATTCCGATCCATACAATACGACAGGTCTAATCACAGACTCATTTGATGATTTTACCAGGCTAAAAAAAAAAAAGCATCCTAATTGTCACTGTGTCAATTAGTTTATAAAATAAACTGAGTACCTAGTGGTTCTAACAATCTATAAGTGTATTTCTTCTGTCTCGTAAGTATCGATTTCATGAATCCGTTCTTCATTTATCGTTTTGGTGCAGACACTAAGACTTAAACCAAAAGTTTGCGAAAAAGACAAAACAAGGGTTAGAAGTTATTTGATAATCCTGATGTCAAAATAAAATACTATTTTTGGCCTCATTGGCATAATACAAGTACTGTACAACTGATGATAATTCCAATTACTACACAAATAATAGTTACCTGACACAAGTCCATGACTATAGACTCGTGCACCTTCTGCCACAAGTGAGCTCTGAAGATTTGGATGAGCGAGATCTTGAGTGTGGGGATCTTGCCGTGCATGAATATACCCGTCAGGTCCAATTGTACCTGTGGAATAACAGAGCTGGATAATTACAGGTATTTAAACTATGTTGTGAGAAATGAAAGAAAAATTGCAATATTTTCCTGACTTTTCCAATAATATGGACTTGCCAAATAACAATGCAGAAAATAACATCTTTGGTTAACCATATTTTGGGTTGAAAACCAAAGGTCTTTGGGGCCTTTAAGAAAACGCTCCCATAACGCACGGGATTATAGGGTATTTTACTGCATAGATAAATTGGGAAATCTCTTTAGTCCGTTAGACGAGTATTGAAAAATAATTAACACGTACATTGTTTTTTTTTTAATCAATGAATAGGTACTGACAAAGATAAAACGCTTCGAAATTCGGAATTCGGGTTGTGACGTTATAACGCTTGTAACATTTAACCCAACGAGTGACGTTTTGTGATTTTTTGAAGCGTTGTATCTTCTTCAATTTTGGTTTACATTACAAAAGAAAAAATATGGATCAAATAGTTTTTGATGATTTATCTTTCGGACTTACTATTTTTTTTTGAGTAATATAGCCTATTATCATGAAGACGAGAGCTTTTTTGTCCTTTGTGCTTGCATCTAAGAAGGCCGATATAAGGCCTTAATGTTCCCTAAATTAATTCTATGACAAACAGCTCCCGAAATGCTATCATCCGATCTTACCTGGAAACCGACATACACATTGGCTCTGTTGATGGTAGGTGACCACCACAGTGTGAACCGACGGTTGGGGATCTGGTTCAAACCGGATCGCTGAGCGTTCGTCAGCTTCTTGTACTTCATTGACTCTTCGAAACCAGAGGCTTTCTCCCTACACAGGTGGAAGAACAGAAATTAAATAATTATATTATAGTACAAGCACCCATTAAGTGGACTTAAGACCGAGTAACAAGGATCTGATGGTTAGTCAGAAGTGCTGGTGCAATATTTTGAGGAACCTTTATCCTAATGATGATACTATAAATGTTGCCTATCAAAAATAGATACTTACTCACCTATAACTGTACGTTGAAGTTACTAATAAATACTACTTTTTAATGCCTAAAAAACATAATTTGCATCTTTTCAAGTGATTCAAATCACAATGATGTTTTTTAGAACTAAATATCTTAATCCATATCCCGATTCATTTTGAGAACAGAGCAGAGGCAAATTCGGTTGTTTATTGGTTGGTTACAGACAAAGATTGGAATGAAGATAAATTATTTCCAGCGCTAATTATACCAGTCATTTGGAGACTGCATAGCCAGCCACTTAGGGTGCAAGTGATATTAGCCGTAAGATTTTTTCGAGTAATACTCACCAAAACAGACCCTCCCAGGTGGGGAAGTAAGTACCCTTGAACAGCGTGTGTTCTAGGATACCCTCCACGCCTCCAAGAGCTTGTATCATGTCAGTACGGTAGTTGTTCAAGTTCCACAGTTTACCGTCGTGACGCTGGTGCGTCCACCAAAATGGATTCTGTTTCAGGACCTGGGGGAATAATTTACAATGTTTTATATAACTTATTTACGTTTTGCAACTTAATAATTCGAATAAATTAACTTCCAGAGGCAGTATTCATTAACATCATCAGCCTATATGTTTCTCTCTGTTCAAAACGAGGGCCCAGTGCAGGCTGGTAAATGTAACATGTCTTTGATTTATTGGTTCTAGAACATGCCTGTTTCCTCACGATCTTTGAGAGCAGTGGTGATAAAATAAATTACACAAGTTAATACGCTAGGCTGGGTTCAAACCCACGACCTACAACTCGTAAGTCGGGACCGACTGGACCACCAGTGCTCTTACGAGGCAGTATTGAAATGCACTACATCATTCTATAATTAATTTTGGGTGAAGAAAACCCAACCATTCATTTTCTGTAACACAATGGTTTTGTTAAAAACCATCCACGTAAATACTTCGCGATACACACTGCCGCTAAAATAAACAGGTAACGACTCTACTCCAATAGCAATAAAAACCAAATTTGAATTACCTGATACTGTTTGAACTCTGTACGAATACGCCATCCCTTATCATAGGCGAGCGTATGCCGATCCTTCTGGAACAATGTATTGATACGCGGGATGCCTCTATCCCACGAATCTTCTAGATCCTCCAAAGTCAAACGTCTGGAAAACGTAATTTTGTGAATGACTATTGCATGGTTATAAATTAATGGTTGGTTTTGTGTTTTTATGATCAGTTAGCGTTGTTTGAGTGCCGCGCCGTGCCGCGTCAGTGCGATCAGCAAGGACGCCACGCTCGCGACACTCCAGAGTACATGGATTCTCTGGGTTCAATACCCCTACGCGGCTCATCATTTCAATTATATTGTACGAAAAACGTTATTTATACATTAAAAATATACTTGAAATTCGTAATCTTAGCTTTGACTACAACAATGCACGTCATTTTATTCTGCCATACACAGAATAGGTGCTGGGCAAAATCTTGCCCCATATCTTTCCAATTTTTTTAACACTTGCCTTTTTGGCTAGTTCTGCATACAAAAATATAATTATTTATTACTTTCACACTATTTTCTCCAATCTTACCTGTTCTGAGCATTAGCCTCCTGCCTTTTGAGCGCATACTCTGCCCACACTCGCTGCGAGTCTACAAACTCAGCCTCCCACGGTTGTATGTAGCGGTACAAGTTGGGGATCAGTTGGTCTTCATCGTGTGACATACCGGAGCGGAAGTGGGTGATACCCACGTCGGTTTGTTTCGACCAGCGGAGATCAGACTGTAGGGATAGGTTGATTATTATGGATGAGGTTTTATGTGACTTCGATTCCTAATGCTTTTGAGATATGGTTCAGTTTTACATTAGCATGTAGGAAGAAGACAAGCATGTAAATAATTTATACACAATACGTTTTATCCTGGTTCTTGAATAATGGCTCCGATAAGGCGGGTATTGCCCGGCGTTACGAGGCGTTATACGTGTTACACAGCAAGCGTTCGTGAATTCAGTACGTACTGAATGCACAACACACCAAGGGGCTTGCAACAATCAACAAGTGACTCATTTTTCGCCACGAATGGTAGATTACGGCCCATAAACTAACTAACTCACCTTGATATTTTACCATTAAAACAGTTGAAAGCAATGTTATAAATTAAATTTCCTGATCTACAAGACTCGGCTTATGACCAAGACCCAGCTAATTATATTGTCACGTTGTCAAAATGAGGAACTACCATCATACTTTGTTAAAATATCTTACCTGTGGAATCAGCACATGCCCCATAGACAGCATTCCAAGTCCGCCCAACTCTTTAGGCGTGTAGAACACGACGGGCGGAAAACGAGAAGGCATTTTGGAGTTGAGACCGATCTTGATACGAGTCTGGATCTTGTTCTCGCATTTTACGAGTAGATCGAGGAGTTCTTGAGTGTTGACGACAGCCTCGCGGAAGTATGTCATTAAACCTGTTGGAATGATGTAGAAAATGTAAATTACTAGCTGTTGCTAACGGCTTCGTCCGCTACGACTCATAAATTATCCCACGGAAGCATAAAATCGGGATAAAACTGTCCTATGTGTTAATCCAGGTAAGAAAGTATCTGTGTATCAACATTTATGTCCGTTAAGTACTTTTTGCATGAAAGAGTAACAAACATCCATCAATCCACACAAATTTTAGCATGTATAATATTAGTAGTGTGGCACTAGAGATCAGTATCTGGTAATTACATGTCAGACATTTTAGCTATCACAAGTCAGTGAAGTCAGAACAGGATCTATAATAGTCCCTAACATGTGGATAATTCAATAGAGAAGCAAGAAAATATCCAGTTGCTTCTCTCAATTTGTGATGAGGGTTTTTGATTAATGCATTGGTAACTTTTGTATACAACAGTAACTATAGCTTACCAATAAGTGCAGTATTCCACTTGTTAACAATCTTAGTGAAGGTGGTAGAACCGGACGCCATGAGTATCTGTCGGACCCTGTTGTGGAACCTCGCGAGAGACTCATCGTCGACACGCAAGTAACACTGTGCGGTACGCTCCTTTGTCACTTCGTTCTGTAAGTTCCACACGCCGTCACGGTGGCAAAGCTCCTCGTGTTGACTGCGACACTATAAAGAAGGTACTTGTTATAATTTAAGGGCATGATATGCAAAGCGTTTTTAAATGGTATAGATAACTGCAGAATACGGGAATATTTACTAAATTTTTACAGTGATGAGTTAGTGATAGATTTAAAAGCTAAAAAAAGGTTTTTATTTTACCCTTTTTAGTGCAAATATTCAGCCCAAAATTCTTGACAAAAAATGCTCATAAAATAAAAAATACTGAAACAAACTGTTTTTTTTTTATGGGAGCAAATGGTAGCTTTTCTTGCATTGAACAAAAAAATGACTGAGACATTGGTGTTTAATTTACTATTATTTTAAATGCTGTTTGCATTCAGGTCTCTTTTGTTGAGTTGAAAATCTTACCTTAGGCAGTATCCTACACTCGAAACCAGCCATGTTAAACAGCAGATTGGGGTTATCCTTCGAGTAGACAGATACAAAGCTGTTCTCCCATTGGATGGTGGTCACTGAGCGAGGCAGACGATTCTTTATGTCCCAGAATACGGCGCGGCCACTGGTGAAGGAAGAAACAAAATGAATTGAAGGAAGAAAACTTAAACAATATATCATCCCAAAAAGATTAAAGAGTTGATTTGGTGTATGTCTTCGTCTTTTGTATTATTAAATTTATTGAAACTCTTGCCGAGTCGGTAAGTAATTCATTTTTTGTTCTTAGAAGGATAGTAATTTCACCTATTAGAAGCTTTGGGTACTTCAGGAAAATGGGGCCACATTGTCTGGACAGTATACAAAAATCATAAGGTAGGAAGAACGCACATAGCCAACTACATAAGTCGATAGTTACTGCGCAATGATTTACGCAGGAACTAGGGACCTCTTAGGATAGTGGGGCGCTGGGCACTTACCTAGAGTGCCCACAGGAAAAGACGGCTCTGTTGCTTCCTCATCATAACTCAAAAATTAGATAATTTGTGGAGCAAATTCATATAGTTCGTTGTATAGAGATTATTCTTCATTTTAAGTGAAATAAACATTGATGATTTAAATACTTACAGATTGACGTCGTGTTTCATGAGTCGCATACGCGCGTCTCGTGGCCAGCACTTCTTGTTGTTGTATCCTACAATGTTCTCGTTGTTAGGATCTGGGTGTTCTGTGAGGTAACGCTGGATGAGGTCGCGAGCTTCTTCTGCCGTGAATCTGGTGGATGAGTAGAACAGTTACTTTAGTAAGGCACAATATACCTACATAGAGGAGTTAATCATTCGAGTAAATATTTAAACATTAAGTTAGCGCGGGGCGGCAAGCGGTGAAATCAAATGTATAGATGTTTGACACACGCCACGAGGCGCTGCCAGTGGCGAATTAGAGTACTTAAAAAGTAATTAATGTCTTATTCGCGCCGCCTATCGCACCGCTTATACCTGGGCCGTAATTAAAAAAAAAAATATCATTTGGAATAGGCTAACTCAGACATGCTTTATCTTCAAACTAGAATCAATTATGCTATAGGGAATCTGCAATCATTCAGAAAACTATAATATTGTGCTCAACAACTGTTATTAAGGCGGATGTGTCAACCCGTCCGTCCATACATTTTTGAATAAAGTTGTACTCTAAACACATACACTCTTTCTTTAAAACCAATCATTTTATCACTTTTCTACAATGAAATGTTTGCGCGTTCGACCTTTTTAGGCAATAACTTACATTAATTACTCAGAAAAACAATAGTGAAATCCCGGCAAAATTTGACACTTCTTTAGTTGTGTGCGTGAGTTTTGACAAGCAAACGAAAGTTTACGAAAGGTGAAGTTTAAACATTGGATCGTTAGATGGCGTGCAAAACGATCTTATAATTCTGATAAATCAATATCTTATGTTCGATAATTGGTTAATTTCCTTTACAACTGCTCAAAAAAAAAACAGTATAAAATAATTAAAAACTAATGACCTTAGAAATATATGTTTTCTTTTTTCGAATTATAATACTTATTATTGTTGTGTGGCAACATATCAAAAGTAATAGGTAGGTTTTATGCAACGATGCCGTACTTCCTAACCTTGACCTTCATGCAATACGTTGACGAAAAAAAAGCGTTGCTAAACTTCGTTCTCTTGTTTGGCTGGCAAATAATAGTACATTGTTATCCAAGGCGTGAAAGTTACTTATTTACGTCCCGAGACGGGGTTTGGCGCCCGTAACGTAGTGAGGGCGCTAATAGTTCGAGGGACTAAATAAGTAATTTACCCGAGGTAAACACTGTGCTTTTCATTACGAATACGAGGAAAGTAAAATTAACAACATAAATTTTAGCTAAAGAAAAAATGAGTGTAGATCGGATTGTCACTTTGCCCCTTGTTTTTTTTTTAATTTTTGTGCTGTGGTCGTCCAGCTATACAGCCAGGATTTTACATGTTCATTATTTAAAAATTGGCAAAGATTTTGTCGAAATCTGTATTATTTTAGAGAAATAGTTGAAACTAAATTATTTTAAAGTCATTATTTATATTCTTAATACTTAACTTTATGTTATTTTAATTTTAAATCGCTCTGTAATTTCGTGGCTGTATAAAAAGTTTGAACATGGTTCAATAGAAATGTCAAAATAGAACTAGTTTTTTTTTTCTTAAATTTGGCAGCTGTCAGTTGAAAGCGATTTTCCCTAGGGCGGCAATGGATAACTTTCAAACGGCTAATCAGACATGTAATGACCTACTTTCAGAGTATGAGTAATGAAAAATACATTTCGATTTCGGTTGTCATGCGCTATGATTTGCGCGCGGAATTTCTTGTTGTGAATTTAATATTTTGTATGCTAAGCATTTTAATTGATTCGAATTGCAATATTTCTCTAGTATGTATCTGAGACTGTATTGTAATTTATTGTTGGTATAGTAATTAATTTAATTATTGTAAAAACGCAATTATATTTTCAGTGGGATTAGATTTAGAAACAACAAATAAATTGTCCCGTAATTGCGGAAATATCGCCTATGTACCTACGTCATACATTGTCAGTGATGAGTCAGTATTTCATTTTTGAATGAATGTTTGAAGATGTTTTTGGTCAACAATAAATAAAATTATTATGAATTGGTAAACTACCAAAGTAGTCACAAAATTAAACTTGTAAATATTTGCAAAATATGGTTTTGCCGGGTTATTTTACGCATTTGCAACAACGACCATTTATAAATGGTCGTTGATTTGCAAACAGTTTCAGACAGACACACATTATTATTAGTTTGTTTTATTTTGTTTGTAGTACCTAAGTGAGTTATTAGGTCCCTTTGGCGAATGAAGTGAGGCGCGGGGACAGGGAAAGTGCAGTGATTGGCCCGCGTAGCGTGCCGTAGCGCATCGCGTCATAGCCGCCACTCGGGATTCGTTCTTTTACACTGGGAATGTGGACTTGGGCATTTCAATGACGTATTGATTGGGCATTTCAGGAAAGACATCGATTTCGAAATGTGTGAATCTTCACAAATTGAATTTGTTATTAGTGAAAGACTTGATGGATTTCAAAGTGAATTCATTTTCAAGTGCAGTACCTATGTGTGATAAGTGATAAAGTGTGGAGGCATTTTACAGAGGAAATTAAAATTGCTGGCGAACAAGAAAGATCAATAATTGCAATTCAAAAAGGTCTTCTTGTGTCTTCAGACGGTGTTCCATTTATTACTGTATTTATGTAGATGGAGGATGGTTGAAAAGGTGTTTTGCTTTTCATTTCAAGGCCTGCATTATTGGTTTATGAAACTAAAAAATGTCTATTTCTTGGTGTTAGAAACAAATATTGTTAAACATGTCAATATTATGAGAGGAGAAACATTGATATGAAAGCACTTTTGCTGCAAAAATTTTACTGGACCATCTACTGCAATGGAATCAGATATTATTGTGGAAGGCTTTCAAAAGAGTGAAGAAATACATCAACTTCGCTATTTGAGTTTTATTGGTGACGGAGACTCCTCTGTGTTTGCAAAATTGAAAGAGAAAGTATCATATGGGAACATAATAAAAAAAATTGAATGCAAGAATCATGTAATCAAAAATTATACCAGTGCACTCTACAAGGTAAATTAATAAATCTTCTGTAAAGTCGTCTCAAGATAAGTGAAGCAATAATAAATATTTTGTACTTTTTAGATCTTGGCCAACACAAAGCTTCCTCTTCCTGGGCGAAATATTTTGAAGCCAAAGGTGATGAAGCTTACATTAGTAGGTAACACGGAAAATTATCATGTGTAGCAGTGATCATACTGCTATGGCAGCAGATTTGAGAAATGGCCCGCTTCATATATTCGGAGTACATGAAAACTGCAAGAATTATTACTGCAATGTCAATAAAACATTGAGAGATGGAAGTGGAAAGAAGGAAGAAAATCATGTAGAAAGTCTGAAAAACAATGCTCTAGAGGTGTGGGCTCTGATTTATGCAGCCAATGAAAAAATTGCTTTGAAGGCAGCTTGTTTGTCTAATGAGACAACAAATGTGGCAGAAAACTTTATGAGCGTTATAAACAAATTCAGCTGTGGAAAACGAATTAGTTTATGAAAAGGGGGTTCTTACCAGCGACGTGTTCATGTGGCAGGTAAATATACAGTAATAACAGTCAGAAATTAATAGAACCAGTACGAAATTGTTTGATTATGGCTATGGAATATCATCATTCTCCAGCCCTAATTTAATCCAATTTATATGCAATATGCAACATGACACACATTCTTGCAATATAACAAAATATAAAAACATGTTTTCAGGCCTATAGCTTGCTAAGGGACACAAATGGCATGAAGCTGCATGGAAAAGGCAGACCACACAGAGCCCTGGGACATTTAAAAAAATACATAAAACAGAAGGAACAAAGCAGAATACGACAGCAATCATCGACACGCAAGCAATTATTTGCTCCAAGAGAGAAAACCCAACCGGATAAGCACTACGGACCTGAAGCTTGTGATCCTATTGATATTGACGAAGCACAGTTGAAAATACAATGTGAAGCACGGCTAGCAGAATTCCAAAAGTCACCAGAAAGCATTGCTTTGATTGAAATGTCCACCGTAGGATAGCATGAAAGTGATTTATATAATACTCATAGGAGGGACCGTTTGACTGCTAGTCAATTTGGAATGGTGAGTTGTGTGATGTTATCAGATAATTGTGTATAAACATACATTACTGGTAAAATTGTCGTATTTTATTTAGTACAGAATATCTTTATAGAAAATTTAAATTTTAAAAGTAAATCATAACATGCATTTAGTTTCTGGACTTTTCTCTTTTCAGGTTTGCAAACGCCGTAACACCACCCCATGTCACAATCATGTGAAGGATATTCTGTATAAAAATAATATTTGCACAAAAGACATGTTATATGGGCAGCAACATGAGAATGTAGCAAAAAGCATGTTCATGCAACAATATAATAAAATTGACAGACCTTCAGGCCTTTTTATTGATGAAGAATTTGGATTTTTAGCGGGCAGTCCAGATGGTAAATTTTTCTTTATCAAACTTCAATTTTATCTTTGGGTTTGGCATATGTGACCAAACATAATTACCAGCTATAATGTGACAAAAAAAATCACAGCACTGGAAACCATTGAATTTCTAATATCAAATGTCATAAAGAGCTCTATTATTTTATGGCAATTTTTTACAGGTATAATTGAAAATGAGAGAGCTGTTGAGATCAAGTGCTTTCCATCATTGGCCAGGACAAATCAAAGTCTAGAGGCAGCTGCACTAGAAAAGAAGAACTTTCCTCTAAAACTGGATAATAATGTTTTAGTCATGAATAAAAATCACGATTATTACCATCAGGTAAATTGAAAATTCTATTGCATGTACACATTTTACTATATTACAGTATCCTGTTTTCTCTTACTATAATCAAATTTCATTTTCAGGTCCAAGGACAAATGCGTGTCAGCAAAATGGATAAGTGCTACTTCATATGTTTTATATCAGTCACTAAACCTTTGACTGTAATAGAAGTTTGTCGAGATAATGAATTTATCAGTAATGATACCAGATTTGAATGGTATGTACACAACACATTTACTGTTTTATTCACTTCATAAAGGGCATCGATGTTGCCACTGCTGGGACAAAGGCCTCCTCTATGTGAAAGGAACTGAATAAAATATATTATATTTAGATATTGTTTAGAAGTCGATTTTTATTTTAGATCAGCTTTGGAGATTGCCAGTAGTAACATTTTGAAGTGATGGCAAACAATATTTGTCAAAAAGTAATAAATATACTAAGTATGTTTTCTTTGCAGCAGCAGTGTAGCAGTGGATTCAAGTCAGGAAGTTTCAAGACAGAGGCTGAAATCAACAACTCAAATGATTGTTTCTAATTGTATTTTGGTAGTAGTTTGTTTAGAATATACATTATCATTGTATATTTCTTTTATTTTGTATTTACTTTAAAATTAGAAGGTAAAATGATATTGAAATAATACTTCATTAGGCATATACAGAGCAGTTTATTGAAATTGAGCAGGTGGTTACACCTAACCACTTTGATTTTCGTTTTACTAACTACGTCTCTTGTTTATGAATTATAGTTTCTTACGTATTGGTTATGAAATGTCTAATTATTGTATTAATTGGTACTGTTACAAATCATCAGTGTTATTAGTTTTAAGAGAAAAGGCATGTGTCAGCTATGTTACTTCAAATACTTCTGTTTTGATAAAAAAGTAATAAAATAAAACTTTGTTTTATTGTAATCAATGTTGACATAATTTATTTCCCAAAATTATTAATCAAATAGTTTACGCCAGCAAATATAGCTTTTGTTTTTATAACAATCGTGCATAATTTATATACCCCAGGTGGCGTTTTGTAATTCTGCCTACCCAATTGACCATACAGAAAAATGAAAAACTTGTTTTTTTTACATTCACGCCATCTAGTGTTCAATTTTCGTAAACGTATACAGCAGCGTCTGTGTGTGTAAACGACACTATATATTCAATGGCAGATGATAGAAAGTTGTGTGTCGAATTGGGTGGATTTTGAGGCAATGATATGACCCATTTAAATAAAATGTAATATCCGATAAGCGCGGCGACTACTCCCACGACTTAATAATTTTCCAATTACGCAAAAACCCAAATAAACTAAAAATGTTGACTTCAGCGCCATCTCTTGGGAGATTGGCTGGGAACAGATCGAAGGTATCACCTTAAATGTTTTATGATATCTTGAAAAGATGTTATGATTGAGTAAAGAAAAGTTATTCATATATTTCTTGTTACACCAACCTGAAGAATATATGAATCCTGTCGACATATCTGCAGTATAGTCTAATCGGATGCGCTGTTTCCGTAGACCTATCCTGATAGGACAAGAAGTCGTTGGGTAGTTGTGGTGGTCCGGCCATCTCGCTGGCTCGTTGTAACCCGAGCACTAGCAGGTCGAGTACTAGCCCATAGTACTGGACTATGAACGAGGCGAATTGGAGACCGCGGATGATTCCGTAGGAGTTTGTGTGGTTCATGTCCTGGAAGAAAATGTAAAGGTGAGAATCTCTGGAAAAGTTTGTAGCTAGTGATTTCGTTAAAAACTGCTGTAATTATTGATTAGCAGTATTTCTTAATGATACACTTAGTGAATGAAATATAGAAGAATAGCCAATGACGTTGCTGAAAATGGATGAAGTGAATCATTAGTCATTACGAATATTGCTTAAGGTGGCCGTTTTAGTCCTGCTGTCTAACCTATTACAGTGATACAGGATCGTGATGACAAAAACATAGTAGGTGCAACATAATAGACAATTTACAAGAAAATATTTATCATTATGAATAAGTATATTCACATGCGTAAAATAAGTACCTCAATGCACACTTGTTTATTAGAAGATTCATATCATACATAATAAGCTCTAATGAGGTTTTTTTGATATTTCATGAAATTAAATAATGGTATGACTAAGTAATTACCTTATAATTAATAATAACGTTGTTCTTAGCAGTCATGTAGTCGGCGATGTTATGGTCAACGATCAGACGCAGCAGTCTGTTCAGGAGCGTCAGATCTATCTTCTCGTATAACTTCTCGAAGCGTGACTCTAAGAGGACGTTGCATTCGCCCTCACCGACCTCCCACACGTCTTGTAGGTTGTTTATACCTAGAATATTTGGGGAATGTTAGAAAATGGATTTCTAGATACCTACTTGGTCAGCTGGTCAATTTAAATTCGATTAGTTGCGATTTTGAGCAATGAGCGCGCGTGATATCACAAAGGGAACAACGCGATCAGTAAAACGTTTATATCGTGATGGAAATCCTTAAAAAATTAAAAGAAAATTCCTATTTTCTTTTCATTTTATGCGTGTTAACTATCTAATAGGCTCGCGGGACTGTCTTAGCAGGATGCCGGGGCCCTGTCACGCAAAGGGTATGTGAAGAAACAGAGTAATTTTTTGTTTGTAAGACTCTGACATTTCACCCTGGGCGAGAAGACTCAATAGATGATTTACATATCTATAAAAAAATTATAACAATGTAAAATATGCACATTTCAAACTTATCTTATGATAGTAAGATTTTCCTGAAAATATAATTATTGTACAAAACAACAGATTCATCTTTTTCTCCTGCATATCTTCTGTTCTTGATACGATGATAGCGCAACCAACCGAGGTGAGGTTTGTAACAAGGGGATGATCGACGAGGCAGATCTCCTTTGCCACAACGCACACCTCGGGCAGTCGCATACTCTTCTAGTTCCATTCTCTGGCTTCAATAACTCTTCAGTTCTTCACAAGCTTATCAATACGGTTGCTTCCCCTTATGATGACGTATTTCACCGACAGGAGGAGGATCATCAAAAGGGAGGTCCTTTAGATGATTCCCTCCTGTTGGTTCAATCAGATGTTTGTAGACTGGCTGTCATGACATGTCTAAATACTAACGGTGAAAAGTCGACGACACTATAAAACACGGAACAAGACACTTTTTTTTTAAACAATAAATTAAACTGACACTAGCACTATCATTAGAAACAGGATATTCACCATGTTTATTATTTGCTGAGTTTCCAATGTTGCAAAGCGCCAGATCCTGGATGAACATTACTCATGCATAAAATAATCTGTTCCAATAAATTTCCTTCTTTAAGTTCTAATGATAAGAGAAACATTTCACATAAAATTATTCATAATATTGACCCAACACAACCTCAAAGGTAACTTCCTAAATGAATATATACACACTATTACATATTCAAGATAGAAAATTCAAGCTCCTACACATACCTTGACACCACTTATAGACGAGCAGCGGCGAAGGCTCTGTATCCGCCGGTTTGACCCACGGAGGTAGCAACCTTCGCTTATCAGCCTCGTACCACAAGTACTGATCTAAATACGCGTCTGTGATCTTTTCTAGAGGCTCCACATCGTAGACTGGCACCAAGTGTGAGTAGAGGTCCATGAATTCTATGCCGACCTGGTAGGGTAGTATGGTGTTAGTTATTTATTACAAAGACCAGACGGACTGGTTTGATTAAGAAAAAAAAAACTGAAGTAAGTTATGCTAGCAGTGGAGATTCTATGACAAACAGGTGTATAATGCCTTTAAAAGTGACGGCACGTTTGGCGCAGCGCTGAATGTTGCGTATTCGATGCCAGCACAAAACAAATATTCTTATGACCTACGGGCAGTTATTCTAGGTCTGGCTGTCTGCGTATGTGTGATTAAATATTTTGTAAAAGCCACCACAGCAATGATTTAAAAAAAAGCCAGCTGAAATCATTTATAGATTTTTGATAAATAAGACCTTACTAATAATGACCTAAAGAATCTTTATTGGATCTCCGGACTCTCTAAAGGGTCACAAGACTATCTAAACAGGTAATAGTGAACCTGAGATGTAAAGGTGTTTTGAAGAAACACCATGAATTCGATAGTCTGATAGTCTCTGCCCTCACCCTGGGAGGACTCAATTGACAATTTTATCTTTATTTATCTCTGAGGAAATAAATGAAACACAAATACCTCTCTAAAAGTCCTCTGCGTGAGCAAATGACGCTTGATCCTAGACAATGCCTCGTGAGGATTATCATATGCCTGTTCTATAAGCCCGAGCTCTTCTCTCTGACTCTGGTTCAGCCTTGATTTGACACTGTAGGCCTCCTTGAGTCGCTCCAACGCTAAGATAAGGAGCTTCGTGTCGTGTTTGTACGAGAGAGGCGGGAAGGGAATGGGGGCGAAGCGACGGGACTCCAGCCAGTGAACTGTTGTAGTATAGATGGCGACGGCTTCTTCTGGTGAGATGTATGGACCATCCTGTGAAGAGTTGGCTTTTTAGAATAGCACAATTTAGATTTCATTTTTTTAATTTTCATGTTACAATTTATACCCATGTGAATTATACCTGCCCTTATTCGGGAGCTATAAGCACATAAATTGAATTAATTCAAATGATTCCGCCAAAAATGTGGCATATTTGCTCGCGAACATTTTGTTCAGCACTTCAGCAGTGTGCGTACTAAGCTAAGGCTCACGTTTAGCCTCTGTATCCATCGGCAAGGCTGTTTTAACTTTTGTTTGTGAACAGTGCAGCACATTTCCGCGTTACGCACAGTAATAACAAGTCCACTAATAAGGTGTGCGCGCACAAAACTATCCAGGTGGGCGTGAATATTGCTTGATTCTGCGCACGTTCGTGTTTGCTTAAGTGATCAGTAGACCAAAGCTAAAATTTGTGCCGCACACCGTCCTGTGGAATCGCATCTTAAGAATTACTGTTGTTCTAGTTCAACAGAACATACTTCAAACGGGAATAATAATACCCTAAAAGGAAACCACTAAAATTATTCTATACGAATTTTATAATGTATCTTTGCTTACCTTCAGATAATTATGCTGCCTCTCTTGCTCAGCCTTGAGATACAACCTGGTCAGTCTTCCTAGGTTCTTCTTACAAACAGTCTTATCGACGGTGGCGCCGCGGCGGATACGTTCACGATTGTAGTGGGCCGTGTTCGTCCACCAGTCCGCTTTCATCTTGACGTAGCGGAGAATCATGTTCTCTATTGGTGTTGGGAGGCCGGGTACCTAGGGAAATAATATGAACTACTGTAGGAGCATAATAATCTGGCCAAAGAGGATACCCTAGACCCATCCTAATTAAAATGCCAGTGTAGAGATCTTCTGTAAATGTTCCTTTCCAGTCTATTCTGCCCAACCATTGTACCTGTTATTTAGTTAAATAAAGTAACTGCCTATCATTACCACCAGGAATTGATGAAGTTGAAAAACGATTTGACTGCAGGTTAAACCTGGGATTTTAGTAATAGTTGATTTTTTTTTGTACTTACGTCAGATTTATTAAGTAATTAGACCTGTATAATTGGATTTCTTTGCTGGCTTACGTCCAGCAGTGGACAGTAATTGGCTGAAGAGTCAGTTACTTATTAGCATTATAATCTCTTCAGAAAGTCTTAAACTTCACACTACACAGATCTATTTCTTACCTTCCAAGGAATATTAGCTTTCCAGCACCGCCAGGCTTCAGACAGATGTTGCAGGATAGTCCTGGCCTTGTTTTGCTTGATACCTTCAGGCATCATATCCACGATATCGTGCATGACAGATGCACGCAATTCGAGGTCGAAGTGAGATTCGACGCGCTGCTTCGTTACCGTCTTTGCCACACCTAGGAGGAAATAGACATAGATATTTATGTTTATTTTGGGAAATAAGTCCAGCATTTAACTGCCAATTACTATACAACATCAATTCGGTGTTATTCTTATAAATAAACATCATGGATGGCAACTGACAGTGTGACAATGATGAACCAAAAATCAAATTAAGCAACCTGAACTGCATTAAATGATGCATGAGTAATATATCATTGAATGCTTGGTTTGGTTTCGACTACAGGCCAAAATTAATATTATATTTCACAACTCTCTGTACTCTAAATGCTACATACCTTTAGAATGTCTTCCTTCGAACTGCCTGGACAGCAAGTTTCCTAGCCAGCGCTCTAGCAGAGGCGTGATACCGCGCATGAAGAACAGCCACACTCGCCATCCTGGCGCCCAGAAACCACAACCAGGACCTTTGGATACTGGACCCTGGGATAAACAGTGATGTTTAAGTATATTCAGTTCTGTGTCTCGCTTGCCAACTAACTGTAAGTTTGGCGAGGTAAAATTGTTAAAAAAAATATCTTGTTTTTATTAGAGAATAAATAAATAAAAAAGTTCTACATCATAAGTCATATCGAAATATAATTTCGAATTCCTCTAAATATTTTCATCTAAATCAGTTTCGCTTTTTTGTGTGTCTGAAAGAAATTTTAACAATGGAATGAAAGAATCAACCTCGCGGGGTAGGACTGCGATAGCCTGTTTGGTAAAGCGACTGGAGTATTATCCAGTCCAGAAGGATCTAGTCCTATTTGCAGTCGATTTTTTCTTCCCGCAAATAAGGTTTCCAATTTTTCAGCGACATAAGTAGCATCATCATTTACTAGGAGAAACTAGAAAAATGCAAGCCAAATTTTAATGCCAACCCGGATCGATGGCGCGTCGTGCGCGAGCCTCAAAAAGCTGTCAGCAATCCCACCGGGGCCCACTAAGGGGGGCCTTAGGAGGCCAAAGCCTGTCGGGTTGCGGGACTGTCTTATCAGGTAACCTTGACCTTGGAACGTAAAGGGCTATTGAAGGAACACCATGGATTTTAGTCAGTAGGTGTCTGACAGTCCCTCTCGTCCCCCCTGGGCGGGATGACTCCTTTGATGCTCATGACAATTCACACATGGTAGAAGTGAAACCTTCAATATTTTTTAAATGAAAACTATAAGCATAACAAACACTGTACAATACTTCCTATCTCATTTTTTCCCACGTTAAATCTTATGAATTTATGTGTCTGTCTCTTTTCACTGTCGCTTTTTCAATTCATCGACTTTCGAATCGCAACAATGCTAAAGAAGTTTTCACTTCAAAAAGCCATGAACGTAAACTCACCGTATTAAACCTATAGTAGATCAAATGCTTGAGATCCTTGCACATTCTGATCTGCCTCATGAGCTTGTACTTGTAGCGATACATGCCCGTCAGTTGGCCCACGTGGGCGAAGATGTACTGAAGACCGTCGGCCAGCTGGAACGAGTCCACGTTGTTCAGACGGTATTGGACATGGGAGTCCACTATCAGCTTGGTGAGGCGGAGGATCTCGCGACATAAGTGGAATGCTGTGAAGGAAATGAGGCTTAAGCTTTTAGAGAATGTGGGTATGATCGTGAAGACGACGGTAAATACGTGCAAAAGTCTAAGCACAAATAGCCCAGTCATATTAGGGTTTAACCTGAATGAAAGATAATAAGCTGCAAATTGGTATTTACCTTTGTTTTGTCGTTCTAAATGTTGTCTCAAAAGTCACAAATGCTATCGTGTCCGGGTCTCAAGATATTGAAGGTCAAAGGTCATAAAAATCGGTTTTTCGCTAATATCTCGCTTTACAACGTACTGATAACCGTAACTCACGCTTGACCTTGCATTAGTCCATATAATAAATGGCTGTACGCTGCGCACTCTTCGCGCTTTACCTCAAAAACGGTTGATCGTGTAAAAAAAAGTTCAGACAAAAGTTGTAGATAATTTTATACACTACAATTGTCATTTAGGTGCAAATCTTATATAAGCAATAAAAAGCGAGATATTCGCGAAAAACCGATTTTTATGACCTTTGACCTTCAATATCTTGAGACGCGGACACGACAGCATTTGTGACTTTTGAGACAACATTAAGAACGACAAAACAAAGGTTAATACCAATTTACAGCTTATTATCTCTCATTCCGAGGTTGACCCTTTTAATTTTACCTAATATGACTGGGCTAAAAGTTAGTTTAGACTTAGACCGGTATAAATATTTGTTCAGAGTAGGGATTGAAGCCACTGCGCCAAAATTGCCGTCAATATTTGGTTATTGCCGATAGTAATTCGTTATTTCTTTAAAATCTTTTTAATAATTCCAGGTAATCTAATGAATAATTTACCAAATACATTAAATTGTCTACATTACCCTCTGCAACTATAACATTCGTTTTAGTTTTACTACCTATGAGAAATTATCAGCAATTTTTTTTATTACATTTACTCTACTAACTGTTACTTACCTAATGAAGTGCTAACAGAAGTAATTTAATTGGATTACTTACCATTACCAAACCGAGACTTCTTTCTCTCTTTCGTAGTCAAGGTCTTGACAGGCTTCAAGTTAAAGTTGTAATCCAAATGCAGGTAGTTCAAGTTCTTGCGATGGATAAGGAGGTTAAGCATGTTGTAACCTTGCCGACATACTTGCAGACCAGCCTCCACCCAGTCCAAGGTTGTGGTTTGGAAGAACTTGGTTGATTTGAATGACCGGAAGAGGTACCTAACAATGGAAAAATTCTATTGAATGATTACGATGCGTAAGTAGTAAGTTGGTCTCCAAGAAGCGAAAACGTTATTTGGGAAAAAAACGTGAAGTAACTAACAAAAAAAATTACTTCGCTTTCTTATTCGACGGAACGATCGGCGTGGTACGTTCCTAAGATGTGGCGGGACCCTAAAGAATTTGACTCAGAATTATCATAAAGCGCACTTCGCGTCGTGATTCGGAATCTAAATTTTTCACTAGGCTTTTTGTATTAGCCTGAAAGTCTGTTAACATCCAGTTTATGTACGTCAGGATTGAGGAGCCACATCAGATTTTTAAAATCTGATTTCACCATTATTTAGCAGCAATGTAGCTGATTTTGCAGCACAAATTCTAGATTTAGCAGCAAAATATATCACTAGTTATATTAATGCAAAAGTGGCTCCTCAATCTAAACGTTTGAATTTAGGAGCCACCTTGGATCTCGGTAAGTAATAGATGCACATTGTTGCTTTAACAAACTTTTGCAGCATTTAGCAGCAATTGTGCATATTCAGGGCCGCGCCGACCCCTTGCAGCGCCTGTGTGCAAAACCTATGAAAGCGCCTTTGTGCAAAACCTTTGAAGCGCCTTTTATGTAGTCGTCTTTCAAATTTTTTTCATAAATTCCATTTTTTTTCAGTTTTATCAATTTATCAGTTTTCCGCCAGTACGCGCCGTACTCGCGACTCCACTAGCTAATACCCATTTCGATAGAATGTTTGTAATTGTTGTGGGGCATCCCCGTCGGTTCGCATTGGGTTGCGTTTATAAACTAATCCACGGCACGGCCTTTGTAATAAAATACATAGATTAATATACTAATAATAATAGTCGGCTATCATAACGAATGTAGCGCGGCCGGCGATTCTTTTGATTTTAAAGCAGAGCTCGTAATTCATGTATACAAAACAAAACCCAAAAATAAATATAAACAGTGGGTCAATTCAAATAGTTTAGATAACGATAAGTATCGTCTTGGGAGACTATCTACTTACTTATCGATACTCAAGTATTAATATAATTATGTTGTAATGTGACAAAAATAATTTCAACAACTGGCACTGGTCATCCGGCGCCTCTGTAGCCCTGGCGCCTGTGTGCGCCGCACACTTCGCACATAGGGGCGGCGCGGCCCTGTGCATATTATCGTCTAAAAATTTGGCTACCGTAGCGCTAAAATCAAATAAAATACAATAGTTCTAGTGTGGTGTTATAGTGTGGCTAGACGCAAGAGCTGAAATTATATTGGATGTGAGCGATCAATTAATATATTGAACACTAGCTTCTGCCCGCGACTTCGTACGCGGATCCTGTTGCTTAAGCCAGCGACAACGGAGTCGTCAAAATCGAAGATCTGAAACGTCTGATGTCCAATAGAGCCCGGGTAAATAATAAATGGGAGTTCTGGCCAGTAGAGTCAGATTTTTAATGATATTCCATCGTCATCGAAAATCAGTCCTAAAGTCTTACCGCTTTATGTTATTTTATAATTAATTATACAGGGTGAATTTTTCAACTGGGCGTGGATGGCTATTTCCGAAACTTTTTTTGTTAGTTTGCCGTATATGATTACTTCCTAGAATTTGATCCTTATTAGCAACACTATCGAATAGTGTAATAATACAGGATGTTTTTTTTTTCCAAAATCAGCGGGTTCGATTCCTAGACAGGATTATTAATTTTTCTAAAATCCAATGATGCAGTTTTAGTTTTCATCAAAATCGGCCTCGAGACTCCTTTCAACGTTTTTAGGGTTCCGTACGTCCGAATACAAAAACGGAACCCTTATAGGATCACTCGTGTGTCCGTCTGTCTGTCGCTTACAGTCAATTATCTCCGAATCTACTAGACCGATTGGGTTGAAATTTGGTACACATATCAATTCCTGTGACCCAAGCACAGAGGTGTGACGTGAATAGATGAAATCTGTATGTGGGAGGTAATTTTTGGGGGGGAAGGGGAAAATGAAAAAAAAAGTTTTGAAAACTGCATCGTGTGACATATATCAAATGAAATGTCTTGTGGAGAAAATCTTAAATGTATTTTTTTTGTAATTTTAAAATAAATAGTTTTTTTTTTTTTATGTGTAATGGGTTTGCTCTTGACCTTAGTCTAGGACAAGAGTGACTAAGACAAGGTCGACGATGGAGCGAGCTTACCCAGAAGAAGCCTGTTTACTCTAACTTTGAAGAGATTAGGGTTGTATGCGTTTGGAAACACAGACGCAGGCAGAGAGTTCCACTCCTTCGCTGTCCGCATTATAAAAGACGTTTGGAAACGCTTAGTGCGAATTGATGGTATGGCAATAAGGTAAGGATGGTAATTTGCCGTGCGTCTAGATGTTCGATGATAGAAAGGGGCTGGTGGGATGAGGTCGTGGAGTTCTTGGGCACACTCTCCGAAGTACAATCTGTAAAAGACCGACAGGCAGGCAACTTTGCGGCGATGAGTCAAGCTATGGAGCTTGGCATTCACCAATTTTTCGTCGCCAACGAGCCTTTTAGCTCTGCGTTCCACTGAGTCAAGAGCGGCAAGTTGATATTTAGCTGAGCCATCCCAAAGGTGGCTACAATACTCCATGCAGGATCGGACTTGTGCTTTGTAAAGAGTTAAAAGCTGTCCAGGCGTGAAGTACCGCTTCACTCTATTTAGTTTCCAAGTTATTCAAGAAAATAGACGAAATTTGACCATTCCCCCTCCCCTCTTATCTCCGAAACTACTGAACCTAAAATTTTGAAAAAAATACAGTAATTAGTTTTCTACTTATAGATTATAGGAAAACCTATAAGAAGTCCATATCTGTATATGGGAGGTAATTTTTGGGGGGGAAGGGGAAAATAAAAAAAAAATTGAAATCTGCATCGTGTGACATATCAAATGAAAGGTCTTGTTGAGACAATCTTAAATATATTTTTATTGTAATTTTTAAATAAACAGTTTCCAAGTTATTCAAGAAAATAGACGAAATTTGACCATTCCCCCCCCCTTATCTCCGAAACTACTGAACCTAAAATTTTGAAAAAAATACAGAAATTAGTTTTCTACTTATAGATTATAGGATAACCTATAAGAAGTCCATATCTGTATATGGGAGGTAATTTTTGGGGGGGGAAGGGGAAAATTTAAAAAAAAATATTTGAAAACTGCATCGTGTGACATATCAAATGAAAGGTATTGTTGAGACAAACTTAAGAGTATTTTTTTTGGTAATTTTAAAATAAATGGTTTCCAAGTTATTGAAAAAAAATAGACGAAGCTTGACCATTCCCCCCCCTTATCTCCGAAACTACTGAACCTAAAATTTTGAAAAAAATACAGGAATTAGTTTTCTACTTATAGATTATAGGATAACCTATAAGAAGTCCATATCTGTATATGGGAGGTAATTTTTGGGGGGGGAAGGGGAAAATTTAAAAAAAAATATTTGAAAAGTGCATCGTGTGACATATCAAATGAAAGGTATTGTTGAGTCAAACTTAAAAGTATTTTTTTTGTAATTTTAAAATAAATGGTTTCCAAGTTATTCAACAAAAACAGACGAAGCTTGACCATTCCCCCCCCCCCTTATCTCCGAAACTACTAAACCTAAAATTTTGAAAAAAATACAGGAATTAGTTTTCTACTTATAGATTTTAGGATAACCTATAAGAAGTCCATATCTGTATATGGGAGGTAATTTTTGGGGTGGAAGGGGAAAATTAAAAAAAAAATTGAAAACTGCATCGTGTGACATATCAAACGAAAGGTCTTGTTGAGACAATCTTAAATATATTTTTTTTGTAATTTTAAAATTAATAGTTTCCAAGTTATTCAAGAAAATAGACGAAATTTGACCATTCCCCCCCCTTATCTCCGAAACTACTGAACCAATTTTTTTTTAATTTACAGAATTTAGTTTTCTACTTATAGATTATAGGAAAACTTATAAGAAGTCCATATCTGTATATGGGAGGTAATTTTCGCTATAAGAAGTCCATGATATTAAAATAACATGGTTAATCATTCAATATTGTGCGTACCAATTTGGGTCAGATTTAAAAAAAAAAACGTGATAGGTAACATCGTACGGAACCCTCTTCACGCGAGTCCAACTCGCACATGGCCGGTTTTTTTTATATTCCTCATAGTTTCGGAAATAGCCATCCACGCCCAGTTGAAAAATTCACCCTGTATAGTGAAATTAGCGATAGCTTTGATTTCCACATCAGATGTTTCTGATCTTCGATTTTTATAAGTCAACAGGAAATGCTCATCAGACCGACAACTTTTGCTAAGACGTTATTCCTATATGTGTTGTGGTGTAGCGGGGCTCTTGGAGTTCCGCAACGGGTGTTTCAGATATTCAATTTTTATACCTCAACAGAGAGTGCTCATCAGGCTGAATAACTCTTGCTAAGACGTCATTCCTATAAATGTTATAGTTTAGCTGGGCTCTTGGAGTTCCACATCAGGTGTTCCAGATCTTCAATTTTTATACGTCAACAGAGAGGGCTCATCAGGCTGAACAACTCTTGCTAAGACGTTATTCCTTTATATGTTATAGTGTAGCTGGGCTCTAGGTGTTCCACATCAGGTGTTCCAGATCTTCAAATGTATTCTCTCAGCAGAAAATGCTCGTCACGTGGAACAATTTTTGCTATGGCACCATTTTTGTATATCTTATAGTTTAGCAGGTCTGGTGCGGTTCTGCATCAGGTGTTCAAGTTTCCAAGATAAATTATAGCCTATATGTTAATCGGACTTAATACCTATACAATAAAAAAAAATCGTTTAAATCCGTCTAGTAGTTCCGAAGATTAGCACAAACACACAGACAAGCAGACAAAAAAAAATTAATTACAATTTCGGGTTCGGCATCGATAAAATAACAACCCCTGCTACTTTTTTTATATATTTACATTGTACAGACACCACTTTTCCACAAATTTATTATATGTATAGATGTCGTTGCAAGTACTATACTGAATTGCGTAATTGCGTAATAACGTAATATTTTACTTCTTGAACTCACTAAATTAATCATATCTTTTGATAGAGTGAACCGATTTCGATGAAACAAAAACTAAGTTATACCTCAAGTTGCGTATAATTTTTGTATATAAACATTGTCAGCATTGAATTCGTAGATTTTACGTGATGTGCGCACAAACAAACAGACAAAAATTTCAAAAATGATGGAAATGGGTTCTGTTACTTATCTTTTCACACGCTGGCTATTTTTTGTTTCAATTTCTTCAATGTACAAAAATGACTTTTCTACAGATTTATTATATGTATAGATAATGATCATTTAGCAGGTGTTGTGTTTGTTTTTACAGTATAGGAATAAAATGGTAAAACAGAGTAAATTTTTTAGATGAACGTATTTTCTTTGGCTCCTCAATCCTGACGTTATTGTATTTTCACACTATTGTATTTTCTTTGATTTTAGCGCTACAGTAGCCAAATTTTTAGACAATAATATGCACAAGTGCTGCTAAATGCTGCAAAAGTTTGTTAAAGCAACAATGTGCATCTATTACTTACCGAGATCCAAGGTGGCTCCTCAATTCAAACGTTTAGATTGAGGAGCCACTTTTGCATTAATATAACTAGTGATATATTTTGCTGCTAAATCTAGAATTTGTGCTGCAAAATCAGCTACATTGCTGCTAAATAATGGTGAAATCAGATTTTAAAAATCTGATGTGGCTCCTCAATCCTGACGTACATACCAGTTTTACCAAGAAGAATCGTGTTAGCCCCAAACTTCATGTAAAATAATATTCAGAAGCTTCAATTAGACTGGAAACTAACTCAAATGAGTCCTCCCACCCCGGACAGGGCGGACTTGGATTTTAGTCAGACTTGTACTGACTAAAATCCACGGTGTCCTTCAATAGCCCTTTATGTTCCGGGGTCACGGTAATGAGGTAAGTCCCGCGACCCCGGCAGGCTTTGGCCCTCTAGAGAGGGGGCCCCGTCATTATGCTGACGCTCTTTGAGGCACGCGTGGAACACAACGCGCCGCCGTCGACCCGAGCATGGTCCATGGTCGGGCAGCGAGTTGCCCTTTACTCGCCGCCCGGATGCCAGCGCCTTCGGTGGCCGGAGATCGTCTTGCGACGTTCGTCGCCGTGGGCGTCCACCACCGCGGGTGGGGCGGAGGGAGGACATTGTCCTCTCCTTCACGCGGCCCGCCTCCTCCTTCGCGAGCATGACTGCTTCGCAGACGGAGGCGATCGCTAAACTCTAACATACTTGGGAAAAGGCTAAGCAGTTGTGTCTTTTCAGCTTTAGCTAAGTATGTGATGATGAAACTTTTTTGTTAATCACCAAAAACAATTGTAAACACCATCTTAAAAAAAAAAAACTCGACTTACCTCTTCTTCTGCGGCTTTGGTGGTCTGTGCTTCAATGCATTCAGCACATAGTACTTGAGGAGCTTCTGATACGAAACCCTGACTTTGACAGGCTGGCCTGGCGGGCAGTGTTCTTTGTACCATGTCTTAACCAGTGGCACGTCGATAGCGCGCCGAGTTCGACCTGTGTGTAGAGCACTAATATAAGAAGGTGATGGCTACATTTTTAACCGATTTCAAAAGGGAGAAAGTTATTACACATATACACACATCAAGTTTTGAAAGGGACTGGGGGGGTATTACAATGTCTTAAAACCAGGCTTGTTCCGGCGAGTGAAAGTGATCGAGCTATACAAGTCGGCTAGCGCCATCTCGTTCACTCACTGGAACAAGCCTGGTTTAAAGACGTTGTAATTCCCCCCGTCAGACTAGTCAGGCTAAATTGCATGACAATACGATGCGATATGCAGTCTTTTGATTCAGATTTGCAAGGCATCTGGTGCAAATTGCACTGTGCAATGACTGTTGAATTATTTGGATGTAATGCTATTGTGAGCTTGTTAAATAAAAAATTTGTTGCAATAACTCTTTAACATCTGGTTGTCCAAAAAGGCCATTTTAGGAGAATCAATCAATACGAACTTGCTATAGAATTATTCCTTATATGTTCTATTACTTTAACAATAGAATATTTCATTTTACTCATTTGACGCCCTGATGTCAATTATTTTTAGGGACTCTAATCTAGCAATATGAGATGAAAGGGCGACATTTTGTTTATGCTTACCTGATCTCATGTTAAAAGGTCTCGGCGCCCACAACAGCGCGATCCCATTAGCAGTATTGTCGGTATAAAGGGCAGTCTCCTGCAGGAATGGTGACACTTCTTCAGGCAGTAGGAACTCTTCCTCGTCAGGCAGAGGATCTAACGACTTGACCGAGTGACGGTGAGAAATGGGATTGATGAGGGGATCGAAGTAGAAGGCGGGAAGGTCAGGGTCTTCAGTCTTGATGTATACGACGTTTGGTGTGTGGTACCTAGTGGAACAAACCTTTATTTTAGACCATTGGAGTATGTTAAAAGATAATTATAAAAGTACTGATAATATAATTATGGGTTCATGACTTTTGACTAGATATTCGAACTAAAAAATAAATACTTTGCAGTATCACCATCATCATTTCAGTGACAGGACGGTCACTACTGAACATAGACCTCCCCCATTGATTTCCAATAGGAACAGTTGGAAGCGGCTTGCATCCACCTTAATATATTGCATATTAGTGCAGAGTCGAAAATAGTTGGAATGACAAATTGGAAATGTTCAAGTTCTAGTTATATTTAATTTTTTAGAGAATCTTTTAAATATATGTATACTTACCAAGACAACTGGACGAAATGCGGCAAATTGTTGTACAAGTAAGGGAATGCAATCCTGTACTCAGTCCTAATAGGCTGTCGAATAATAATCTTGTTGATGTCATTGAACTCATTCCAGTCCTCATCTCCCGCCGAATTGTCCTTCACTAAAGGTTCAAATTTCGGACCTCCAGGTATCGCCATGTTTAGAGCCTTCGCCGTGAAGAAACTCTTCGAATCGAAGAGATAGAAGTAGTTATCATCTACTAAGTCAGTCAGTAACTGGTTGCCAAGACGGTACAAGGTCGCCATTTGTGGTAAAGTCAGGTTCCACTTTCTGTATGTCGACCCATTTACGTGTTTGGTACCTAACAGAGGTTTGTGGTCATAAAACCATGAAGCAACGGCTCCGTCTTCCTCGGGATCCAGTTCAATCTGGATAGGTTCTAAAGGTTCCACATCCAAGATGTTGTCAGCGTAATCTAGGGGAGGTTCCTCATCGTCGAACGGCGGGAACCTCATTCGCTTGAAGTGCCTACGATCACGTTTCTCACGACGCATCATGATCCACATGGTACCCCATTGAGCGATGTACACGGGTTCTATGACCCATGGGATTTCATTCACGAAAGTGATGGCCCCAGTGATGTGATAAAGGACTTTGACGTCACGAATCTGTTCCCAGGGCATTGGCATGTTCTCTAGCAGCTTCATAACTGCATGAGGCATGTATTTCAATGCTCCAAGGTAAACTCTTTTGTCGTGCCTGTATTTGCGACTGGTCATGTCTCCATGGTCCCTGATGATCTTGCGGATGTGTTCGGGAGGCATGTCCTCCTTTTGTGCATCCACAAAACCAAACTTGCGTTTCTCGGCGAAGCGTTTTGATTGGAGCTGCATCCATTTTTGAGCTACATGAAAACGATAAATATATAGTCCCAGGCTGGTAACTAAATAATAAGCATATTTCTCTTAGGGCTGATTTTTCAATAGCCATATAACTTTTATCGGACGAATAAGAATAGCGATTTGACATGTTTTCTATAGATAAGCTGTCAAACCGCCATTTTTATTCTTCAGATAAAAGTTATCGGACTATTGAAAAATCAGCCCTTATTATAATTATCTAAGTAATTATTAGTTTTCAAAAGCATTAATAATTGCACAATATTATGTACTCAGTTTTGATACTCACATAACCTTATTATCAAAATAAATGGCTACACCTATAACAGAGCATTACTGAGAATTGCTTAACAGAAGAAGCAGTTTTATTATTAGTACAAGATTTGAGAGACTATATTAAGGAAGTTTCCAATTTTTTTTTAAATAGTACTAAACTTGCAATGAAGCCCATTGAAATTTTTTTTCAATTATCTTCATAAATGACGAAGTTATGATACTTTTCCCGTCCGCTTTAAAACTTCTCGGCGCGCGGCCGGTCAACAATCTCATGACGTCACAAGTCTCATCACTCGCTCGAGTCGAGTAGTCGTTAATGCGCGGTCACCTCAGACTTTCGATTTCTTGATAAAATATCAGTATTTACAATACAGTGATAGAGAACAATTAAATAATGTTAATATTAATACTTAGGTACCGAAAATTTGTATTAGTGATCGATGAGTTTATATTATCCAAATATTATCAGTCAATGGTGAATGAAACTTTAAACAAAACTAGGCGGATTACCTACCTACACCGATTTAGGTACCTAAAACGAATAAAAGCTGCAGCAAACTAATGAGAAGTTATTCCGTGTGATGATTGTTACGGTATAATAAAATTATTTACGTAGGACTTAGTAGATATGTATAGGAACATACGTTGAAAGTTTCACTCCTCTGACCTTTGCACTTGTGTACAGTGGATTGTTTGCCAGAAAATCCAAAACCATAACCATGTTCACTTTTGGTAAATTGTTAGACTGTCCACGCACAAATCCACTCTCCATCGTCTAAATTTTACTTTAATCTAGTTTTTACTTAGCTAAAAGATAGTATATATACGAAATATATTAATAAGGTTACATAATACTTCACACAGACACTCAAACACCGCATTCCATGTACTTACTGTGAGCAACAGACCACGAAATACTCGAAACAGCCACTAAGCGCTACCCGCCCCACTCGTGCGTAGAGACTTGTGACGTCACAGACCAAATGCTGCGCGTGCATTTCAAAATTAATTCGGGATTAGTAAAAGTGGATTAACTTTGTCATTTTTCAAGTTATTAAAATAATTCTTTCACCATATACCTATATTATAATTTCTTTGCCTTACAATTTTAATAAGTATTTTTAATTTTTGTTAAAATGGAAACTTCCTTATTGTCAGTACAAGATTGGTTTGAATTATTTATTGATAAGTCAGCCCACTGGTGTTAACTAGTTCAGGACTAAGCTGGTTGCTGTTTTTCATAATTGTGCAGAATTGAATTGAACTGAAGTGCAGCAATAGGACATGCATACGATAGTTTGCACAGCACAAGTCCAAATCCTGACAAATATTAGCAGTTGGTAATTGCTTTAAATACCACCAAAGATCTGCCCCAAACAACAAAAGCATGTTTCACTCCTGTCTTAACAACCAGCGATGTAGAATCTTAGAATTTTACAAAATGTTATATTTAGGTTAATTGTTTGCAATAACAGCATTCTCCATCATGTCTTGGATGGAGAAGAATATCCATTGCAGTTTATACTCTACCCCACCGGAAATAATTTGACTTAATTTCTTGAAAAGCAAATCATATGAAATGGGGAGTTAGACCAGATGTGTAAAATATGGAATGAAAAACAATGTCTGGGAAAGAGCTGAATGAATTCTTAAAATCTTATCAATCATGGTTTTTTCTTATCAGGCTACTGTTTTTTGGTTGAATATTTATGTACAGTATACAGGGTGTAATTAGACACATCACATAGCCGTTAACTACGCATACTGTACTGTACATCTAACTAAGTAGCTTTACGCTAAAATTATCGCTGGGAACCGACTTTTATTTTTAGGTATCAAAAAAAAAAAAAAATTATTGCGCGCAATGTAAAGCAAACAGGTTTCGTGTCGTTGTGTGCGTAGGCGGGCGGCTTGACGCTCACAACGCGCCTATGCTGGAACGCGCTGTGATAAGAACGTATCGACGAGCGTGCGTAATTTTTTTAGAAAAATCGAAAATTCAGGTAATGTTTGTTTGGAAAAAAGTAATAATACTTAGAATTCGATTTCGTAAAAAATAGTTAAAAAAAAATGCAACTTTGACCTTCAATATCTCGAGAACCCTTGGAGTCCCAGGTACGGTCTAAAGGAAAAAAATTATCCAAATAATGGGTAGAATACGTGGCTTTCGGCTTCGTTAAGTGTCTTCTTACACCCTATAAAGAGTCAAAGTGAGGTTGAGCATTTCATGTAGGCAGTTAACTTAAAAATTAACCATCTTAGGACTAGTGAGTAGTTTAATTATTTCACTGATAGAATACTATACAGTCACAGGTAGAAACTTGTGAAAAAGCAAAAAAAGCTCCTTACAATTGATTCTGTTGATTTAAATTTAATAGCCCACTTGTGCTTTTTGAGGTTGAAGCAGCTTGTCTTCAACTTCATTATGGTTCTATTGAACAAAAACATTGTTTCATGCTGATATTTATAGCTGGGTCCACACCGCACAGACTTAAGTCGGTGTCAATGGGACGTGTGGACGTGAAATCTCAAGTGTGTAACAATATCTGTGCATCTTTGTTCTTGGTATCAAAAAGTCGGCGCAGACATAAAATGACAGTCTTAAGAAATGGATATAAATATCGGATATATATCGGATTTTGGATATATATCAGATATATATCATAAATATCCGATATTTTGATATTTATTATAAATATCGGATATTTTGATATTTATTATAAATATCGGATATTTTCGGTTTTTCCTAAAAAAAACCGTAAGAGCAGCTAGTTGTAGTAAACGACGCCGTCGATTGATATCTGCCATTGCAGCCGTCCGCACACCACTAGATTTAAAGAACAACTAACATGTCTGTATCGTGTGGACGATATGAGTCGCACATACTTTTGTCAGTGCAACAGTCTGCGCAGCGCAAGTCTGTACCGTCTAGACCAAGCTTATGATAAAGGTAAATTATCATAAACCCGTTTTTGTTCATGTGGTAATAAAATTAAATATGCTTACAAAATACAACACACAGCAGATGCTTTACAAAAACTGGTAAGTGTCAGACATAGATTGGATTGAGTGAGCTCTGGCATTTGTTCCCAAAATTAAACATTTTTGGTCAATTTTGTGTTGACATCATCCAGTTTAGCATTACATGGCGCTATCTAACAAAATAGCCGGAAAATATCTTTGTTTAACCTAGAAACTTGAAAGAAATAATACTTAACACGCATACCTTTCTCCTTGATCTTCTCTTCTGGTATATGATGTGGTTTAGGGGGCTGCGAGGGCGGCACCGGTGGCGCAGCCGCAGCGGCGGCAGCGTGGGCCTGTAGGGCCGCTTGCTGCGCCGCCGCCAACTGCTGCTGTGCCATCATGGTGGCCCAGGGGTTGGGCCCCAGCAGGTACGGCGGCAGCGACATGGCTGACCGCCTTCTATCACAACAAAACCTAGCTTAAACTACGACATCCCCACGATTCAACAAAAATACATAAACCACAATGAACGATACAGCTACGCGGCAGCGTGGTAAACAGACGCCGGTTTTATAAAAAAAACGGATTCAGTGCAGTCACGGTACTTACTTATCCTATTTCAGTTCCTAATTTTGTATTTCACTCACTTTTCACTAAAAAAACAGTATCTACTGGATAAAACAACTAATGAAAATTTAAAATTGCGAATGCGACTCTGGAAGCCATTTGCAATTTGATTGATTTTTTTTTTCAGCGTAGAAAGAGAGAAAAAGTATAGAACACGGGATAATTCCTTCTCTTTCCCTCAAGAAAGAAAAACAAATCGACAAATCGCATAAGAAGAAAAGGGACAGAGCATAGCTATCGCCATCTCTCAGCGCGTAGCCAGTTTTTTCAAGGCCAGCCACAACATTTCGCGGATTTTAGGGATACCAGATTCGGGCAATATATTTCCCGGACAATTCGGTCTGTACGATAATATATGAAAATTGATAATTATTTTTTAACAAACATTCTACACGCTAAACAGGATACAGGAATTTGAATCCGTGATAAGAGATATAAAAATAAATTGGTAGGAGACTTCAACACTTTCTTCATGTATTTTTTTTTGTGTGTTTTTATTTGTCCGCGAAAATGAGTGAGATAATATGTATTGGTGTTTTCCCTATTCATAGTTCATAGGTAATTCCTCGATCGACGGACCCGATAGGAAAGTCCCTATATCGCTCAATATAAAAATCAACATTAGAATTACTGATATTACTACAAGAGTATTGATTATAGTTTACAATGGCTATTTTAAAAAGATCTAGTCTGGAAATGTAATATTTGGTCGAATTAATTTGAAATAATGTGAGGGCATTATTTCAAATTAATTCGAACTAAAAAGAACAAAAAAAAACACTGTTTAAAATAATAAAAACTGTTTTTTTTTTAACCCTGTTAAATTCCTAACATTCAAGGGTCACACTCTACCTTGCATAATGTTGACTTAGTATGGCTTAGCAGGTTTCACAAACTTACGCCATTATATTCTTCTCTGTACTTAATTAGGCAGATTAAGGGTAAAAGTCACATGCAATGATGTTTTCCTTCACCGAAAGGCAATTGGTCTGATAAACAGGTTATTCTTTTGACATATTATTACCCATATCGACCATTACCGATCACGCGTGATAATAATGTACCCGCTAGTCGGGTAAAAAGTTTGCAGTATGACAACACTCCCCATTTGTGACGTCAACATTCTCTATCTCATGTGGCTACGCCAAACAACAATCTAGGTATTTCTTTATCTAAGTTACACAGACTACAATAATAGGAGTATTTTCTCTGTGAAAATAGTCTATGGCACAAGGTCTATGGGTGTGTGATGGGTGCGCTCCATTGATGTAGGTACCTATTCAAAAGGGTATGTATTCAAAATACCTGTAAATTGAGATCGGGTAAAAAAATTTTTACCCGACTACGGCAAAGCCAAAAGGAGGGTTATGATTTTGACCGGTATGTATGTATGTTTGTCTGTTCCCTCATAACTTCTAAACTACTTATCATTACTTGACAAACAGTGAACGAAGAAAACATAGAAGCATTCCTAGAGCCCGATAATGACCCAACGCAGATCGTGCCCCGGTAGGCGGGGCTTATCAATCGTGCCTCGGAGGAGTTTAGTTCGGCTGTGACGGCACATGTCGTTGTTCGTATTTTTATTCAGTTTAAAACTATTAATTATGCCTTCTTGCGCAGTGAAATGGTGTATAAATCGATCTCATCTACATAATAAAAATGCTGGAATTAGTTATCACCTGTAAGTAGCCCTTAGACTACTACATTATTTTTATATTAATTATAAACATGGATCAATTTTTTTCTATGGGGATGGTGTTATGCCCGATGGACTAAGTAAATTAATGTTGAATGTTTGAAGTAAAATATGTTTGTGTTTTCTTTTTGCTACATTATAAAACACTCTGCTCCTTTGACAGATTTCCACAAGATCCAAATCTCAAAGAATAATGGACGAGATCAGTTCGCTTGGAGAGACAGGAAAACGACTGGTCCCCTAGCAAAACAACAATAATTTGTTCAGTCCATTTTCAAAATGACGATTTTATATGACGAAAAAAGGATACCAGAAGCTCAAAACAAACGCTTTTCCAATTATCCAACATTTTTGACATTTTGGTAAAGCAAGCTATGTTAGCCATTTCTGTTATTCATTTTTAATAAAAAGACAATATGACTTTCTAGTTAATCTTTAAGGAGGCCGTAGCTCACAGTTGGTGGCATGTGCCAAATAAATATGTTTTCTTTCTTTCTTTTTTTCTTTCTTTGTATATTATACATAGTCGTATGAGCCATTTTATGTAAATATAAACGTGAACTTTTTGTTGTTATGTATCTACGTCAAATGCAAAAGAAATAAAAATACATAATACAAATTTTTCAAATCTTTCATTGCTACTTTTTATATAACTCGTCCACTTTGACAATTCTTGCAGGCCGTCAAATTAATGTCATGTGTTCATTTCTAGCGCCAATGATGTCATTGTTACTATGCGTTGCTTAGCCAATTAGAGACGAGCGTTGACAACCTACCCAATCATAACTTCGTGATGTTAATAGAGAACAAACTAGCTGTTCAAAGAAAACAAACGTCGTGGGCCGTCTATCAAAAAGATTTTGTTTGAAGTTACTCTTCCATGTTTTCTTCGTTCACTGTTGACAAATGAGGTGTCGTTAGAAGCGTCTCAGTTGTCCGCTGGCTATAGGGTAGGTGACGTGTCACCAAATCCAATATGGCGCCCTCTAGGGCATGAAAAGTCGTAACCATATAATATAGCTTTTACTAATTTAAAAGACCTGCGGTTGTTTCACACAATCTTTATTGGCTAGGTATACAGGGTGGAATTTTGTAATGCCACCTGGAGGGAAAGTACTCTTAATACTGCAGATAGAAAATTTTACTCAAAGGAAACATTCCTTTATTTTTTAATAGAAAGCAAACTGTATTCAAAGATTTTAGACAATTCTCTTCTCCCACACCTGGGAATCGAACCGGCTAAAGTCTGAAAAGATTATACCCTGTACTTTTATTGCATCGATCGTTAGGGTCAATTATAAGGATGAAATCTCTCTAACAAACATGATAAATTAAATGAAAGGAAAACCAGGAAATCTGAAGTTACAAATTCAATGAGTCATTTTTTGTAAATAATTAAATTAATTTAAGATTTAATGGTTTTCCTTTCATTTAATTTATCATGTTTGTTAGAGAGATTTCATCCTTATAATTGACCCTAACGATCGATGCAGTAAAAGTAGGTACTTACAGGGTATAATTATTTTTTCAGATTTTAGCCGGTTCGATTCCCGGGTGTGGGAGAAGAGAATTTTCGAAAATCTTTGAATGCAGTTTGCTTTCTATTCAAAAATAAAGGAACGTTTCCTTTGAGTAAAATTTTCTATCTGCAGTATTAAGAGTACTTTCCCTCCAGGTGGCATTACAAAATTCCACCCTGTATATTGGCTAGGCATACGACCACGGCTATTACTTAAAAATTTTTGTAACACGGATTGTTCTTGTTTTATACTTTTCAGTGCGCGATTTTTTCGTAGTCGGGTTTCAGTTATTTTAACTTCTTTTTTATTTACACTATTTTGGGGTTATTTGATATAATAAGCATATAGAAAAATGTTATTTTTAACATTTTTCTATATGCCGTTAACAACACATTTCAAAAAAATATATGAAGATTAATTGACTGGCCTTGGATTCCGAGGTTTTACCATTTTTACGCCTTACGGCACTCCACTATAAGTCAATCTTCATAGAACTAAGGGATCATCAGTAGCTCCATAAAATTAAAAATCAATGATCTTAAAAATAATTTTAATCTCTCGGCAAATAAATTAACAAAATGCAAACTTCCAATACAGAATTATAATCTTCAAAATAGGGATGATATAATAAATAATAGCAATTCTTATTATAATTAACGATGTCGACAAATTATATACTATTTAAATACGAATTACACTGATCTTCACATTTAAAAAATTGTATTTAACATAATAATTACAATCTCAAAGAACAATACCCAAAACGTCTCCACCCTTGTAGCATCTTAAAACCTATGTTAATCGAAGGGCCATAACCATCTTATCATTTTATTGTACTAAGTACGGCGAAACTGAAATGTGCATCCGAAAAAGTTATATCGACATGAAGGAACCGGAATCAGTCACATTATTATGTTCCCGATCACGATGGTTTTCTTCTTTAATTATTATCGTGGAATGATTTTGTTCGTTTGTGGCTAATTGAGGAGCTCGTGACTAAATAATTACGAATAATGTATTTGTTGTGATAAAAAGTAAACGGTTTTATTTGTAATTAAAAAGGTGTTTTTACTTGAAAACTCCTAAAAACCCGTCAATGGTCACTTCACAATAACGATATTTAACAGAATTCTTCATTGAACTTTTTTCTGCCCTGTGTCACTAGTCACTATTTAGTTCCAAGAGTTGTTTGAAAACTCCGAACGAAATTATTCACCACCTTCCTAGCTTTTTCCCAACTATATTGGGATCGGCTTCCAGTCGAACCAGATGCAGCTGGATATCAGTATTTTACATAGAGCGACTGCCTATCGGACCTCCACAACCCAGTCCTGTAACTGGGTAATACGATACCTCGAGGTAAGACTGGTGGTCAGACTTTAAAGCTTCGAACTAACAGTAACGACTGTCAAAGATCTACAAATGATGGCCGGGACCAACGGCTTTACGTGATTTCCGACGCACGGAGGAAACTCGTTATGACAGATTGTTACCCATCCACAGACCGACCTCGGCAAGCGCGGCTTAACCCGAATGATCGGCCTGTGCGGCTGTAATTATTTAGCCACGAGCTCCTCAATTAGCCACAAACGAACAAAATCATTCCACGGTAATAATTAAAGAAGAATTCCATCGTGATCGGGAACATAATATTGTGACTGATTCCGGTTCCTTCATGTCGATGTAACTTTTTTCGGATGCACATTTCAGTTTCGCCGTAGTACAATAAAATGATAAGATAGTTATGGCCCTTCGATTAACATAGGTTTTAAGGTGCTACAAGGGTGGGGACGGTGTCCATACAATTTTGGACCTTGTTCTTTAAAAAAAAGTTTTTTTTTTTAATCTAACCGACTTCTAAAAAAACAACCACGAAAAAGGGTAAAATAACCTACCAAAAATTTTTCTTTCGGAAGTCGGTGGCTTTGCTTTTATATTTCATTGACTTTTTTGCCACCGACTTCCGAAAGAAAAGTAAAAAAAAAAAAAAACTTTTTTATTTTACCCTTTTTAGTATTCAACCCAAATTCTTGTCAAATACATAATTTTCTTACATATGCACTAGAATTTTACTATCCGTAGCACCGGTTATAACATCGCCCATGTCCCCAATAAGCAAGAACACCAAAATAAATTGATGGACATAAGGAAACATAAGGAAATTGATGGACGTCGCATCCGCGTGGACTACTCGATTACACAGCGAGCGCACAGACCGACACCCGGTGTCGACATGCAGTAATAGAATGCAAGAAGTTTAAAGAAGCTAACATAGATGAAAAATGGGGCATTATCAAGAAGGCTAGACTATGCTTCAAGTGTCTTCGGTTCAAGCACTCAAGAATCAACTGCAAAGCTCCAGTCTGCAAGAAGTGTGGAAGATGGCATCATACTATCCTGCACTCTGAAAACCACCAGAGTCAGCAGAAAAGAAGGAAGACAAGGAAAGCGCATCAGAAGAGGCAGTCGCCTCGATCCACAACAGCAAAGGGGAAGAGAAAATTTATTTGAAGATAATTCCAGTGGATCTCTACGGACCGAAAGGCCACGCTCGCGTGCTGGCGCTGCTAGATGAAGGCTCAACAGTCACACTCTTGGACGCATCAATAGCCAAGAAGATCGGAGCCGAGGGAAATATAGAAACCCTCGCAATCGAAACAGTCGGCGGGAAAGTTATAAAGAAAGATAGTTCACAGAAGATCCAGTTGAAGATAAAAGGGGCTCATAGAAGAGACAAGAGGCCAATCATAGCAAGAACCATCGACGACCTGAAGCTTTCAGAGCAAAGCATAAGCAAGAACACTGTGAAGAACTGTCAGCATCTGAAAGCAATTGAAGAGCAACTTCTCTACGTCACAGAAAGACCCAAGCTGTTGATAGGTCAAGACAACTGAGGACTCATAGTTACAAGAAGACTGAAGAAAGGCAAGCCAGCCAATCCCGTGGCTTCTCTCACTAGCCTCGGGTGGGTGCTGCATGGATGTGAATCAGGGACGAATGCCATTGTAAACTTCATTCATCATGGCAAGTCTACAGTCGAAGAGCAGAATTTAGAAGAGTTAATAAGAGAGCACTTCCAGTTAGAATCGCTTGGGGTCCAGAATCGCTTGCCAACTAATGACAGCGATAGAAGAGCACTAGAAACCCTCGAGAAGACTACGAAGAGACTAGCCAGCGGTCAATTCGAGACAGGGCTCTTGTGGAAGAAAGAAGACGAGACCCTACCCAACAACTACAGACAAAGGATAAAGTACATGTCGTTATTGATGCTAAGACCGGACGCTCCCGAGGCTTCTGTTTTGTATACTCCGAGAATCAAGAGGACGCTAAAGTGGCTAAGAACGAGTGTACCGGAATGGAAATTGATGGACGTCGCATCCGCGTGGACTACTCGAATACGCAGCGAGCACACACACCGACACCCGGTGTCGACATGCAGTAATAGAATGCAAGAAGTTTAAAGAAGCTAACATAGATGAAAAATGGGGCATTATCAAGAAGGCTAGACTATGCTTCAAGTGTCTTCGGTTCAAGCACTCAAGAATCAACTGCAAAGCTCCAGTCTGCAAGAAGTGTGGAAGATGGCATCATACTATCCTGCACTCTGAAAAACCACCAGAGTCAGCAGAAAAGAAGGAAGACAAGGAAAGCGCATCAGAAGAGACAGTCGCCTCGATCCACAACAGCAAAGGGGAAGAGAAAATTTATTTGAAGATAATTCCAGTGGATCTCTACGGACCGAAAGGCCACGCTCGCGTGCTGGCGCTGCTAGATGAAGGCTCAACAGTCACACTCTTGGACGCATCAATAGCCAAGAAGATCGGAGCCGAGGGAAATATAGAAACCCTCGCAATCGAAACAGTCGGCGGGAAAGTTATAAAGAAAGATAGTTCACAGAAGATCCAGTTGAAGATAAAAGGGGCTCATAGAAGAGACAAGAGGCCAATCATAGCAAGAACCATCGACGACCTGAAGCTTTCAGAGCAAAGCATAAGCAAGAACACTGTGAAGAACTGTCAGCATCTGAAAGCAATTGAAGAGCAACTTCTCTACGTCACAGAAAGACCCAAGCTGTTGATAGGTCAAGACAACTGGGGACTCATAGTTACAAGAAGACTGAAGAAAGGCAAGCCAGCCGATCCCGTGGCTTCTCTCACTAGCCTCGGGTGGGTGCTGCATGGATGTGAATCAGGGACGAATGCCATTGTAAACTTCATTCATCATGGCAAGTCTACAGTCGAAGAGCAGAATTTAGAAGAGTTAATAAGAGAGCACTTCCAGTTAGAATCGCTTGGGGTCCAGAATCGCTTGCCAACTAATGACAGCGATAGAAGAGCACTAGAAACCCTCGAGAAGACTACGAAGAGACTAGCCAGCGGTCGATTCGAGACAGGGCTCTTGTGGAAGAAAGAAGACGAGACCCTACCCAACAACTACAAACAAGCACTCCGTCGCCTAGTCAATATTGAAAAGAAGTTGGATCAAGATAAAGAAATCAAAGAGTCCTATGAGAAGCAGATCCAAAGCTTGATTGAAAAGGGATACGCAGAGAAGGTTCCAGAAACTGCGAATAAAAGAAGATTATTTTACTTACCACACTTTGCCGTCGTGCACCCAGTCAAGAAGAAGCCAAGAATAGTCTTCGACGCAGCTGCAAAGTATGAAGGGAAGAGCCTCAATGACGCCTTGTTATCGAGGCCAGACTTGTTGCAATCATTGTTCGGCGTATTGCTACGCTTCAGGGAAGGGCCAGTGGCTGTCATGGCTGATATACAAGAAATGTTTCTTCGAATCAAAGTAAGAGAAAGCGACCGAGATAGCCTCCGATTCCTGTGGCGTGGAAGTCAAAGAGCGGGCAAGCCTGAAGAGTTTCGAATGTCTTCAATCATCTTCGGAGCAGCATCATCACCGGCAACAGCAATATATGTGATGAATAAGAACGCAGAAGACTTTAAGAAGACTCATCCTGAAGCGGTGAAAGCAATAGAAAGAAATCATTACATGGATGACTATCTTCAGAGTTTTACAACTACAGCTGAAGCAAAGAAGATATCAAAAGAAGTAAAGGAAATTTACGCAGTAGCAAGCTTCCATTTAAAAGGCTGGGCCAGCAACGACGCGGAAGTTCTGTCAGAAGTAGAAGATACTAATAAAGAAGACTCCCTACAACTGACGAAAGGAGAGAAGACACTGGGGCTAAGATGGCTGGTGAAGGAAGACGCGCTAGCGTTCAATGTTGGTCTGCGCAATACATCGCAAGAGTTACTAGAAGGAAGAAGAACTCCGACGAAGAGAGAAGTTACAAGCGCCGTAATGTCAACCTTTGATCTTATGGGCTTCGCGACGCCAGTCTTAATACAAGGAAAGAAATTAATTCAAGACATTTGGCGTACAAAAATTGGCTGGGATGAAATAATCAATGAAAACCAGAAAGAGGCCTGGTTGAAGTACCTAGAAGAGGTGTCGGCGCTGATGAGACTTCGGATACCAAGATGCTTTTCACCCCGCAGTAGAAAAGGGCAACTGCACACATTCACCGACGCAAGTGAAGAAGCATACGCAGCGGTAGTTTACTGGAGGACGGTTGAACCCGGTGATAAGATTCACATCTCCATGATCGCCGGCAAAGCAAGAGTGACACCAACAAAACCAGTGTCAATTCCAAGGCTAGAACTACAAGCAGCCTTGCTTGGCACCAGGCTGGCAACCACAATAGAAAAAGAGATGGAACTTGAGGCAACAGTCCGCACCTACTGGGCGGACTCCAGCACAGTGCTTCAGTGGATCAAGGCAGAACCAAGAAGGTTTAAAACCTTTGTGGCTAACCGATTGGCAGAGATCGAGAAGCAGACCAAGCCCGAAGACTGAAGATGGGTACCTACTAAAGAAAACCCAGCAGATGACGCCACGAGGGGAACCCCGAACGAATTCGATCACAACGCAAGGTGGTTCCAAGGGCCGTCATTTCTCCGTCAACCAGAAGAAGAGTGGCCATATAAAGACTTTAAACCAGAGGGTACTATGTTGGAAGAAAAGAACAAGCAAAGAGTGACGGCGATAAAGGCTGAGGAGGTCTTACTCAACCTGGAGAGGTTCTCGAGCTGGGAGCGACTGCTGCGCGTGACGGCCAGAGTGGTTGCTTTCGCATGCCTCTTATTGAAGAAGACCCGTAAAGCAACCAACGCCGCCGTCCGTCAGAAGGAAGAGCCCTGGAGACCCCATAGAAGATCCCAGAAGAAGAAGAAACAAATCGCCAAACGACCAGTCAGCAAAGAGAAGAAGAGGATGTACCTACCGCTAGAAGACGAACACTTAAGAAAAGCAGAAGAACTATTAATGAAAATAAGTCAGAATGACAGTTTCAAGTCAGATATAAGGAATTTAAAGGCAAATAAGCCCTTGGAAAACGCAAGTCGGCTTAAGAAAATCGACGTTTACCTAAATGACGCCGATATCATTAAATTAAGAAGTAGAACAATGAAGTTTCAAGGCGAAGAAAGAAGAAAAATGAATCCTATCATCCTAGATGGGAAACAGAAAATCACGCGTCTCATCATACAACACTATCACGAGAAGTTTCTTCACGGGAACACTGCCACAGTAATGAACGAGCTACGCCAGAAATATTGGATTCTAGGTTTAAGAGCGACCTTAAAGGCGGTTGCCCACAGCTGTCAGCGATGCAAGACAAAGAAGAGTTTGCCAGAAGTGCCCCCGACAGGAGACCTACCAAGCGAGAGACTGCAACATCATCAGTTCCCGTTCGCTTGCACTGCCGTTGATTACTTTGGGCCGATGCAGGTCACTATCGGGAGAAGAGTCGAGAAGCGCTGGGGGGCGCTATTCACTTGTCTTACAACCAGAGCCATTCACTTGGAGTTGGTACCCTCTCTCAGTACCAGCTCAATGATAATGGCACTTTGACGAATGGCAGCAAGAAGAGGAACCCCAAAAACCATATTCAGCGACAACGGAACCAATTTCGTTGGGGCAAGCAAGGAGCTAGAAGAGGCTGCGCAAGAAAGGGGCATCAAGTGGAAATTTATTCCCCCGGGAAGCCCAAACATGGGGGGCGCCTGGGAAAGACTCGTGCGAACGGTCAAGACTGCGCTGGCGGCAGTGCTCAACGAAAGAAGCCCACCTGAAGAAGTACTTCATACTCTTATGACTGAGGTTGAACACATAGTAAACTCCAGACCTCTAACCCCAATCAGTATGGAGCCAGAAGATGAAGAAAGTCTGAAACGTTTGGTTTCACACTTTCTACTGGGAAGATCGTGTGGAGCAATGGCGCCGGGAGAATTCGACGACACAGAGTTGATCGGGAAGCCAAGCTGGAAAACTACCCAAAGATCCAACCCGGCAACCAAAGGTCGCCCCGTTTCAATTTTCGGTAAAAAATCCAATGTACAAACACTCGGGTTCTACTGCTTTATTATATTATGTATAGATGTATAGATAGTGAAGCTGGGCTCTTGGTGTCCCACATAAGGCATCTTCAATCTTATACATCAACAGAGAGTGCTAATCACGCTGAATAACTCTTACTAAGACGTCATTCCTATATATTGTTATAGTGTAGCTGGGCTCTTGGTGTCCCACATCAGATGTTCCAGATCTTCAATTTTTATACGTCAACAGAGAGTGCTCATCAGGGTGAACAACTTTGCTAAGACGTCATTCCTATATATGTTATGGTGTAGCTCTTGGTGTTCTACATCAGGTGTTCCAGATCTTCAATTTTTATACGTCAACAGAGAGTGCTCATCAGGCTAAACAGCTTTGCTAAGACGTCATTCCTATATATCTTATAGTGTAGCTGGGCTCTTGGAGTTCCACATCAGGTGTTCCAGATCTTCAAATTTATTCGCTCAGCAGAAAACACTCATCACGTGGAACAATTTTTGCAATGGCACCATTTTTGTATCTCTTACAGTTTAGCTGGTCTGTTGCGGTTCTACACCAGGTGTTCAAGATTTCAAGATAAATTATAGCCTATATTTTGGCCAGACTTAATACCTATACAACAAAAAAGAATCATTCAAATCCGTCCAGTACTTTTTGAGTTTATTCCGGACATACATACAGACAAACAGACAAAAAATCTAAAAACTATATTTTTTGCTTCGGTATCGATTGTAGATCACACCCCAAGTATTCTTTTAAAAAAATATTCAATGTACAGTTTTCACTTTCCTACCATTTTATTATATGTATAGATGTATAGATAAGGATTGGGTAAATGTAGAAATGTGCATTTTATAAGTACCTTCAAATATATTGATAATTTGTTTTGTTTTTTATTTTTCCCACCTGGTGTCTCTGCTGATGCCACAAAGTAAACCCATAGTAGGGTAAACATAAAAATGCACATTTTACATACACCGTCAAACAAGTTGAGAAACTGTGTTGTCCCGAAAATGTAAGCAAAGTGTTAGGTAGACGTAAAAAGTGTACATTTTACAAATACCCTCAAAAACAGTGATAAATAATTGTAATTCCAATTTTTGGCACTTGGTGTCTCTGCCTGTAGGTTGATGTAAAATTAGATTTTTATCATTAAAAATTAAGGTTTTGATAAGGTTTTTATGTAATTAGATAGACTAAGTTAACCCCTAGGCTATAAGATAAAATGTAAAGCAAAAGGGGAAGGTTTACCATAGAAAACTGCCAAATTAAGGTTCCCCATACAAAGTCGCATAAGTGCCGTGTGCAAAAATGGATTGCTCTGATTGGCTGAAGGGAAAAATATTAGGGTCGTGTGCAAATTTTAAGGGTTCTGATTGGTCAGAGCTCTGTATAAAAAAGGGGTAGTTTTCTATGGCATTCATCGAATATGAGAACACTCGCCGCCTGACCGCCGCCGAGTACGGACGTCTCCTTGTGTGCGCTCCGTGCCTCTGCCGCTCCCCGCTGCGATTTCGTCGTGCTCGCACGACGCCTCAGTAGTCTCCGACTACTACAAAAACTGTCCTTTTCAGGACAATCGTCGTCACGTTATTTTGCCCCTTCAGGGAAAATCCACAGTTTCGTGGTTCTTGGTGGAAACCTCACGGTGTCAACGAAGCCAAGAGGGTGGTGCCCCAATCCATCCCGCCAAACCCCTTCAGGGCGAGGTTAATTTATTGGAGTCGGGAGCTAGGACCTCGGCCTTGGGGGATCTCCTAGTCGAACCTAGTCTCTGATTTCGTCCACAGCAACACACCTGGTGTCGGTTGGGTGTGTCTACCCCTTCGCACCAGACCCAAATAGGGCCCTGTTGCACATTAAGATTGGCAACAGGTTTACAAGCTTAGGGCACACCTTAGGTACTCACCTCCCTGCCATACACAATCCCTCGGCAGGGGAGGCTACTCATCCCCGGGCACACCCACCCGGGGAGCTAGACTGTTAGTGTTAGGCGTATTCCCCTGAGAGCTTCACTCTCATGTTAGCTTCTTACGCTAACTACCTATCATCATCATGGAGAAACTCCTTTGGGGGTTGATTCATAAGATGGTCAACGACGAAAGTTTCGGCGGTGACTATTATGATGACTATATTGCTTTAAAGCAAATGCTTAATAGTAATGATAGGCCCCCATCTCCCCCACTCACCAAGGGCGCTCCGCCCAAACCGGCTCCTTTGTCTGTAAAGACAAAGGAATCCGCCGACGGCGTCCGCGCCCCAAGCCAAGTCGCTTCCGGTAAAGCGACTTCTATCCCCAGTCCCTCTAAATCTCAAACCGCTGTTCCTCAAACAGCGGGTCCCTCTCAGGTGCACTCTGCACCTGAGCCAGATCCCATGGACACAACTGAGCCCACATCAGAATCTGAGCACTCATGTGACTCGGCCAGCTCCTCTGATGAGGATTTCACAGTTGTGCTGGGTAAGCGTAAGGGGAAAACATGTTCAAGCCGGTAAGGCTAAGAAACCCCTTGCGGCCCCGCCTACCCCCTCCCCCCCAAGGTCTCGCGCTGGCTCCCCCACCCCTCCTCCAGCCACCACAAGCCGCCCCTCCAGCCCTAAGGCTACCCCAGTCAAAGTTTCTTCCAAGAAACTCAAACCCCCCCCCCGGTCTACATCCATGACCCGTCCAAATGGACGGAAGTCTCAAAGATGTGTGTAGCTAATAAAATTAACTACACCACGGCCACCAGTACAAATACGGGCATCAGAGTCCAGACCCCAACATCCTCTGACTTCAGAGCCCTTGTCAGGATCCTTCGTAGCAAAGATATCTACCATCATTCTTTCTCTCTCCCTGAGGAGAAGCCCACCCGTGTGGTGATAAGGCGTATCACTAAGGAGATTCCCTCCCAGGACGTCCTAGACGACCTGACCGCCCAAAATGTCCCCGTCTCCGCCGTCCACCGTATCCCCAAGTCAAGGGGCGGTGACGTTTACGATATGGTGTTGGTGGTCTGTGACCCCGTCGAAACAGGCCCCCACCCCATTTTCAAGGTCAAGACTGTATGCTCCCTGTCGGGCATCTCTATTGAGAAACCCCACAAAGCAAACACCGTAGGACAGTGTCACAACTGTCAGAAGTACACAGTCAAGCCCACTGTTTCGCACCACCCAGGTGCGTAAAGTGCCTAGGTGACCACAGTACGGTCAATTGTCCCCGTCCCAAAGATAGGGCCCTCTGCCCTGAACCCCTGAGCTGGGTTTTATGCGGCGAAGTAGGACACCCCGCCAACTACCGCGGTTGTCCTAAAGCCCCCAAGTCCGCTTCCCCCAAGCTGGCGAAGCGCGCTGCCGCCCGCCAGCAGAGGGAATCCCCATCTGTGAAGATTCCCACTTCACAGATGCCCGATAGGCTAGGTCCCCAGCGTCCCTCTCCATGGAACATGCTGAACCACCAAAAGGCTTTCCCAGCCCTTGGCCCAGCATCTTCCAAGCCCATTCCCGGGCTTCTTGATGTCCCCATCCCCAAACCCGTGGCTCCCGTGACCGCTCCTGCACCCGTTAGCAGGACCGCTCCTGCAGCCCCGGTTATGGCATCCCCCCCAGTAGTTCCCGGTCCCGTGGCCGACGTTGACGCGGATGACTTGAATGTCATCATTAACGCGTACAAAGCAGTCCAAAATTATGAAAACATTTTGAAGTCATCGGCACGGCATTTAGCCGCCCAACTTAGGGCTTCCAATGGAAGTCCCGATGAGTTCAAGGTAATTTTCAGCTCTCACCCCCAGGTGGGTGACGCTCTTAAAGCACTCCACCTCGTCTAGTCCAATGGCTACTAGAGCTAAAAATACTCTCAAACCGCGTTCCCTCAAGTTAGGGTTTTTCAACGCAAACGGTATCCAGGGTCAGCGTGACGAGATCGCTACCTTCCTCCGCGATTACCAATTAGATATCGTCCTCATCCAGGAGACCTTTCTTAATTCGCAACGATCGGACTCACTGCCACAAGGGTGGCACCCTCATTTATTTTAAAAGGACCTTGCACTGCATCCCGCTAATTCCCCTCCGCTCGAGTCACTCCTTGAGGTCTCAATCTGTCGGTTAGGCATGACCGGCCACCAGCCCATCACCACAGTTTCGGCCTACTTTCCTCCTACTAATAGTACGGAGGACCATTCCCTTTTTGTTAAAGATCTCACCTCCATTTTCGGCTTGAGTGACTCCGTTATCTTAGCGGGCGACCTCAACGCCAAACACCCAGCTTGGAACAGCACTACTACCACTCCCAGAGGGAGAGTAGTGTTCAACCTAAGCTCGTCCCTTAACTTTGACCCCATCGCTCCTTACGAGCATACGCACTACCCCCACGACCCCAACCACCGTCCCGATGTGCTCGATATAGCGCTGCTCAAGAATGTCAACCTCAGGTTACATTCAATTGAGACGCTACATGAGCTCAACTCAGATCACCACCCAGTGCTCTTGCACCTAGCTCCACGCTCGGGTCCCTCTGACCCTAGCCAACCTCCCCCAACCAAAGTGTTGACTGACTGGAAGAAAGTAAGCGAATTGCTGAAATCAACCTCGTCACCTCACTTGGACTCCATCCCTGACCATATTGTCTCTGTCGCTGACACGACGGCCGCAATCAACTCGTTTACAGAACACGTGCAATCCGTATTAACGGTTTGCTCACGGGAAGTCCCAGACACGAGCGATCGTAAATGGAAACTCCCCGCTGACGTACGTGAACTGTTAACCGAGAAGAACGCGGCCATCCGTGCCTATAGGTACGTACGTGCCTATAGGTACGTACGTGCCTATAGGTACGTACGTGCCTATGGTGGCCTCCCCTCGTCCATGCCGGACGAGGGGAGGCCACCATGCCCCCCCTCGTCCGTCCCGATAAGAGCGTCGCTTTCGACGACCTCGAGAAAGCCGAATGCCTGGCCGACAGCTTGGAAGCTCAGTGCACTCCCAGCACCCAACCGGTAGACAGCAGTCACCTCCTCAAGGTAGACTCTGAAGTAGAACGTAGGTTATCCCTCCCCCCCCGTAGAAGACCCTGATGATCCTCTGCCTCCGGTCACTCCAGACGAAGTGCACGACATCATTAAAGGGCTCCGTCCCCGGAAAGCTCCGGGGTCGGACGGTATCAATAATAGGGTATTTAAACTCCTCCCCGCCCAGCTCATTATGTTAATGACCGCCATCTTCAATGGCGCTCTGAGCAATAACATCTTTCCCCAGGCATGGAAAGAGGCCACTGTTATCGGTATCCCTAAGCCAGGCAAGCCCAAGTCTGAGCCCACGAGTTACCGTCCTATCAGTCTCCTGAACGTTCTCGGCAAAATCTACGAGAGACTTATTTATAAGCGACTCAAAGATTACGTCGAAGCTAAGAGCCTCCTCCCCAACGAGCAATTCGGTTTTAGAACCGGTCACTCGTGCGTCCATCAGGCTCACCGCATAGTCGAGCACATAAGCGCTGGTTTCCAACGCGGCTCAATGACTGGTGCCCTGTTCTTCGATATAGCGAAAGCCTTCGACAAAGTCTGGCACAATGGCTTATTATATAAGCTCTACCAAATGGGTGTGCCAGACCATCTCGTGCTCATCTTACGAGACTTTCTGTCGAATCGCACCTTCCGCTATCGCGTAGGGAACGCCCTCTCCTCCCCTCACCGTATCCTAGCCGGAGTCCCGCAAGGCTCAACTATCTCACCCCTCGCGTTCTCGCTATATACTAGCGACATCCCCAAGAGCAAGAAGGCTCAATTAGCTCTCTTCGCGGACGACACTGCCTTGTATTATACTGGGCAGAGTCAAACCGCTATAGCTCGAACCCTCCAGACCTCAGCCAACGCCCTAGGCGCTTGGTTCAGGTAATGGAGAATCGAGGTTAATCCAGATAAAAGTCAGGCGGTGCTTTTCACCAAAACGTGTAAACAACTCCTCTCTCTCCCCAGTCCGATCACTATGTACGGCAAGCCTATTCCCTGGAAGAAGCAAGCCAAGTACTTAAGTGTGACTCTTGACAGTCACCTTTCCTTCCGCGCGCATATCAAAGCAGCTCGCGATCGGGCTGCCTTTGCTATGGGTAGGCTGCACTTCATGCTTATAGCAAGAAGTTCACTTTCGCTAAAGTGCAAATTGCGCCTTTACACCGCGGTAATCCGTCCCATTATGACATACGCTTGTGTCATCTTCGCGCACTCCAACCCCCGCTACCTCTATAGGATGCAGGTCCTCCAAAACCGTTTCCTCAGGAAAGTCACGGGAGCCCCGTACTATGTCCGTAATGATAGCCTCCATTCGGATCTTAAAATCCCCACTGTCCAACAGTTCATGAAGCACCTTTCCAAGCGCTTCTTTGACTCTGCCACTAGGCACCCCAACCCGCTAATCGCATCGGCCGCCCGATACGATCCATCGCGTATCAGTTCCGTCCGCCGCCCGAGGCATACCCTTGTCACCCCCGATGTCCCCATCACTCTCCTCCAGGAGAGCCGTAGGGAAACCAGCACAGTTCGCAGACACACACACAGACCGACCTCGTCATTCCGTCCTCGCCGCCGAGGACGCCCGCCGCGACATCCAAGTCAATGCCCCCCCCCCGACCCTTGCATGAGCCATCCCGCGTCGCTGAGCCTGTAGTTTTAAATCAGCCCCTAAATAATGATATCATTCAGATCCAGCCTGTCCCTTGCGCTGTCCTCCCCAGTGACGCCCTAAGCCGAGGTTCGTACCCCACAGGGGGTGCCCTTAGCGAGTGGTCACTTAGTTTGTAGTTTTAGTTTTAAGCTCTGGCTGGAGGCCTTAGAGTCATCTATGGCATCCACAGAAAAGATCGGTTAAGCAGCACACAATCTCTTCTAGATTGACCTGCGAGATGTCATACAAAAAAAAAAAAAATATGGCATTCATTCCGAAAACCAGCAGTATTATAATAAACAAGAAGTAAGAAAGTACTCCGGAGTCTTATTAGCGCCGAACCTACTTGAAGCCTTCAGTATCTACCGCCAGCGAGCCCATCCTATAAGCACAATAGTCTATATATAGCAACAATTTAATTTAGAATTAAATAAAAAACTTTTTTTTAAAAAGAACCGACTTCAAAACCAAACACAAAAAAGTGTAAAATAACTTTTCTTTCGGAAGTCGGTGGCTTTGTTTTTTACCGACTTCAAAAAAAAGGAGGTTATCAATTCGACCCGTATGTATGTAATATTATCAGAACTGCCCAGTTTTCATATATGTTAGTCTATATCAGCGTCTGAACAAATGTGCCAAATTTCATAAGTGTATGTATGTATGTATGTATGTATGTATGTTTTTATGTTTGTGCACGCATATCTCCGGAACTACAAGTTCGATTTAAGTAATTCTTTTTTTGTTGTACTAGGTATTGTTCAACTTAGGGTACGCTGCAAGTTTCATCAAAATCAGTTCAGTAGTTTTAGAGATATGGATTTTTTTATGTTGTGACGGATTACAAGATTAGTGCATTATGTAAGAAAATTTTGTATTTTACAAGAATTTGGGTTGAATATGTAATAAATTAACTAAAAAGGGTAAAATAAAAACTTTTTTTAAAAAAAGTACCGACTTCAAAACAAATACAAAAAAGTTTAAAATAACTTTTCTTTCGGAAGTCGGTGGCTTTCTTTTGTTGTGTCATTGACTATTGCCACCGACTTCCGAAAGAAAAGTTATTTTAAACTTTTTTGTATTTGTTTTGAAGTCGGTACTTTTTTTAAAAAAAGTTTTTATTTCATTGACTACGGCCACCGACTTCCGAAAGAAAAGTTATTTTACACTTTTTTGTGTTTGGTTTTGAAGTCGGTTTTTTTTTTTTTAAAGTTTTTATTTTACCCTTTTTAGTTCAGATATTCATCAACAAAGATCTCCGTATAATCGGGTCTTTAGAAATCTATAATCCAAGTGAGCAACAAAACGGATCTATGCGGGCAACGTCACGAAATATTCATTACTGTTATATACTAAAACCTTCCCCAGAATGTAACAAACACTTTTCTGAAAACCGCATCAAAATCGGTTCAGCCAAACGCGAGATTATTGCGAGCAAACATTCAATCGACTTAGAAAATCCACAATCCAAGTAACCAAAAAAATCCATATCTCTAAAACTACTGAACCGATTTTGATGAAACTTGCAGTGTACCCTAAGTTGAAAAATACCTAGTTCAACAAAAAAATAATTACGTAAATCGAACTTGTAGTTCCGGAGATATGCGTGCACAAACATAAAAACATACATACATACATACATACATACACTTATGAAATTTGGCACATTTGTTCAGACGCTGATATAGATTAATATATACGAAAACTGGGCAGTTCTGGAAATATTACATACATACGGGTCGAATTGATAACCTCCTTTTTTTGAAGTCGGTAAAAATAGCTTCACTACTTTAGATTTAAAAACCGAAGAGGTACAAGAACAATTTGAAAATATTATCAATATTGTTAAAACAGCAAGCAGAAAAATCAAGGCATTACCAAATAGAATCAAAAAACTATCACCAGACACCATAATTCTCATAAATGAAAGACAGGCCCTAAGCGCAAATAAGGGAAACCCCGACTACAAAAATAAAAACAAAGAAGTCAAACGCAGCATCAGGAAGGATATTAGGTCTTATAACACCAAACTAATCGAAATAGCTTTAGAAAAGAATCGTTCCTTGAAAATAGCCAAACAAGGCATCAGCAAGGGTAAAATGTGGATTAATAGTCTGAAAGACAACAACGGCCAAAAACATCAAAACAGAGACAAAATTTTACAAATCTGCTCAAGTTTCTATAAATCGTTATATTCGAATCCAAATTGTCATCCCTCAGAACCCAGCATACACTATTCTTGTCCAGACACAATTCCCCCCATTACTGGTTATGAAGTACACGTCGCACTTTGTAAAATGAAATACAACAGAGTACCCGGCGAAGACGGAATAAGCACCGAAATTTTGAAAATAGGCGAACCTACACTTCTCCCAGTAATAACCAACTTGTTTAATAGTATCCTTAAAACAGGCAAATTCCCGGATGGTTTTTGTCATTCCAATATAGCTCTGTTACATAAAAAGGGTGATAAATCAGACCTCAACAATTATCGACCAATCAGTCTTATATCCCATTTGTATAAGGCTTTTATTAAAGTAATAGACAACCGTATCTCACCCCAACTAGAAAAACACCAACCTCCTCAACAAGCTGGATTTCGATCAGGCCTCTCCACTACCGGTCACCTACATGCCATAAATCAATTAATTGAAAAATATAATGAGTTTAACATGCCGATATACCTTGCCTTCATTGATTATTCAAAAGCCTTCGACAGTTTGTCACACAAAGCCATATTTGATGCACTGGTTAACCAGGAAATTGAACCCACCTACATCAACCTACTCCGTAAAATCTATCTCAACAGCACAGCTTCAATTAAACTACAAAATGCCGGACCATCGTTTTCCATAGAAAAAGGCGTAAAGCAAGGAGACCCGCTTTCACCCAAGCTTTTTAACAGCGCCCTTGAAGAGATTTTCAGAAAGCTAACGGCTTGTTGGGAGAGAAGCGGCATTGAAATCGGTGGGGTGCGGTTAACAAACCTTCGCTTCGCAGACGACATTGTCGTATTCTCTTCCACAGCGACAGAACTAGAGCTAATGTTGAATCAACTCAGCAATGCAAGCCTTGAGGTTGGACTGGCGATGAATATGTCGAAGACCAAACTGATGTCAAACACCACTAAGCATAGGATCAGAGTAAATGGTGAAGAATTGCAATATGTCCAGGAATACATCTACTTGGGCCAGATAGTCTCTTTCCAGTCCAGACAAGATGCGGAAGTCACAAGACGAACCGAAAATGCCTGGAAGAGCTACTGGTCCATGAAAGAGCTTATGAAAGGAAGTCTTCCTTTGACACTCAAGCGAAAAATCATGGACATTTGCATTCTTCCCATTTTGACCTATGGATCCCAAACTTGGTCTTTGACAAATATTCAAAATTCCAAACTCAAGGTTTGCCAACGTGCAATGGAGCGCAGTATTCTAGGCGTCAAACTATTAGACCGCGTACGCAACACGTACCACACTGCGCTCCAAAACACAAATTGCTGACGTTGGTCAAAAGGCCGCTGCACTGAAATGGGCTTGGGCCGGCCACGTCTGCCGTATGCCTAATGAGCTGTGGGCCAAAATAACCACTTTGTGGAGCCCTGATACAGCCAGAAGGCGTCGCGGCAAACCTCGTAGAAGATGGCGGGACGAACTTGACAAAACCAATGACCAGTGGTCCACTTTGGCCCTGGATCGTGAAAACTGGAAGTCATGGGGAGAGGCCTTTGCCCAGCAGTGGGATGATGTAGGCTAGCAGTATCAGTATCAGTACAAGATAGCTGCTATAAACCGTTGAGGAATTCCCTGAACTGTTCTTCGTCTTCATCATCAGAACCCTAATGACAGTTACAACCCATCTAGGTGTAAAGTTCTCATCAGTATAAATGAATTAAGTCCAAACACAAGGTAGCTACTGTAAACCATTACCTAAGGAATTCCCTGAACTGTCCTTCGTCTTCGTCATCAGACCCCTAATAACAGTTACAACTCATCTAGGTGTAAAGTTCTTATCAATACAAATTAATCAAGCTCAAACACAAGATAGCTGCTGTGAACCGTTGAGGAGTTCCCTCGACTGTCTCTCGGCTCCATCATCAGATATACTCCAGACCTTTACTAAATTGTAGTGCTTTGAAATACTTAATGATAAAAATAATTTACTAAATCAGTCGATGCCTACTCCTTACTGTTAAGGAGTTGTATCTTCCATCATCAGCTCAGCTACATGAGATGATGGTTACCATATGCAAGTCCTTAAATAACTTCATAATATTTGCGAAAAACGATGTGTGGGCCTATAAAATTTGAGGGTTGCCCTCGATTTCTCCAGGATCCAATCATCAGATATTGAAATGGTGACAATGGGACCACACGGGAAGCACCAGCTTTCAAACAAAAAAAGAATCATGAAAATCGGTTATAAATCGGCAAGATATGAGGTAACAAACATAAAAAAAAATACAGTCGAATTGATAACCTCCTCCTTTATTGAAGTCGGTTAAAAATAGCATGTCCTAGGATAAAATATAAATTTGGGTGAGTTTCCCATAAGATAGACATCGATATAAAATAATGTAATGATAGATCACAAGGAAGTAATACAAGAAAATTAGACCTCACGCGTGTCAAGCTTCGGGATTATCGCACAGTTAATAGAGATGCCGAAGGTGGAGAATGCAAACCTTGCTTATTTCTGATACTCAGACAGTCACAAACCTTACAACTAACTTGACTAACTCCCGTACCGAGCGGTACTCCAAAGCATGCTTCACAAAGTCAAAATCTCAATGTTAGTGTAAGGAACATCTTTACATTACACACAAAGGCCAGTAAATACTTGAGTTATAGTAGTTATTTTTACGTCGTATTAGATTTATAATATTTAAATACTACAATCGAGCGCAATGAGCAAGAAATGAAGACAGTTCTTAAATAAGATAATCGATACAAGACCAGGGCCGTCTTAAATATATTCTGCGCCGGGGTGCGGGACTCAGCCTGCGCCCTCGTTTTTTTTACAATGAAATGAGCTAACGAATTCAATTACTCGGCATGGTCCACGGTCGGGCGGCGAGTTGCCCATTTCTCGCCGCCCGCATGGCCGCGCCTACGGTGCGGTTGGGGCGGAGGGAAGACTCTGTCCTCTCCCTCTCGCGGCCCGCCTCCTCCTTCGCGAGCATGACTGCTTCGCAGAAGGAAGCTACCGCTTTCCACTCCGTCTCGCCCCGCAGCATGGCCTCGAACAATGCCGGGCGCAAGAGGTCTCCGCCTATCACTGCCGTGAGGACAGGGCGGTGCTCTGCTCAAGCGGGGCAGTCCTGCACCGTATGCTCTACTGTGTCCTCCGGGTGATCTACGCAGTGGTGACACCCAGGCGTTTCCTCCTTTCTCCTTAGACACAGGTACCTCCCGAAACTTCCGTGTCCGGTGAGGACCTGCGTCATGCGGTAGCTCAGGACGCCGTGACTCCTATCCAGCCACTCCTCAAAGAGGGGTCTTACCGCCGCGATTGCGGCGTGCCCGACACTTTATTGACTTAGAGATTGTTTTACTTCAAGTGCGGGCGTCCGGGTGACAATGTCAAAGGGCGCAATTGCTCACCTATGACAGACGCACTGATTCAAGTAGGAAGTACGGTCTAATACGTAGAATTCGTGCTAGTGCCTCATTAGGCGCCGCGCCGCGCGCCCATTTCAAATGAACTTACACTTTATTGACTTAGAGATCATTTTGCTTCAAGTGCGGGCGACCGGGCAACATGTCAAACGTACATACATAACATACACTATTCTCAATTTTCAATGAAATATCTAAAAATTCAGCGCTTGACAGGCGCCCCCGAGCGCTCCGCGCCCGGGTGCACCGCACCCCTTGCACCCCCTGGTAAAGACGGCCCTGTACAAGACTAAATAGCCGCACTTGGGACTCGAGAACGTAGGTCGTAGTACTGAAGGTACACAGGTGTTTTGTGCTCGTCAGCGGATGCTTCGAGGCGAGTCATGTGTACGTGAACTAAAGTGGAACTAGACCGTGCAAAGTATTAATTTAAGTTTAATAAAGACTCGCCTCGCCTCGAATGGGTACTGTGGGTGGATAGTAGACGAGGTTAGTTCTCGAGTGCACGCGTGGGTCTAGCCCGTGCTCTCGACGGGTGTGGTGGTGATGCCGTTCTTCGCCTTGTTCAGCACTGTCTTGAACTGCTCCGGGACTGGGTGCTCCGACTGTACGACAAGCAATGAAATAGTAAGTATAATGGAAACCAGTGCAATGACAATCACACCTGCAGAATACTCTTTTATGAACAGTCTGTTAATTTTTCAGGATTTTCATGTGAAAGAATTAAAACAAAAATCTCATAACGTACTTACTATAGTGGTTTTATTAGCAACACTATCGAATGGTGTAATAATACAGGTTGTTAGCGAGTTCGATTCCTGGCCAGGATTATTGAATTTTCTAAAATCCAATGATGCAGTTTTAGTTTTCGTCAAAATCGGCCTCGAGACTCCTTTCAACGTTTTTCGATATTCCTCATAGTTTCGGATATTGCCATCCATGCCCAGTTGAAAAATTCACGCTGTATATCCAGCATACCTACATAAGGAATTAACTTATTACAAGTAGCGCCACGTAAGTTTAGCGCTGAACGATACGCGGGGGGGGGGGTCGCGCGGGGAACAGATTGCGACTGGAGAACCAATCGGCGCTACGCACGCTCGCCCTTCATCCCGCTAGCCCCAATCAGGTACCTTAATTTTAACTTCGCGCAATAACGGTCAGCGCTAAAGTTTCGTGCCGCTACTTGTAAACCCTAATTAAACCGAGGGACTGTTTACAGAAATTCGAATGAGTTTTCAGTCAAAAGTTTCCAACTAATAATGAAGTCCAAATAATGAAACTCTATTATTTACTTTAGTATAAAAGGGAGACCTCATCAAAACAAATCAAGAAAAGCATTAGAATAATGAGCACTTTTTAAGTACTCCTGATTGTCACGCAACGGGATCGAGCAGTTCAGAACTTATTAGAGTAATATTGGAAGAAAGATACTCACGTAGTCTCCGTTGCCCTTTGGCACGAGCACGTTCATTTCCGAAGATTTGGAGCTGACGATCTCGACGTCAAGCGACTCCGGCGACAGGTAGATTTGACACCCGTCCGTTTTGTCGATCGATACCGTCGGTACTTTGCCCAGCACCTGATTAAAAACAATTTAAGAATACTCTTAGAATTACTTAGACAAATCTGGTGATGAAATTATAAAATTATTCTTTCTGGTAGCAAGAAAAATGTCAATGTCAAAAATTAGTTTTTCGTATTTTGTTTTTTAATAGTTTTCTTTTAGTTTTATAAAATATTACAATTTTAGATGTTGACTTTAAATATAGTATTGGGGGCGGTGATCTCGGCACTACATTTTAGAACCCTCGTGCACGAAGAGGAGCACCGATCACAGCCGCCGACACCAGTCTGCACGACAACATTTTGACACATGACACATCAGCTGAGTCGACCGGGTGATTCGAAATTTAAGGCGCTACGCAAACACAAGACGGCACGGTGAAGGTAAGGTACAGATGCGACGCAGATACGGCACAAGCGCGATGTCAGCGCAAACAGACGTGGGGACGACACGGCAAGATATGTCATTATACAGGTTGATATTGTTGACACAACATGTATTCCTCTTCAGACGAAGATGAAGATGCATTGGCTTTGCTGCAGGTAATTAATTTACAGCAAAGACAAAGGAGATATTGGATACATCCAGTGTGGAGAAAAGCAGAAGAGCACAGGTTCCATAAGATAATGAAATCTTTTTATGAATGTCCTGATCGTTTTTGCACAGTTTATAAATTTCACTGGAATGTTACCATAACATAATGTCAAAAGTAAGAGATATTCGGGTGTTGCTCAATTAACTCGCAAAACTCAATGTTACATTCTATATCTTCACGCATCCTGTATACAAAGCGACGTGCCTCTTGCAAAACTATGCATGCCGTTCCTCACCCCCGCGACGTCGCCTGCAGACGCGAAAACGGTAAGGCGCAGCGGCGTGTCGCTTTAGATACAGTATGAACAAAAATACGTAGCGATATACATTTAAACTGTTCAAATTTTAGTCCATATGGGTATTTAACCCATGGTTTTAATGAAAATCCGATGTAATTTAACTTTTTATATATAATTATTATTTTAAAGAACAAACATAGCGGTTACATAACGTAAGACCGCTATGTACCTATGTACATAGCGGTCTTGCCAGCGAACGACCGAGACAGCGAGCAAGTGAACCCTATCCATCCTGCTTCCGTCTCACTTACACAACTTCACTTACTCTTCGGTCCAATTAAAGTATCCCACATTCACACATACATACTTTTACTCACGGTCATATTACCACAAATCCATTTGCCACTTATGGATTGATTATACCTAATTATATGAAAAAAAAGTAACCGACTTCAAAAACAACAACAAAACAAAAAGGGTGAAATAACCTAATTAATAACTTCTTACGGATGTCGGTGGCTTTATTTTTTATTTCATTGATTTTAGCCACCGACTTCCGAAAGAAGTTATTAATTAGGTTATTTCACCCTTTTTAAGGTTCCGTAGCCAAATGGCAAAAACGGAACCATAAGGGTTCCGTTTTTGCCATTTGGCTACGAGATTCGTCATGTCTGTCTGTCTATCCGTCCGTATGTCACAGCCACTTTTTGTCGAAAGTATAAGAGCTATCCTGTTGAAACTTGGTAAGTAGATGTATTATGTGAACCGCATTAGGATTTTCACACAAAAATAATAACAAAACAAATATTGGTGGTGCCCCCCATACTTAGAATTGAAACTCAAAAATTTTTTTTCACCAAACCCATACGTGTGGGGTATCTATGGATAGGTCTTTAAAAATGATATTGAGGTTACTTAAATATCATTTTTTTCTAAACTGAACAGTTTGCGCGAGAGACACTTCCAAAGTGGTAAAATGTGTGTCCCCCCCCCCTCTAACTTCTAAAATAAGAGAATGATAAAACTAAAAAAATATATAATGTAGACCTCAACAAAAACTTCCAACGAAAATTGGTTTGGATGAGATACAGTTAGTAGTTTTTGAGATATAGTACATTTTCAGAAACCGCAAATATAACTTTGCCATTCATACAAATACTATGAAAAACAAAGTTATTTTTATTATTATTTGTGTATATTACTTACTAATCTCAATATAATTTTATTATATCCCTAATCTATGCTTGCTACTACGGAACCCTTCATGGGCGAGTCCAACTCGCACTTGGCCGGTTTTTTTTTGTTTTGTTGTTGTTTTTGAAGTCGGTTACTTTTTTGAAAAAAAAATTATTTTACCCTTTTTAGTTTATTTATTAAATATTCAACCCAAATTCCTGTAAAATACAAAAATTTCTTACATAATTATGCACTAAGCTTGTAATCCGTCACAACATAAAAAAATCCATATCTCTAAAACTACTGAACCGATTTTGATGAAACTTGCAATGTACCCTTAGTTGAACAATATCTAGTACAACAAAAAAACAATTACTTAAATCGAACTTGTAGCTCCGGAGATATGCGTGCACAAACATAAAAACATACATACATACATACATACACTTATGAAATTTGGCACATTTGTTCAGACGCTGATATAGACTAACATATATGAAAACTGGGCAGTTCTGATAATATTACATACATACGGATACGGGTCGAATTGATAACCTCCTTTTTTTTAAGTCGGTAAAAATAACCGAAAGAATGTGCATTAACTGTTATTTCCAGTTGATAGCACCTTGTATAATGAATGACACTCTGTGCCGTATCGTCTCCGCCTCTGTTTGCGCAGATCTTCGCCGTGCCGTTTCCTGTTTGCGTTGCGCCTTAGACGACACTCAAGATTTTTTGAACATTTTCTGCTATTTCATATGATAAGTTTGTGAACAATATCTCTAAGAACGTGTTGAGGTCACTCAAACTGCATGATTCTACTGTAAAATGTGTGTAACATACCTACAAAATGCTACATCATTCCAAAAACTAGATTATTTAGATGTGCTGAAAATATGTACATAAACAAGCTTCTCACGTGATAAAAACGGTTATACAGTGAAATACATAAAGTAACTTACTACATGCATTATTATTACATTTGCCAGTGTTCATACATAATTTCATAAATAATAACGATCAAAGTCTTGATAAAAATTAGCAAAAACTTAGTGCTGACCGTAATCCCAATGTTCATATATCGATTAAAAAGGTTCATTCAGCCTAATCGATACTCGCAATATAATCGAACATGGAAAAAATTCCCTATCAAAAACTGCTGAACCGATTTTGATGAAACTTGCAGTGTTCCCTAAAGTGAACTATTCCTCGTACAAGAAAAAAAGAATTTTGAAAATCGGTCCACAATTGGCGGAGTAATCGCGTAACAAACACTCAAAAAAGTAAAGATCATCACATCATCCATCAATAAAAATGCTCACAAAATAAAAAGTACTGAATCAAATTGGATGAAATTTTTATGGGACCAAACTGCAAGTATACTGCATCGAACGAAAAAAGAATTACACTAATCGGACCAGAAACCTCGGAGTAATCGGTGTACATACATAAAAAAAAAACATACCGACCGAATTGAGAGCCTCCTCCTTTTTTTGAAGTCGGTTAAAAAAGTAAAACAAGCCATAGAGCATGGACTGATTTATCTGCTTATTTGACTATAGAAGGCTTAGTCCATGCAATAAGTCTATGAAACTAAATCTGAGTCTTTTTTTTATAATATCTCAAGAACTGCTAACTGTATCTCATCCAAACCAATTTTCGTTGGAAGTTTTTGTTAAGGTCTACATTATATATGTCGAAGAATCGATATCAGAAGGGGCGCGATATCGGAAATAACACTCACAAAACCTTCGTTAACACTTTTAATTACTTGCTAACACACACTGACTACAAAATAATCAAGGATGTCCGAGATATGGCTCGATTAAAAACTTAGGAACGCGGGAAGATTATCGTGGACGACGTGGCGTGACCAAGATGTCTACACAGCTTGACGGACCGATTCAAAGTGTTCACTTCACTCAACCGTCCGTCCAAGTGGCTTACCCCACACAGGTTTGCCAACATATCTGTCAACGTCAGTACTTGTCAACGTCGAATACCTGATTAAACTTCCGAATCGATATTCGACTCGACTATTCGCTCGGTGTTGCCATTACTCCACGCTAAGCATCCCCAAGTAATAACTTGGCATTCCTAAACGTTATCTGTCAAATCTGACTTCATAGTTCCTCCAATGAGAGACAGATGGCGTTATTCTAAATTAACACTAATCAATAAAGATTCTAAATTGAGTTTCTGTTTTGATTTCACACTAACGATAATAGATGGCGTTATTCTAAATTAACAATAATCCATAGAGATTCCAAATTGTGCTTCTGTTTTGATTCCTCGGCAATGAAAATAGATGGCGTTATTCTGAATTATTGTGCTTCTGTGTTGATTCTGCGACACGGCCATTCTGACAATTCACACGACCTCGTGTGTGACATCTGGAATGAGAGAAAATTCTCGAACAGTAACCATTCTAACCGTTCGGTCATTCCTGACCAAAATGGAAAAGGTATTCTCATCAAAATAGTTACAGGGTCAAATGAAAATCACAACAAACTTTCACTCTCAAAGCCGACATGTCGAACAACACCCATACTCATTCAAGTAATAGGAAACTCATCAAAATATTGCAGTGCTCATACTCTGACCTTCATCCGGTCTTCATCATCACACATTATAACCTCCATCCGGTTACAAACACAACACCATCAAGATAATCATTTAGAGCCTTTATCAAGACAATTCTTAAAGTGGGTTTGTTCAACATGTTACCTTATTTTTCCTATAACGTTACAGATTATAAATTCCATAAAGAAAAATATCACATGAACTACTCAAAGTCAAACACTAAAGACAATACAATTTAGACTGACCGAAAATCCCAGAGGAATCAAGTACCTTTGCAATTGTATCATCACAATGCAGCAAGCTTATAATCAAAACAGTAGGAATCAAATTCGTGTCCTGTGGCTAACACTAGCCCCACCAACAAACCTCTGTTTGTTGCACACCGTTCAACATGAACGCACAATACACGACCTCCGACAGTGCCATTCGCACACCGCGCATCCATGGACACCAGGATGTCAAAAATTTTCGGAAATACGGACTGGCTACGAAATGGCTACTGGTACGGTCTGACCAGCCGATCTAAGATTCCACACTATCATTCAACTCAACACCTCTACTTAAAAATTGTACTTGAACCTCAGGCATTCTCCCTCAAATCCACAGCACTTAGCCAGCACCATGCATCACTACTTACCCAGCAGTGTAAATCACTGAAGTACTTAACCAGTACTTAACATTGTAGCGCTTAACCAGCAATATTAACCCACTAACGCTTAACCAGCGAAAGCACACATCATAACACGCACCAGCGATTCAACAGTTAGCTGCCGAATTTACGTTGGTTTTCGCTTAACCAACTCAGCCAACGCAATCCGCTTAACCAGCGATTACACTACTAACGCTTAACCAGCGATAGTCGACATAACTCGCTTAACCAGCGATTCAACAGCCAACGCCCAACCAGCAAAAGCACACATTATGACACGCTTAACCAGCGATTCAACAGTTAGCTGTTGAATTTACGTTGGTTTTCACTTAACCAGCTCAGCCAACGCAATTCGCTTAACCAGCGATTACACTACTAACGCTTAACCAGCGATAGTCGACATAACTCGCTTTCCCAGCGATTCAACAGCTAACGCTTAACCAGCGATTTAACAGCTAACGCTTAACCAAAAATATTAACCCACTAACGCTTAACCAGCGAAAGCACACATCATAACACGCACCAGCGATTCAACAGTTAGCTGCTGAATTTACGTTGGTTTTCGCTTAACCAGCTCAGCCAACGCAATCCACTTAACTAGCGATTACACTACTAACGCTTAACCAGCGATAGTCGACATAACTCGCTTAACCAGCGATTCAACAGCCAACGCCCAACCAGCGAAAGCACACATTATGACACGCTTAACCAGCGATTCAACAGTTAGCTGTTGAATTTACGTTGGCATTCGCTTAACCAGCTCAGCCAACGCAATCCGCTTAACCAGCGATTACACTACTAACGCTTAGCCAGCGATAGTCGACATAACTCGCTTTACCAGCGATTCAACAGCTAACGCTTAACCAGCGAAAGCCCACACTAACACACTTAACCAGTGATTACACTACTAGCGCTTAACCAGCGATAGTCAACATAACTCGCTTAACCAGCGAGTCAACAGCTAACGCTTAACCAGCGAAAGCCCAAGTAATCCGCTTAACCAGCGATTACACTACCAACGCTTAACCAGCGATAGTCAACATAAAGAACACAAGGCACCAGAGTCGTAAACAAAATGAAAACTGCTCACCGGATAAGGTCCCAGTCGACGCGCTCAGAAGGCACAGGTCAACCCTCTTTTCATTAATAGGCTTTGATGACCCGGAGTTGGAGCTGCTCCTCTCACTGCGCCGCGGCAGGTAAAACACTTCAGAGGCTTCACAGCACTTTTCAGGGGCATCGCGGTCATCGCTAGGTAGCTTTCTCTTCATAAAAGAAACCGCTTGCAGCTCTTGTTGTAGCTGGCCACGTGTCTGGATATCCCACTGAAACACAAAACAGTCCACGACAGAATACTGTTTCACTCGGTCATTCCTGACCAAACTCTAGATTCAGTTCGTCGGCGAAAATAAGGAAATTCCAGAACTCTACTGTATCATTAAAACAGGCTTCAATTAAATGAAACATCGGGAAAAGGTAATTGAAAATACAACAATCACAACCCTAGGCCACTAACAATTACCCTAGGCCACTAAAAACCCTAGGCCACTAACTACTAACCTAGGCCACTAACAATTACCCTAGGCCACTAAAAACCCTAGGCCACTAACTACTAACCTAGGCCACTAACAATTACCCTAGGCCACTAACAATTACCCTAGGCCACTAACAACCCTAGGCCACTAACAACTACCCTAGGCCACTAACATCCACCCTAGGCCACTAACATCCACCCTAGGCCACTAACAACTATCCTAGGCCACTGATAACCCTAGGCCACTAACAACTACCCTAGGCCACTAACAGTTACCCTAGGCTACTAACAACTACCCTAGGCCACTAACAACTACCCTAGGCCATGTACCACAGTCGTTTGAATCAACCTTCACACGGTCGCACACAACACTACGTTCGTCTACTGACATCCTATACAGTTGCCGCTGCACTGAGCTGGCCTGTAGTCACTCGCGCAGTAGACAAAACGGTAATGAAAAACGTAGAAAATTAAGCCGTCACGATAACAGTTAAATCCAATTGAAATGTGTTGTCACTATTATGCCTCACTGAATTTACACAAAGGACTTTCGTTAACTTAAAAGCTCAGTTGCCATGCAAACATGTCGGCATGTTTACAGAAAAACCCTGATTTAAAATCTCGCTACCTAACATGACATCACATTGCAAATAATTGTCGGGCAAAAATTTTAAAACAAAATTTCAAGAGGATGATCACCCGTTAATCACTACACAACATAAAATCTGTTCTGGACTGAATACTCGTGTCTGACCTATACCAGTCTTAACAACAACATTACAAACACGTTTACCACAAAATTTCGATGCAATACTTTCTTTAACCAACGAGCATTCAGCACCAGAATCGTAAGTAAAAATGAAACAATTCACCTGTGTTGTATCCTGCCTGATGGTGGTCGCACAACTCAGACATCGACGCGTCGCGTCGCGCCGTGCCGTTGACTGATCCGCTGCCACAGCCGCCACCACTGCTCGTACAGCGCACGGCTATGTGACCTGGCTTTCCACATTTGAAGCACACCAAGGTCCCTGATACCGGCTGCTGCGTCACTTAACTCGACTATGCTGCAGGTGTTGTAGGTCTTCCCCTCGTGTCCATCGTCTTACTTCCCAAATTCGGTCCATGTCATCCCAGGAAACGACACGGTAGACAGCCAGGTAGAAGTTCCTCCCCTCAAGGCGCGGCCTATAGCGACCATAAGCGGGGCGCCACGTTGGTCCTGGTCCATCAAGCACATCTCTGCAGTCGTCACCCAGGCACGCGCATCCACATCCCGTTTCTCAGGATTGAAATCCGGTAAACGAAAGCGTCGTCACATGGCTTTAGTAGGTGTTTTCACGGCTTGAATCAGTGTAAGAAAATTGCGGTTCTGTTTTCCCAACAAACACATCCATTTTTCATCACTATAGTCTTTATTTCGAACACGTGGGTCGTCGTGGTCCATATCCCGCTTCTGATGTCGAAGAATCGATATCAGAAGGGGCGCGATATCGGAAATAACACTCACAAAACCTTCGTTAACACTTTTAATTACTTGCTAACACACACTGACTACAAAATAATCAAGGATGTCCGAGATATGGCTCGATTAAAAACTTAGGAACGCGGGAAGATTATCGTGGACGACGTGGCGTGACCAAGATGTCTACACAGCTTGACGGACCGATTCAAAGTGTTCACTTCACTCAACCGTCCGTCCAAGTGGCTTACCCCACACAGGTTTGCCAACATATCTGTCAACGTCAGTACTTGTCAACGTCGAATACCTGATTAAACTTCCGAATCGATATTCGACTCGACTATTCGCTCGGTGTTGCCATTACTCCACGCTAAGCATCCCCAAGTAATAACTTGGCATTCCTAAACGTTATCTGTCAAATCTGACTTCATAGTTCCTCCAATGAGAGACAGATGGCGTTATTCTAAATTAACACTAATCAATAAAGATTCTAAATTGAGTTTCTGTTTTGATTTCACACTAACGATAATAGATGGCGTTATTCTAAATTAACAATAATCCATAGAGATTCCAAATTGTGCTTCTGTTTTGATTCCTCGGCAATGAAAATAGATGGCGTTATTCTGAATTATTGTGCTTCTGTGTTGATTCTGCGACATATATATTTTTTTAGTTTTATCATTCTCTTATTTTAGAAGTTACGGGGGGGGGGGACACATTTTACCACTTTGGAATTGTCTCTCGTGCAAACTGTTCAGTTTAGAAAAAAATGATATTAGTAACCTCAATATAATTTTTAAAGTCCTATCCGTAGATACTCCACACGTATGGGTTTGGTGAAAATAGTATATTTTGCAACTAGTGAATAAAGAGCGGATTTAAAGCGAGGGCCATTATATGAATCACGAGCAAGCGAAGGATTTTAATGACTGAATCACGACCGTAGGGAGTGATTCATGATGATTGAATCACGAGCGGAGCGAGTGATTCATATATTTAAATCCTGAGCGACGCGAGTGATTCAGGCCCTCGATTTAAATCCGTTTTATTCAAGAGTTGCAAACGATACTTTATACCATGACTACGAGAAAAAGAAAGATTTGAGCGATAATATATTATGTAACGAAAAAAAAAAGTTTTTTTTTATTAATACTGCTCCACACACACGTGGGTGCGTTTCCAAACATCTAAACTCACAATACACAAACACCCACACCCGAAACAAATAATTGTAGATCATAGAACGAATATTTGCTCCGTGCGGGAATCGAACCCGCTTCACGTAACGAAGTAGTCCAATCGCTCAGTCAACAAATTAACATTAAAATCGGAACAATGACTTAAATTAAGAGTAATATTTTCCTAATATCACGGGGGTCGACCGCATCAATGTGTTCTAAATTCAAACACCAAAACAGTGAGTAAAAGAGCTTTTTATTCACTGTTTTCAGTGAGTAAAAGTAACTTTTTAGAGTAGGAATGGTATAAAAAAATTTTGAGTTTCAATTCTAAGTATGGGGGGGAACCCCCTTTTGTTTTTTTTTTATTTTTGTGTGAAAATCCTAATGCGGTTCACATAATACATCTACCCACCAAGTTTCAACAGGATAGCTCTTATACTTTCGACAAAAAGTGGCTGTGACATACGGACGGACAGACAGACAGACAGACATGACGAATCTATAAGGGTTCCGTTTTTACCATTTGGCTACGGAACCCTAAAAATACACAGTTCGAAATGGTCATCAATCACTTTTATTGCACGTTATATCCATTAATCTTAAAAAAAGAATTTCTTTACGTAACATAACATCATACAATGTATATAAGTATAAGGCTGCGTTTCCACCAGAGATGTGCGATGGAAATGTGTCGTGCGAGGATGTCTAGCTGTGCTGTGAAAATGTGGGGCGTTTCCACCAAAGCTGTGCGATGAAAATGTGCCTACGAGGATGTGTAGCGGAGCTGTGAAATGTGTCGACGGGGTTGCGGTGACAAACTACGTCTATGGACTGGCTGGTACAGTATGCGCAAACCTCGTAACATATCCTTCTCAACACATATATTCCTCGCAACATAATATCCAAAAAAATAAATTAGTACAAGCGTTCCAAACGACACGTAAAACAGTAAAGTATCCTGGCGAGGTGGAGGCCGGCGCCGTATAATGCGCCGGCAGTCCCGGCGCCTGCTGTTCTGGTCGGGGGGCAGCACTTGTTCGTCGTCGTGGAGGCCGGCGCCGTATAGTGCGCCGGCAGTCCCGGCGCCGCGCCGGTCACAGAGTACATTTTATATAGGGCTGTTCCGGCGCCGGCTGTTCTGGAGTCGGGGGCAGCACTTGTTCTTCGTCGTGGAGGCCGGCTAATTGTAATGTAATGTAATGTTTGTAATGGATAATCTCTGAAATGGCTGGACCGATTTTGACGGGACTTTTTCTGGCAGATAGCTGATGTAATAAGGAGTAACTTAGGCTACTTTTTGAAAAATACTTTACACTTGGTCTCACAACTTCACGCAACTTTTATGCGCAACAGTACAGGAAGATTTTTTTGCATATTGGCATCGATTTTTCCCACGTTTTTTTTATCAAAAATAGATTTAAAAAATCTAAAAACCCACGTTTTTAAATGTCCTAAAAAGAAGAAAATAACCCTACGGGGCTGAGAGAGGGGCCACTCAAAACGTGGGGGCGTATATTATATAAGGGATTATTTATGGGATATATTTACATGACGTGAGATCGTAGGTGTAACTTGCAAAGATACGCCCCCACGTTTTGAGTGGCCCCTCTCTCAGCCCCGTAGGGTTATTTTCTTCTTTTTAGGACATTTAAAAACGTGGGTTTTTAGATTTTTTAAATCTATTAATTATTTTATTATTTTTATCATTGATCATCGGGTTTGAAGCTACCCTGAAAATTTCAGCCTGTTAGCTTATCGGGAAGTGCCTCAAAGCCTGTCCGCCATCTTGGACGTCCGCCATATTGGATTAATAGCCTAGCCTAGCATAAGCCACATGACTATTTTTTTCGTATTCCTGACAGCAAACCCCTTCTTTGATACCCATATCACGGGGGTGGATTTCAAACAGCCAGTCTACCATCTTGGACGTCCGCCATATTGGATTTAGGTCACGTGACTATTTTTTTCGTACTCCTGATAGCAAACCCCTTCATTTGATATCCATATCACAGGGGTGCATTTCAAATAGCCTGTCTGCCATCTTGGACGTCCGCCATATTGGATTTAAGTCCCGTGACTATTTTTTTCGTATTTCTGACAGCAAACCCTTTCATTTGATACCCATATCATGGGGGTGGGTTTCAAACAGCCAGTCCGCCATCTTGGGGAGGCCGCCATATTGGATTTGTTATGACGTTTCTTAACTAGTCATGTATTGTCATCAGAACTCAAAGCGTGTACAAAATTTCAGCCTGCTAGCTTATCGGGAAGTGCCTCAAAATTGGGTTGCAAAAGTCCAACCGGAACGACAAACAAACAAACAAATAAACAAACAAACAAACAAACAAGAAAAGTGAGTGTATAAAAAAGTGAGTGTATAAAAACATGGGAAAAACGTGGGAAAAAGGCGACGCGGTAGCGACCGTATACACCCACACAGCCTAGAGACGCGGTGGCGGAGCGGCAGCAGCGCGGCGGCGGCGTCGTGTACATGAGCGCTGATTGTGATGACAGAGACTTTGACCGTATAGAAAAACATTTACTCCTACTGAGAAAATATTTACTCCTAATCAGTACAGAAACATAATTAAAAAGGCATCTAAAAATAATTCAATAATTACCTACCAGGAAGATTTTAAGTCTCTTCCTGGTTGACTCCGAAGTGCCGTGCTTGACAGATGCGGAGAACGCCTGGAAAATGACTTGCCCGGATTCAGATCGACCCGTGAACCCATCTTCCCAGAGGCAGTGGGATGAGCCGCTCTGCAGGTTGGTACGGTATAATCTTATTAATACGTCAACCAATTCTGTAGAGCGTGCCCGCCTGCTGGCTGTGGGCGAGTGGGAGTCGGGTCTATGGCTTCAGGCACTACCGTCACCCAACATAGGTACCATGCTGGGTGACGAAACCTTCCGGATCGCTACATGCCTGCGTCTGGGCGCTCCTTGCGGGGCTCCACATCGTTGTCAGTGTGGCGAAGGCGTCGACTGCCTCGGGCACCATGGCCTTTCCTACAGCAAGAGTGCAGGTCGGCTAGCACGGCACGCTTGTATAAATGACATTATCCGTCGTGCTCTTGTCACCGCCGGGGTGCCAGCCGTTTTAGAACCCAGTGGCTTGGCACGCGACGATGGGAAGAGACCAGATGGGATGACTATAATGCCTTGGAAGTTGGGTAGACCTTTGGTGTCGGATGCAACATGTGTCGACACCCTTGCGCCATCCCATCTTCCTGGTACTACATGCTGTGCTGGTGCGGCTGCTGCAAGTGCCGAAAACCTCAAACGGCGCAAATACAATGGCTTGACTTCTAGCTATGTGTTTGAGCCGTTTGGGGTTGAAACACTAGGGCCATGGGGTCCGAGTGCCCACCGAGTCTTCAAAGACATCGCCAAGCGTATAGTCGACACCTCTCGTGACCAGAGGGCTGGCCTATTTCTCGGTCAAAGGATCAGCATTGCCATTCAACGCGGCAATGCTGCCAGCGTTCTGGGCACTTTCCCCATTGACAGCGATGTGGATGAATTTTTTGACGCCATGTAAATTTTTAATTTTAGTTTTCATTTAGTTATTTTTGTAAATATTATAGTTTTATTTTTAGTTTTTTTAAAGGTAGTGTGTACTTATTGAAAAATAAAAATAACAATTTCCATCCTGAAAAAAAAAATAATGTTACTACTGGTTGACTCATATATCTACTTAGGACAAGTAGTCCAATTAGGTAGGTACAACTTCGAGAAAGAGATCAACCGCCGAATTCAACTCGGTTGGGCAGCGTTCGAGAAACTACGCAATAATACTATTAAGTCTTGATCGACTACGCTCCGAATCACGGAGTAACCGAGTTATTCCTGCTTCACCACTGATCGCGACGCAACGACAACGTTCATCGAGTGTACCGCCGCGATCCGATCGCGATTGTGAAGAGGATCATGACGAAGTTATATCCGTGAGTACCCAGTGCAACGCAAAATTGAGGAGCGCTTTGGAGTACCGCTCCGCACCGCCGGAACTTAGGCCACGTTTACCTCGTTTGCCTATGCACACTAAAAACAAGGCGCTTGTGTGTGCTCTAGACTCGGAGCTGTCAAATTGTTTTGACAGCAGTAAAGATCTTACCGATCGATGCCCACTCAATGTTGTACTGCGCAGCTGTAGCGGCATGTCGTGTAGCTCACGTCAAATTCCCAGATAGCGACAGAGCTTCACGACCAAAACCAGCAGCTCCAGCTTGGCAGTGCAGGATTGAGCGGCGTATCGGTGAGGCTAGAGCACTCATAGGCAAGTTGCTCTGCTTCAGGGAGGTAATACTCGTCCTAGAGTGATGCGTTTTGTGAGGCGGGCGTTCTCGGGGATTGATATCGATCCTCGTGATTTTTCAGCCCGCGTCACAGAACGTATCGACTTCCTGAAGCAGAAGATTTGTGCATGGGCAAGCCGTATTCGTCGGTATATACAAGCGACGATTGGAGCGATACACCTTGAATCGCACATTCCAAAGCGATGAAAGGTGGGTCTATAGGGCTTGGGAGCGACCGGACCAAGGTGTGACTGACACGGCCCTGCCGGATGATGACGCCATGAGTTCATTCTGGCGCAACATCTGGTCGGTGCCTGTCAGTCACACTGAGGGCGATTGGATCCAGGATGTTGAACAAGCGTGTGATAACATTCCAGAGAGGCTATCACCATCAGCCCCCAGGGGTTACCTATCATAAGATCGAAAAACGTTTGACCGAATTTCATTTGACCTAAAACTTTTCAACTATTATCGTTTGGTTTTTTTTACTTCATCGAAGGCACGATTGCCACTGTTTCAGTTAACCTAATATCTATTCGTTTTTTTTCGTTACTCCAACACTTCATTTGGCCGAAAAACTTTTTACCGATGTTACACTTACTCGAAATGACGGTTGTTCGAAGTATTATGTTTCCAAACATTCATTTTACCACTGTTTTAATTGCCATATTTCATTTCACCGAACGCTTAGAAAATTTTGAAGTAAATCATTTCCAATCATTTTGTGCACACTATTGCTATTACATTTTTAGCAGGCGCCATTGAAATGTAGGTAGACAATATAAAATAATAATTGTGAAAATGTCATATGCGATAATATAACTCTGACGGGTATTGTATTATCTTTAATGACATTGGACTATTAGGGGTATTCTGGCTAGCACGTGTGTTCGAATCTTTTTGCGAATTTTGTGTGATTCTTGATACTCTTTTGTGCCTTGTTATTGTGTATTGTGTTTGTATTAATGTTTCAAAAAAATACATGTTTTTTTATATCACTAAATGGCAATTCATTGTTTTTGATTTTTATGCAGTTTTGCCAGTATCTAGACTGATCAAGACAAAAAAATGAGAATGAAACCTACTTGTTAATAAATAATTTAATTTCTCACTTTATTTCAAGGTTTATTTAATCAAAAGTTGCAGTTACACCTGCTTGCTGGTGCAGTTAACCTATTGTTTTTGTGCTTGCTTGTCCGGTCATCCTGAATTCCAGTCGTACTATAAATTATTAGCCATGGAGTTTTCTGTGAAAAAAAATAGTGACCGGCGAATTGCGTTACATTAGCAATTTGCTATATTTTAGCAACTCAGCAATCGTAACCTTAGCTCTTGTTGTGTTGTGTAGCTTTTTGGGGTTGGTCTAGTTGAATGACATACAAAATAAATTTCACAAAATTTATTCTACATAGTATCACGAAAACTTAAAGGAGGCGTTAGAATTATGCCTTCTACCGCATTCGCTTCATTTGACAATTCTGCATTGATTTAATTAATCGTTTCACTCATCAGTTCTTCGTCAACAGACATCAAGTCGTCACTTTGTTCAGAATTTGTAAAATTATTGGTAGAATATTCTTCAACTATTTGTGTTAGAGCTTCTGCTATATCAGAATCCATAGACGATGTTTCTATTTCATTAGTGTCTTCTTCATTCGTGTTATTTTTATAGTTAGTGTAGCCTTTATTATTCTCTATAGAATAATTTGTTCCACTGTCGTCATTTGCATTCGTACTATTTTCATGTTTGTCAGCTTTCGTGCTTTCATCAGTGGAATGCCTGTCTTTACTGGTATCATTCATTTCAACACAAGGTAATTCATTATTATAATCTTCAATCATTTCTATATCTGATATATTACAGTTTTCTTCTTCAGCAGAATCTTCATTGTTAATAACACTGTTGAGGAGTTGTTCTGATGATCGTACTGAGGCGTAATTTGTGTTCTCATCTTCAATTTGTTCAGGTATTGGGGGTCTTGCTGATGCAGTATTATTAACCATAATCGATTCCTTGGTACTAGCTTCATTTAATGAGTGTTCTTTAGAATGCACAACAGTGCAATCGGCACTCATATCAGTCCTATTGTCACTTCTGCTTCTAAGAACATTTAACCTCTCAAGTATTTGTGGATGGTCTTCTTTGAATTTTTGAAACATTTTCTTTGCAGTTTCCTCCGAGTTACCATATTTTCTACATTCTAGTTGAATATTTGCATTAAGATTGTAAAGACTTTTTGCATCATTTCTCTGTGAAGTTCTGATTTCTTGTGCCTGTAATGAAATATAAAAAAATCGAATGATAGCGTACGCGAACCGATTTGTTTATGTGCAAGTGTAGATTTGTGCAAGTACTTGCACATGTAAATTCGCTATTGCAACATGTATCTGCAATGAAAACTATTAATAATACTGATAATAAATAAGTAACAAAGGAAACTGCGCTTACATTTGTATTCTTTGAAATAAGTTCAGCTAGTTCCATAGCTAATTTGACAGTATCTTCTGGAAGATTCGTTTTAGCAGCCAGGGCTAATCCATAGTGTTCAATTTTGGTTATACCTGGTTCTATTTTATGTTCATAAACTAATCTTTTCTTTGAGTTTTCTGGATCACCTACTACTTCTTCAGTTACCACCGTATGACGACTGGAAGGATAGACATGAATGGCAGATTTATTAGATAAGATAAGCCATTGCACGATTTAAAATTTTTCATAAAATTGAGTTTAGAGTTCTTACTTGACAACATTGAAGTACAATTCTTGTAATCTCGTCAGATACATAAAATGGGTGGTGAAGAAAGTAAATGCATTGCTCATGATAAGTTCTTCGCAGATCGCCCAAGCTACACTAGTACCCTCTTCGACACAAGTGCCCCTGTAAGTTTATTAGTAACATTATTAGAAAACATACCGTAGAAGTCTCTATTGTTGTTCTAATGACTCTTTTGATACTTGCCTGCATAGTTCGTCTATTATAACTAAACTTGTAGGCGTTAATCCCTTCAATATGTGTTGAGTTTCCTTTAACTGAAATGCATATTATTTTATAATATTTTTATTAGTTTTGCTGTGATAAAATTATTTGTAGTAGGTACACTTACCTCAAATACATAAGTGGAAGCATTCAATTCGATACTGTCGTTGAAACCAACCCTAGAGAAAATTCTGTCGCAAAGTCTCAGGATTGCGTTTGTTGCGGGTAAGAAACAACCTAGCTGAAATACAGAAGCAATTGAGTCAACTACCTACTTCATTTTTAAAACAACAGGGACATTTTAAGGTTTTTGTCAGTTTTCTGTAATGTTTATGATTTTGTCAGACCTGCGCCATAACTTGTATAATAGCAACTTGTTTTATGTAGATACTTTTGCCTCCCATGTTTGGTCCGGTGATGATTGTAAAATTGTGTTCGGGAGTCGCGAACTGAAACAAGTAAAACAATCATGATCTTATTAGTGAAATTGGCTTAGTAGGAGTTCGTCTTTAATAACGCTTTGAAACGTAGGTAGGTATATTTCTTACAATATCATTCGGGACAGGTAAGACTTGGCTGTTGTAATCCAAAAGAGGATGTACACTATTCCTTACATCCATATAACTGTTGAAATTCGGCCTTATGTAGGAGCCAATTGAACTTGCCTGGAAACCAGATTTTTTAATAAAGTCTCTTTTATTACAACAATACTATATTGTGATAAGATTGGCTTACTTGAGCCATAGCCAGAAGAACATCTAACTCAGCAACATTTTCACAAAGCGTGTAGAGGCTTGACATAAATGGACGAAGATCTTTGAGTAAAGACGAAATTACACTGGAAGTAGCAAATCAAAAGATAAATGTTAATGCAGATTTTAGGCGATTTTTTATCGGTAACGCGTGGGTCTCTATAGTAGCCCGAAGCATTTCTAGAAGGGAATTTCCCTGCTTTCTTTTGCAACAAAGTGGCAACAAAATCAGTTTGTTTTACGTTCTTTAACGATAAGTCGATAATAATAATTTATTTGAATCGGAACCTAGACTATCTTTTTACAAAATAAAAGTTTTTTCTACTAACATGTTACTCATTTTCTGTATTTCGATTAAGGATTCCTTTGCTTGCTGGTTCAGCACTACTAGTTCTTCCGTAGTCATTGTTACGCTGGCGCCACTATGGTGGACCTGATACTTAAAGATGAGATTCATTGAACAAAGTCGTCACATAAAAAATATAGTTGCTAAATTCTAAATAGCTATGTAATGCAGGTAAATACAAAATTCAACCGTAAGTCCAATCATTCAAACATGAATTGTCAACTAATAGCTTGAGAGGTACTCAGAGATTACATCTTTGTGTTCTTGTATCTTTGTTATCAGTCAGACCGGTCTAAACAAATACATTATTATTTTGCTAAAGATGGATTCACCTGTATGAAAATAGGCGGCAAGTCCTCCATATTGAAGGACCTCCTATTCTTCGGCGCCAGCGGCAAGACTATATGGAACCCTTTCATCATATTCTGATTCAACCTCAAAGGAAGATCATACATTTCACTGAGCTGTTCTACAATCTTCTGTATATCTTCTATGAGCTCAGAATAAGTTCTTCTAGCTACATCTAGAAGTCCATTGATGTCTGGTTTGACTGCAAAACATCTTTGAAGACTACCCATGGCACCTTTTTCTAAGTGTGCATCTTCTTGGATTATTCTTTTTATGCGCTCTGTTATTTCATTGTAATGTGGATTTTCGAAATCCTGATTGGCATATCAATTATTAATAATAATAATATTCCACAACTATCACACAACGCCATCTAGTCCCAAGCTAAGCAGAGCTTGTGTTATGGGTACTAGACAACTGATAAACATACTTATATATTTCTAAATACATACTTATAATAGATAAATTACACCCAGACACAGAACAAACGATCGTGCTCATCACACAAACATTAATTTGTCCTGGCTGGGAATCGAACCCACGACCTCCGGCATAGCAGTCAGGGTCACTAATCACTAGACCTACAGGCCTGTCAACTAGACCAACAGGCCTGTCAATCTATCAATTAAGTGTATCATTTCAATACGCAGTAATTATTAAACCTATTAATATATTTATTTATAATCTTTCGTCAATATTATGCCTACTGAAATGTTATCGCAATTATTTAACGTAGAATGATGTAACTTCTACTATAGGTCTAAAAATATTGACTACGTTACGTGGTTTGAATTTGAAGCATTGCTTACCAATTTAATTTTCCTCAGTCGTCCACTAACAGCACCATTCAGTGCTTCTACTAAGTTTGGTACCAAGTCCATCGTAACTTTCAGGAGAAGAGTCTGATTCAGTTGAGCCTCTCCTACCTTGTCCATGTTCTGGTTAGCAGATTCCATGCATAAGAGCAAAATTTTATCTATGTCTGATAGTTTTTTTATCACGTCCTAAAATGTGATAATTATGTAGAAGATAAAACTCAGGTTAGGGAAAATTGTACCTACGTATCAGAAATGTGAATACTACTGCTATCTACTAATTTACGATTACAAGAGTTTTATGTGGTTCTATTAATACCTGCAAATCCACCATCAACCCTGTATCATTTTCAATCAGATCTTGTACTGCGTCCAGCCTAGATTCTATGAACTCTTTGTTGCACGAAGGCTGAAGTATAGAGGCTCTCAAAGCTCGTATGCCACCTACTGTATATGTAGGTCCTAGTACTCCTAGCAGACAACAGGTAGGTCCTGCAGATGGTACTAGAGGCTGGACTAGTTCGAGTTGGGTGGCTGTGCCTACATCTACGAAAAGAATAGTAGGGTCATATCATTATGCAGTAGGTAGTAGATTTTTCTTATGTGACCTTTTTCCTGTTGTAAATTGTATGTACCTAGTTAAAAAATTACTTAGGGTTTGCACAAGACGGAAAATGATTATAAATCAGTTTTGAGATTCTACACAATACATGAGTAAGTATTACGGTAACCATTTTCCGACACGTGTGGATAATTTGTGATGGAAACATGCCGTTCATAATTTCGATAAAACTATCTATGACGAGAGGTGTTTGATTATGCAACTGTAAATCATATGAAACCGAATGAGAAGATTTTATTGTTCATATTATTGCCTTGGCTACATAAAATATTGGATGATGTCATTAAATGACGTTTCAGCAATATATTTCCTACGATTGACCTATGACTTATCGAGCTACGACTGAAGATAAGGCGGTAAATCCTGCGTGTAACGTGTAGGTAAATCTCAGTACGGAAATATAGTAGACGATCCCCCGCGTTTGTACTCGTGTAATTTCCTTCTCAAACTCTAAACCAGTCAAAATTAATTTACGTTCCATTTCGATTGTGTGGTTATGAAATATGCCTCTAAAATCTAAGTACTTCAATTCGATTCTACAAATGAGTTGATTGAACAAAGTTACTTCAAAAGTTTCATACCTATGATCATTGTGTTTTCAGACGAATGATATTCGATTTTCAGCGACTCTCTAGCAAATACTATACATTGGATGTATTCAACGTACTTCAGAACAGCTGCCGCCGCAGTTACGGCATAGAATCTGTTGAGCAACAATAACCTTTGACCTATAGACGGGGTTCTATCAAGCAGGAATGTGAAAAAAACTTCTCTCTCTCTTCAGCTCGAATTAAATTTAACTATGAATAGGAACGATTAGGTCTACTTATTAATATTTGGCGTACTTATGCACCACTTGAAGATAAACCCCGTTGTATTGAGGAGCGCAAAGAGTTTGGATATGTTGACGACCTGCTGCATCGTTGAAGTGTCTCCTTTGAACTGTGACCAAGTTTACTAACGGATACCGATCCCTTATGAGTTGGTATAGCTGATTTGGTTGCACACCTTCACAGAATGTGTGAGGAACTATGATCTGTGAAAGGAAAAGCCATCATTTATAAGTGTGACAGGCATTTCGACCAAGCTATTCGTTATTTGGAATCTGTGTGACTTTTCTTCACCAAACTAAAGGTAGCCGGGACATTATTATTAAACACTGGATTCAAAAAAAAAAGAAACACCTAATGGCGGCTATTAAAAAGAGACTAGACGGTAAAAAGCAAATGAAATTCACTGTCGCACTGCGCGTTCACTATTTCGTGTGTCCAATAGCGTATAGGTATCGTCTATGGGTTGATTATTCCATTCTACTTCTAGTAGGTCTAAGATGGAAATGTAGGGAGGTCCACATTCAGGGGCTGACGCAACCAGACTAATAATATCACGTGTCACGAAACGTTTTCTTGCCAATCTTTAGCAAGACGTGTGCAAATTATTATCTTCAACAACGTGCTTGCTTTGGAACCAAGCGTGATGTTATGGCATGATACCTACAGCTACAGAAGCTACATCAACAATTTGCCAGTTACATAATATGTTAAAGTCATCTGCGAAAGGAAGCGAGCTCATTGCCATCAATTTAATAGCACATATTTAGAATGCGGGCTGCTACTGAGAAATTCCAATTGGGGAAACCCAGATACCCCTAACCGGACTTAAGAATTTTACTCACGCCCTCGAGTAGAACTTATGAATAGTATCTAGTATCATTATTCGATCTTTCCAAATAATAAATTCTTTACCTCAACAGGATTGAAGTAATTAATTTTCGTTAAAGTATGCGTATACAGTAAGGTATCACTGAATTGACAAAGCACTAGATGGGGATGTCTTAGATCTATTGCTGCTATTCCGATTTCTCCACGAGCCATGCCTCTGCCTTCGGATATAGCTGAAAAAATATTGAAAACACAGATTTTGTTAGATTTTTTTATCACCTAAACTAGAGGAATAGTGTTCAGTGTGTCATCATCATCATCATCCACAGCCCAAATTCACTCACTGCTGTGTTTATGCCAAGCTACATGTGCCTTTACCATCCCCATCCAACACTTGCCGTCGCTGAAAACTATGTCATGTCATGCCCCATTTCCCAACACATCCTTGGACGCCTTTCGGTCGCAGGTTTTACTCTATCTGCCATCATCATCATCATATCAGCCGTAGAACGTCCACTGCTGAACATAGGCCTCCCCCATAGGACCGGTTGGAAGGCTTTGTATCCATCGCGATCCTGTGACCTTCATCAGATTGTTCACCTTGCAGGTGCCATCACTATCACAGGTGCTGTCTGTCATCACAATTCACACCGTTGGCCAATGACATTTATCCTATGTTTTTAAGTCGTAATAGTCAGCTGACCGATTACTTAATTCAATCGTGTGCAAAATATGCAGGATGATTACCTAATATCACACTCGCGTCGACAGCTGATACGCTTGTAGATCTTGAAGAACGATTCCCGCTGTATCCTCCTAGAAATTATTGTTTTATGGAGTTATTAGGTTCAATGTTACTTTGTCTAACTTTGTTTAAGCTATAATGGCTAGCTCATTGAACCATACGTTATGGGAAGTTAAGATTTAGGTATTGGAGAGGACTTCAGAGGAGCAAGAAGCGATTCTAATCATAAAAGTTTTTATAACGCCGCCGGGGACGCTTTAAAGTAGGCACCAGATTTACGTGTGTTAATTTCATTCATAATTCCAGCATAGCAGAGTTTTTAAGGCAAAAATAGAAGATTTTCTAGACAGTGGTGAGTTTAAGGGACCTCTCCGAGGCCGCCACTAACGCCGTAAATGTGGCAGAGTTTTGGCCTTAATTTAAGGAATCATCGACACAACGAAGATAAAGTGGTAAATAACCTACGATTTCGTACCTATAGTTCTTAATGGTTAGTGATTAAAACCGGGTATTATTCACTATAATCGCTCAATTACAAATTGGAATTATTTATTTCTGATGGAACGTAAAAGGGAAATAACATTAAAGTAGGTAGGGAAAATTAAATACAAAATATCGTAGAGATATAAGTTAGGTAGGTAGGTATTTATTTTACAATGCACAACTTACACGGGGATAGTCCCGCACAAGACCTTAAATTAAATCATTAGCAAAATGCTTGAGACAGTATTTTTCGTATAAGAAAAGGTACATACTGGGCAGGTTAAATTATCTCATGCGATGAGTGTGAAGCGTTTTTTATACGAGACTGCTATATGCCTTGGGCAGACGCCTCCCTACCTGCACAGGTCAGCACGTCTTCTTCCATTCCTCGAGAATTTTCTCAGTCCCAAAATTGCAAATGAAATCAGTGGTGGCAGTTAAACGATCAGTAACCTCTTCAAAACTCTTAGGACTAAAATAAACATATTTATGTTTACCTATCCACGCAAGTACACGTGACATGGCCCACATTACTTGAACCACAGATAAGTTGCACTGCTCACAACTAGTTTGGGGCAAGGGTTGAGTAGGTCAGGCGGCAGTTGCCTACCGCTTAGATCCAGAAACAGCCGATATTAGGCACTTTCAAGGAATGTACTACGAATGAGTTCAGATCTGAGTGAAACAAAGCTACGTCTGGGCGCATCTGGCACCAACCAGATTTAAGGGAATTTTGCATGATACCGATTCAGAATTTGCGTAGTGGCTTCGCGGAATCGACTCCCAACAAAAATGTTGTTGAATTGATTAGCCAATTGAGCCAACAAAATAAGTCTAGATGTTTTCAAAATAAATACCAACAGGAACATTATGTTTCTGGATTACACCTTATGACTCAGGATCAGTTATATAGCAGCAGATCAGAAATACAAAACATAAACCAATAAGACGGTCGCGTGATATGCGTGAGTGTTTTTTTTAGGGTTCCGTAGCCAAATGGCAAAAACGGAACCCTTATAGATTCGTCATGTCTGTCTGTCTGTCCGTCTGTATGTCACAGCCACTTTTTGTCGAAAGTATAAGAGCTATCCTGTTGAAACTTGGAAGGTAGATGTATTATGTGAACCGCATTAGGATTTTCACACAAAAATAAAAACAAAACAAATTTTGGGGGATGCCCCCCATACTTAGAATTGAAACTCAAAAATTTTTTTTTCACCAAACCCATACGTGTGGGGTATCTATGGATAGGTCTTTAAAAATTATATTGAGGTTACTAACATCATTTTTTTCTAAACTGAACAGTTTGCACGAGATACACTTCCAAAGTGGTAAAATGAGTGTCCCCCCCCCTGTAACTTCTAAAATAAGAGAATGATAAAACTAAAAAAAATATATAATGTAGACCTCAACAAAAACTTCCAACGAAAATTGGTTTGGATGAGATACAGTTAGCAGTTTTTGAGATATAGTACATTTTCAAAAACCGCAAATATAACTTTGCCATTCATACAAACACTATAAAAAACAAAGTTATTTTTGTTGTTGGTGTATATTACTTACTAATCTCAATATAATTATATCCCTAATATATGCTTGCTACTACGGAACCCTTCATGGGCGAGTCCAACTCGCACTTGGCCGGTTTTTAAATACTCCCACACTGGGTGGGACGACTCATGTGTGTGAAGGGACTACCAGACCAGTACTAGCTAACTAAAATCAAACACGGTGTCCTTTCAATAGCCCTTCATGTTCTCTGGAACGTCACGGTTTCCTGATAGGACAGTCCCGCGATTCAATCAGTGTTGTAATATGTTTGGTTGTGAAAACAACAACCTTTAGGTCCAATTTTCCACGCCCTTCATGTAAGTACCTAGCTTACTTACCCCTGCTACTACTGCTAATATATCTGAGAGCAGTAGGCCTGTTCTTAGGTGTGCACATTTCGTGAGACGTATCAGCCGCAGCAGAATCGCTGGCTAGCACCCTCGGGGGTGGCCTGCCATCGGATGAGGACTCGGGCCGAGATGATGTCGAATGTATTTTCCTGGGTATATGAAGCACAGTTGGTCACAAACCTGTATCATATTTTCAGCCATTGCAGACGAAATATCCAACGCTTACGAAGTGATAATAAGAATAACCATCAAAGGTCTTCAAAACTAAGAATTTTCCACAAAACAAATTACTGTAAAGTAGAACCAAAGGTCAAGGTATTCTGTGTGGTAAGTAGAATAAACGAGTATACAAGCTTAGCGCAAAAAGAGACTTTGATAATGATTGGGTTCTCTACCTGCGTTTAAAACTCTTTGGTGGTCCCGTTGGGGGACCCATAGTTGGCTTTCTGGATGATCCCGCTGAAACCTCATCTTTTTCGAATTGATACCTTGGAGCTTTATTCGCCGTAGAACCAACTTTATTAGCACTAAAAGGATGAGGTAGTAATAATGAAGTTGCGCCCCTTATACCTGATGACGCAAACGTTAACAAAAATAATGTTAATTTTATTATATTTCAAGTAATGATTTTTGTATTATTAAGATTGGTATTGATTTTTACCTAGCGATGAGTCTTTCTTTACAAACTCATTTTTGTTCTTGAATTTTGGTAGTGCTTTAGAATTTATTCGCTTTTCTCTAGGCACTACGTTCATTTTATATTTTTTACAAAATAAATTACAAGATTTAGAAAGTTGCGTGTTAGATTTTTTCTGGATACAAAGTTTAATTTTTCCCGCCTGTCGTTGACAATAGACGTCAAGGTCAGGATCCGTCAGTTTCATAAATCCCAATTGTTATCTTTGCCATTGGAAACGTCGAACAATGATGAATACACGTATATTTTGAGTTTAATTAATTTATAGATATGCCATATAAATTATAACAATCTATAAATATCATTAACATTACAGTTTGATGATCTATGATGACATGACAGTGACAATTAGAGATGGGTAACTAGCCGAAATTTCAATAGCTTAGCTAACCGGCTATTTGTGGTGTAATAGCCAGCTAGCTAGCCAGCTATTTGGCTACTTGGCTATTGAACAATAGCGTTTAGTAACTAGCGGCGCAACGAAGCGGCGCCGGTGTAGCTAGGTAGGACTTAAATAATGCAACATCAACTGCCCGATCTGAATTCGATCCTAAATCAAAAAGAAAAAAGAAATGATTTCCTCTCTGAGGTCACAATAACCAAAATACTAATTATCAATTTTTTATTTATTTTAAACCTGACGCTAACTAACCAGCTTTCTAATCATCGTATTTCATAAGTTCGTTCATTAAACGAACGAAATTACTAAGTATAATGCTCTTTTTTTGTCTTATCTATTTTGTCAATATTGTGAGAAAAAGATCAACGATATCAATGAAGATCGTACACGCGTAGCGCAGTGAGCGCGCACATAGCTATCGGCTATTTTGGCTACTCTAGCTACCCGGCTACCGAATACCGGGACGGCTATAAAACGTAGCAGTTAGCTATACTCCGTGGCGGCTACGCGGCTACGAGCGGCTACGCGGTTACGAGCGGCTACGCGGCTATATCATAACCTGTCAGTTATCTAGCCAACCAGTAGCCGATAGCTAGCTATCGTGTTGACGGATATCATAGCCGTGGCTATTTTGCTCATAGCCGGTATTTGGCTAGTTATGGCTATAGCTACCCATCGCTAGTGACAATGCAAGAATCGAATGTTTTTGACCTGGCTGGTAACTGTCAGTGTCAAAGTCAAAGGAAAATGTCAAAACCAGCAATTTAGAGTTTGGTGCGTAATTTAAATATATCTTTTCAATTTTTACTAATGATTACAACCATGATATACTTGTTTTTGAAGGACCTAAAACCTAAACACATTAATATAAAATTAAATCGTCACTTTATTGTATGAGTAACAGAATAATCTCAAGAAATCCTTGAGTGATAACCTTGAACTTGTGAAATAAATTTATAAAAAATTCGATCGGAAATAGAAATAAAAAGTCCATATGGAAGACAAACGAGTTATTTGAAGAGAGTATTTCTTGGAACTATCTGGAACCTTAGTAAGTATGCCTTGCGGTTAGTTTATTTTAACCTTCATTAGGGAAGGTCATTCTACAACATGATAATATCCTTTCGTGACAGTCATTTGTCGGCGTTTCTCGTGTCTATTGTAATTTATATCTAGTACTTTACCTTAGATTCGCAATACAAGTGGGTGAGGCTGGTTTATTATTGTAGAGAGGTGAGTGATTATTGAAAATACAATATACTTACCATTACAATCCTAGTGTAAATAATGAAACAATTTTTGAGAAATAAAAGACCCAGTCATGTTATAGGTGCAAACTCAAGTGTTCTTTTTCTATAAAAGTTTGAAATGTATTTTTAAGTTAATAAATTGTGACTGCTGAGACAGATTTTCATAGCAGTACTACCTACTTATTGTTTCTTCAAAAAATAAAAATTAATTGTCTTTTTTTGCATTTATTTCAGCTGCTATAAAATTGAAAATAAACACAAGTATTGTTTTTGTTTCCATCATTATCTGAAGTAATTTTTCTTTGTATCCAATCAAAACTTGAATCTGTCCGTATATGGCACCTACAATGTGAATGTTTACTGTTTATAAAATAAATATAACAGTCAAATATCCATTTTAATCTGGCTACAGTTTAAATGCTCATCAATAATTATTTTTGTACACCAAAATGGATAAATGTTCACCAAATATAAAAGTCGCTTTAGCAAGATTTCAAGGACACCCCGAAGTTCGATTTTTTTATTATTTCAGAATATAGGTACATTAATTTCTACAATACTTCATGATACACAATTTGGTGAGCATTTAGCCATTCTGGTAGGTATTTCGACATTTTTGGTTTTAGAATAGGTACTTTTCTGGTAGGCATTTTAACACAAGCCTTTTACATGCATGTCACTTTATAGATAGCCTTTATTGCCCTCCTACTTGAACAATATTATATGCACACTGATAATGTCGCATTTGAGATTGCCAACGGCTTTAAGAACCAAATTTTACCAGATAAATTCAGTTTATATAAAATTATCACACTATGTTGACACATTTTGATTACACAAAGTCTTATTGGTATTTTTGGCTTTAGGAATGAATTTCGAATGGATTTTGGTTTACAAGGTTATCAGCCAATATTGATGTGGATTAGATAGTGTCTAAGCCTCTTTGATGTTTTTTAAATCACTTTCCCCTCATCAAATAAATAAATGTGGTGTCACACTACAAAGTCTACAAACCACCAAACTTACTTCACAAACAGATTGTTGGAATGCTTAAAGGACAATTTTTGTCATTTTTTTTAATTTATAATGTGTTTATTCAAAAATAGATTAATCTTTTCCATCTAAATATTTTTAAAATAAACTAAAGGATTGATTATCTTGATACTTTTAAGGGTGTAACAATATTAAAGCTGTTTATTTGAAAATAATTAAATCATGATAGGTCTGATATCAAGTTATCATGACTGTCACTTATAAATTGCTAACTCATTATTGAAATATCATTCTGTAAAAGTCAAGTAATACTAGGTACTGTTGAAAATACTGAATAACAACATTTTGTTTACAACCAGTATTTTTTTTATCTGTAGCATCTGTACCCTCCACTAATTAAAAAAATAAACTTAATAACAATTTAAATTCTATTTCAAAACTTTTACCTTTTAATAATTTAGTTCAATAAAAGTTTAATATCTACACATCCATTTCTAAACGCAAAATCATTCTTGGATTAGATGGTACACACGGCTACGCATCAAGCTATACAAAACCAGTTTATCGTGGTCTCGCATAGTATGGTCTTTCCGTATATTCAACGATCAGCTTATACTGGTTTTGTACAGCTTGATGTGTAGCCGTGTGCACATACAATTTGCCTGATCCTTTAAAAAAACACACACATCTCTATACAGATTAATATAATATTATAATGTAGATAAATAATTAGGTCTGTATATTACACTATAATAAATGAAACCTATTTCATGAGATGCACATGTAACAAGTTTAAAAGTTACATGACTTCATTATCTATGGTTCAAATGAATTAATTATCATCAATGAACAAGCTGTAAATAAAAGTCATGCGCTGAAGGCGTGCGACAGCCGACTGGCGATAATGATATGATAACCTCGTGTGTAAGCAATTATAAGTTGAAATTAATAACAATAATCAGGTAAAAAATAATGTTAATTAGTCATAAAATAAAACTATTTTTGTGCACTCTTAATTCCTTATTAAAAAAAAACAATAATTCAAAATACCAGTTTTTTTTAATTTTTAAAAATGGGTCATAATTGCAAGCCATAGACTTTTTTAGCTAAACTAATATTAATCTCAAATTGTTAGGAAACCAACTGTGCTTGCCACTTTTATAGTGCTAAAATAATGATGAAAATAATAATATGAAATAATGACATACTGATCAAATTAAAAATCTAAATGCCTGGTTAGTTACCAAATAATGTCTGGGAATTCCTGGGTATGTATATCTTAGTGTCAATAAACCGGCGCTACGAGTACCAGCTGTATTTGATAACACTAGACACACCCACTATGCGTCACTAAAAGTACCACAGCGCCAACGGCGCGTCATAATAAAGTACCACTTTGTAAAATCGAATCTAGAAGTACCACAGTTTTGGTTTTTGACTTTTTTTTCTTTACGGTGTGGTTTCATATATTTAACTTCCATAGTTTACTATGATAAATATACTTATTTATACATTGGTCTTGGTCTATTTATCTGATATTTAAAAAAAAATCTTGTACACTTACGAACAAAAGTTAAATCGTATTTTTCGAAATAGAATAAAACAATAAACAAACAGATATAAGCATGTATTTAAATGCATGTTCTTTCTTAAATTATTTAAGTAATAACAAACAGTCCTAACTGTTATGTACAAAAACATTTGCAAATAATTCACCAGTTTGGAAAATAAGTGTGTATTTAAATAATATGGATAATGATGACCGTGATAAACATTTAGCAGAAGTCCTTTCCAATAAATATTTATTAAACCATTTTTAATCAAGAAATTATATTACAAGTAACAAATATTTGTGCCTTTATTATCGTCTGCGTCAAGGCATTTCCCCTTTTGTATTTTATTTTGCGTTATAATAACGAAAATAATATTTTTTATCATTATAGTTTATCGGTTTTGCACCCGACGCAATCTGCAAAACAAGTGGTTTTCACAAAATATTCCATACGCTGCTATTGCGTGTGAGCGAGATATGTATAGTTTTCTGGCTTCAATTCGCAGCGTACTCCTCGTCTGGCCGTATATCTTTGAACGAAAGACAGTGTTGTGACGTCGTTCATAGTACGTAGCTCTCAGATGGTAGTGCTGTAGCTCGCAATACAGTTTATCTCGGCACGTCTTGAGGATATAAGTCGATAAGCGCGTCAATGTGCGTTATTAAAGTGATATCACTCTCGACGAAGGCGTGTTCTCGGTGTATCCCGACAAGTGGGTCTTATTGCTCTATTAACCTTAAACGGAAGATAAGTAAATAAGGATCGATACAAGTCGATTATTGTGCAGCAACTCATTGAAATTTTGGTTAGTAAAAAACGAAGACTCATCGAAGATGGCCCTTTACAGGTAGACATTTTTAAAACGGGTTATATGCATGCGCATGAATTTAAATTATTTATTGTATTAAAACATTTTAAATATATATTATTTGATATAATAAATTGCCCCAAAAGGCAATTTATTACAGCATTAAAAAGTTAAAGTACCTAATGGGCTCGTCAGTTACTTGGTCCACTGTCCTAAATGTTGTTATTTGTAAGTCATAATCATAAAGCAAAGGAAAAATGCATAAAATATATTTTTTTCTATTGGATCATCAAACTCATTATCAAGTCTGTAATCGCTAAGTTCATAACTTTTCTATAGTTATTATTATATTAAAATGATACTAGTCTATCTATTCGCAGTTTATAAGCGCGGAATAAGCAAAAATTAAGTGATGTGAAGTTATTTTTATACATAAATACCGTGGTTTCATTATGTACCTACTTTTTCGAACGTAATTTCTCAGTAAAGGTTGTTTTGTCTACCTTCATCTGCACTGAATTGCAAAAAAAGTAGCACTTTAGTCGTTAAATAAAATACTTTTCCATTATTTCAAGAATAAATTGTTTTAGTATTTTCGTAAACAAAGAAGTAGGTTACCCGACCCCATTTTGCCCTCGATTGTACCACAAATTGCATGATATCGGATGTTGTCCTATTTTTGTGGTTTTCAGTGTATAAAAGGAAGCGTTAATAAGGAAATATGAATTATTTCAATAAATGCAGAGTAAAGTTCGCATTGTTAACATTGTGCTGTTTAGTGTCCTGTTCAAGGTATAGTAAATACATAATAAAATATGCTTTGAATACTTGGGTTCGGTAAAAAATACCATTTTCTTTCTTAATTATTTTTTTTTGGGTAAAGGGTAACTATTTTTTGTTGAATGGACTAAAAATAAATAACAACTAATAAATTACAATATCACCTTCACTAAAAAAAATGAAAATACACACACCTTCCAAATTAGACTATTATTGCGCTCTGTACTTTTTGCACACAAACCTCTTTTTGCTCGGTCCGTGAGCAACTTTGATATTGAACTTCACCTTTTTGATAAGTTCTACTATTCTATCATCTCTTGACAGCGTTGTGTAATGACAATAAACTAATAATAAACAAAAGATAAATTATTTTTGCGTTCATCCTTGTATATTTTGCACACGTAAACTTGTATGGTTGCACGCGTGCAAGACTGTCATGGTACTATAAAGGACCTACCGAATTTTAGGAAGCCATCATTTCATGAAGAAGTTTTAACATGGCGCGTCTGATTCAAAGTGTTATTCAAAGGTGATTGGTTTTATTGACGAAACTTTATAACCCCCGCGTATCTAGGACTACGCAATATTGAGTTTAGAGGCAAGCCAGTTGATTGTTATCGCGTATCGGTTGTGGTGGTCATACGAACTATATTCCTAAAATATCTGCTTGTTTACGGTCGATCGGAATGAATCCAATAGAATTTGCATGTGTTAATTGATCACGATACAGAACTTGTTTTTTTTTTTTAATAGACATTTGGGGGTCAAACACTTCAGCTGTGTTAAAATACCTTAACGTTCTCTTTTGTCACCAGTCTGAAATCCAACATTCAGTACGCGACTCTGAAGACCCTGTCGCTGGTCTCCATCAGCGTTATGTCGCCGCAGCAGTCCATTAAGGAGTTGTTCCGTACCGCTGACTGCGTCTGCTTCGATGTGGACTCCACAGTCATCAAAGATGAGGGAATCGACGAGCTTGCCAAGTTCTGCGGAAAAGGAGACGAAGTTAAGAGGCTGTGAGTATTCAATGGTTATTTAATAGTATAAATAAACTGGCTTCTGCCCGCGGCTTATATTAGGTGTCTGGCCCTATGGAGGCCCCGGCCGTTTTCTTGGGGAACGCGTGGAAGACAACGCGCCGTCGACTCGGGCCTTGTCCTTGGTCGGACGGCGAGCTACCCATTACTCGCGCTCCGCAAGCCGATGCCTACGGTAGCCGGAATATGCCCCGCGATGTCTGTTGCCCTGGACGTATACGAATAAATAAGTCCCATAACTAAGCTTTCTCCTTTTGAAAATCGGTAGCCAAACACAGTTGTAGAAGTTCCAAGTTCTTGTGACTGATATTTTTTGTTCCATTGAATAGAATCATAATAAACATCTTGAAGGTTGTTTACTTTCCTTATCGTTAAAATAGTGCAGTTTTGATTTTAATCGTCTTGAATTCAGGGAAACATTTAAATACATGTTGCATATGTGTGCCTTGGAATGGAATTAATTCGCCATTGAGCAGTTTTAATCAAATATTGGAGCCTTGGGTCTTATGATTGAGTAGTCGCAAATATTGTATAACATGTGTCGCAATCGTTAGTTTTTATTTCTGTTCTGCATTTTAAATTAAGAGTCAAAAATAATCTTCTAGACTATATTAAATTGACGAAACTGGTCTCGAAATCGCTAGTAATTGTATCATAGTATTTTAATAAAACTAGGTTACAGAATTAAATAAACTACGCACTGTGCCACTTTATTTACAAAATATTGGCCAAAGAAAAAAGCATGTTATCGCATGTGCATGGACTTGCAGTCAGCTGATCCATGCGATTGTAAACAGTTGATATCTATTTTATTCATTATTTACCTTGTCACGTCTTTGTTATCATGCTACTATCTGAGAAGGTACCTAATTTGATAATACCTTGTCTGATCCGTGGCCTTAGATTAATAAAATGTGAATGTAGTTGTTTTTAAAAATAATATTTGCCATATCATGTCGCTTCCGCATGTCAATCTGGCTGGAAGATCTTCGGTTTAAAGAAATTTATTCACATAAGAACTTATGATAAAGATACAAAGCAATAACGATAGATATGATACATGAATACCTCATTCATGCGGGTAGGTAGAAACTACAGAATTACCAGGCGTTCTAAAAAGGCCCGTTTAGCAAAACTGTAATTACAAATTACGATAAAATTCCCTCAACCAATGGAATAGTTAAGTAATAATTTTATCTCAATTCAAATTATGGTTCTTGGTAAAGTTTAAAACCACCAGAAACTATTACATTTTTACGAAAAAGTCATTAGGTCTTCTATGAAATAGCTGTTATGATTGGCTGTAAAAACCCATCAGCTAAATCATTTTTTTTTATCTTTATATCGTCTATGAGTCAAGTCAATGCAAAGAAGTACATACATTTGCTATCAGATAATAATATATTTACGTCAAAATAAACATTATTTGTGTTACCAAGAACGATCCCGAATATAGGTACTGTGTTTTTCCCAACATGTTTGTTTTGTAAATCTTGTTTTCTTATTTTTTGTTTACAAATAGCTTCCTCTCTGATAACAGATTTTTCTGTGTTTTACCTACGTTATCATGATTTAAACAGAAAACACGTAATTACCCATCAAAACACGATGACACAACTTGCTCCTTCAACAATAACAACCTCCTCCTCCAAAAATAACACAACGTAGGAGGTCGTGTTATTTTAGGAGGAGGAGGTTCTGGAGGCTTCAGAATTATAATATTTTACTAATGTATTAATTTTTTCTACAGGACGGCTGAGGCTATGGGTGGTGGCATGACCTTCCAGGAGGCGCTGAAGAAGAGGCTGGATATAATCAGACCCAGTGTGTCACAGATCAGAGAGTTCGTAGAAACCTTCCCTGTTCACCTCACTCCTGGAGTAGCGTAAGTTTATATTTGTTTTTTTTTTGTTTTTCTTTTTAATTGTCATTGGTATTCCACTACTGGGCAAGGGCCTTTTGAAAATTATTATAATAAAATTATCACATTATCACGTTTATATCGTGAAAGGACACCGTGGATTTTAGTCAGTACAGGTAAAAAGAAAGGGTGTCACGTGAGGCTGACGTTTACCCATATTAATTTTTCCAATTATGTTTTATGGAACGAGTTTTTTACCATCAACTGACCATAAATTAAACACTGGCATTCTGTATAATAATTTGGGCATATTTAAAATCATACTTGGTCTAACAAATTCGCTAATAGCACTACAGAGTACACAGTTCTAGATTTCAATATCTGATTATACCGTTATAAAGTGTCATGGCAACTCACGTATCGCTATTCGCAATTGCTAAGCTACTGATAAGCATTGATTGGATTATAACCTTATATCTTCGTATCTACATTTTATTTATAGTGTTTGATTTAGTCTTTTTAAAGAAAAAATAAATATATTTTTAACCAATTTCTTCGTATTTGTGTTGCTATACAAATCATGACCCGATATGGCTTAATATAATTATGCGGTTTATTTTTACTTTATAATCGCATTGACGTAGAAAGTAATCTTTTTAGACTTTGTTTTATTTGATAGTGCTGTTTTTAATTGTTAATTGCACGTTTTATTGTGGAATGATATGATGCTAACAATTTTTTTCTAGTGTTACCTACCTCAACAAAGTTACAAATTACGAGGGTTTTGATACATGGAAAATACTAAAGTTATGTTAATCCAAGAGTCATTCAGTGAATCGATCAATACTGTCACTATTAGTGTCTTTACTTAAAAAAAAATATCTTTCATGTTCTCTTTAAAAAATTGTCTTCCAAAAAAATAATGATCAAAATCCGTTAGATATTAGCGAAGATATCGCAGAACATAAAGGTGTACGTATAACAAAAAACATTCAGAAGAATTGATAGCCCCCGCCCCCCCCTTTTGGTCGGTAGTCGGTTAAAAAGTCCGGAAATTTATAAAAATATGCACAATTATTATATCATCAGGTTTCCTCGTGATCCGTAAAATAAATAAGAGAACCTAACTAGTTATCTCCGCCTCAGTACCCCACGTTATCTTTTATTTCTTGACCTCAATACTTACTCAAACTTGGTCATTTTCGCGTGCGTAGTTGACCCTTGTATTATTTGTTTATTTCGTTTTTTAACTGCCTATCTATAATACGAGTGTAATCTAGAATGTTATATGAGTTTTGATTTTATTTTAAAACTAAATAAGAATTGAAATGAGTAACGAATTTCACTAATCCATAAATCATACTGCCTTGATTTGCTTGATTGCGACATACGTTAAAGGCTATGCTACATTTACTTTCTGATCATTCCAGAATATGTTTTCCAGAAATGAAGGTTACTTCTGCCAAGTTCTTTATCAGCTAATAAAGAATGAGGCGAACCTTTGTTGATAAACGATATAGCGGGTAATCAGATTAATATCTAGCGGTCAGGCGATATGGGAGTATGACTCGCATAACACGCACGAATAGAAGCATTTGTTGCCTTTGTTTAAGTCCACACATTTGATCAGCGGTCGGCAACGAGCGGCCTGCGATTGTTTTGTAAAGGAGTAAACCTTATTTATATAGAAATAAAATTTCTTTCCGTTTTAAATATAAAAATTTCAGTCCTCCGCAACATGATCTTGCCACTTTCTGGCCCTTGCCTACCAAAAGGGTACCAACCGCTGCATTTCAATTCATTTGAGATGTTCCGTGACACTTGGGGTAACTTTACAAGTCGCGTTTTGAAACAAAGGATAGCTTAGTTTACACCTACAAGGTAAAGGCTTACTTAAGCCGTCTTATATTACACCTACAAGGGTAATTTTAGATATCTCGTTTGGAGTACACAAGGGTAACGTTAGGTCGTATAATATGCAAGATATCTGTTGTCAATCTCTTCTACTTTTGTTCCAAGTAAACTTTTCTCCAGCCCTGAAGGAAGAAAACTTGTCAAGTCCTTTCTAATAAGCTTTTATCTTTCCAGGGACCTAGTTAAGGAGCTTCATGAGCGAGGAGTGCAGGTGTACCTGGTCTCCGGCGGGTTCCGGAGTCTCATCGAGCCTGTGGCTGAGCAACTGGGCATTCCACTCACCAACATCTACGCTAATAGACTCAAATTCTACTTTAATGGTGAGTACTTCGACTATGATAGATTCTTTACTTTTTTTTTTCAAAAAAGGACTTGTGTTTTCTAAGACCAGTTATGATAAATATCAAAAAGGAAGTATTCTGGTGGGACAGCGGTATATTCCAGTAACGGTTTTTTTTCCGTCAATAGAGAGATAGTTTAAACTGAGAGTCAGTCAACCAAAATTACAGTGATGGTTTAAAAGTTATAAATATAGAACTCACTTACCTGTGTCTGTGTTTCCGAACGTATACAACCCGAATCTCTTCAAAGTTAGAGTGAACAGGTTTCTTTTTGGGTAATCTCGCTCCATTGTAGGCTTTTCTCCATCACCTTTAACCTAGACTAGATCAAGAACAATCCACAAAAGAAGAATTATTCCGTCGTAGATTTAAGATTTATTATGCAATTGTTTGCTGTCCTAAAGAAATAAAAATAAAAATAAAAAATAAAGAATAAAATGAAAAAAATCACGAAATGGATTTTCTAGAGACTTATAATTCAATCTCATGTGAGATCGCAGAAAATCTCAGAATGTGGTCTTGTCAATTAAGTTAAGGAAGCAGGTAGCAGTTTCGCCACTAATAACATGTTTTCCTGATCGTACAGGTTTAAAGATTGAACCTGTTTAAGAATAGTCGTTGGAGAGAAACTAATACATCTTTAAAGCTGTTAAAGGACTTTCATAAAGATTTAAGCATTATAAAAAAACATTTATAAATACAGGGTGGAATTTTGTAATGCCACCTGGAGGGAAAGTACTCTTAATACTGCAGATAGAAAATTGTACTCAAAGACCGGCTAAACTAAAATCTAAAAAATATGATTTTTCAGATTTTAGCCGGTTCGATTCCCGGGTGTGGGAGAAGAGAATTTTCGAAAATCTTTGAATGCAGTTTGCTTTCTATTCAAAAATAAAGGAATATTTCCTTTGAGTAAAATTTTCTATCTGCAGTATTAAAAGTACTTTCCCTCCAGGTAGCATTACAAAATTCCACCCTGTATGAAAATAGTGATCTGCCGGAGCAGGGTCCAAGCTACCGGTGGTTAGGGTTCCAGAGACAGGAACTTCCTCATAATGCGAGCCCTATCGGAGTACTGCCTTCTAAATCAGGCCATTCATACAACCCCCTAAGGAAAGCCCCGAAGGTGTCAATCGAGGCTCAAAGCTATCAGGCTTTTAGCCATGATTTCGTTTATTATTATGAAAGCTTTGACGTCAGTTGGTATTATGATAGATATATTTGATCATCTGCAGTTTCGTCATCTTGAGGTCGAATTTGTATCTGGAACTCTCTCTCATTTATTATCTGAAGTTCAAAATTAATAAGCACCCAGTTTAAATATTTGACAATGCATCATTTTTGACAATTTTTTTGTCTTTTTAAGAATTATTTACAAAGAAATGCTACTATAATCTTAATATCCGTTGCAATAATGATTTGTCACTAATAACTATTTCACCATATATCATGCACGCGTACGGAACTAGACATAACTACCGGCGTGTTCGTGTTCTAGACAATATCGCCAATCACAGCCAAAGGTCACATTCTCTCGTCTATTAGCAGGAATTGAACTTTGATATAGGTAATTACAGATGAATCGAATGGAAATAGCTCGCGAATTAGTAAAGATGTTATAAATAGATGTAACTGTTTACGAATTATAATCTTGTTTCAAGGTTCTGCCAAACTTATTTTTTATTTTTGTTTTTGAGATTTTGTCTATATTGCTTTACTTAATCAATCGTAAAACTTGACCGCAATGAGGTGTCTGAACCTGCTAAACTGGACTTCTCAATGTCTTCTCCATAAAAGACTAAGATGTAAAAAAATAACGGTTCACGAAGCTGCATCGTGGTCTTTTCAAACTCTAAAGTATAAAGTTAATTTGTTTTGACTTTTTGCTAACCCGTTACCGATCAGGCGATCGGACCAATTATCTTGAATACCTAAAGTGTCTACAATCATTTAATTTTGGGGGAAATTATAAATCGGACCACTCGAAGCTTTATAGGTAATAGAGATAAGAATTAGTAGGTATCTAATTGTAATAAAATTCTTCAGATTAGATCTACTTTTAAATTAGACGCCTTATCATCAAGGAATTAGCATTACACATTACCCTCCTTTGCGTCGCGCAGTCGGGTAAAAAAGCGTTCTAAGAACAAAGAGATGAGAAGAATATTCTTCTGCAAAATGACGCTAAAAACCACGTGAGTGGTCGCGTCCCTGAAGTGAACTGGGTCACTCCACCGCTATCGCATCTGGCTACTTGTTTCATGCAATATTTCAAGAACTTTTGCAAGTGTAAACATTCAATATGAACAGCTTTTACTTTTATGGCATCGACCTCTGGCTTTTTGGTCCCTATAATGCGGTTAATCCTTGAGATATGTAAGTGAAAGTGCAAAAAGAACCTTATTGACAGTTATTTTTTCTACTCTTCATTGTCTCGTTTTTCCATCTTTTATTACCGTTTTGTAAAAATTCTTTTGGAATATTGTTTCAATGATTTAAATAGTATTTAGTGTGTAGTTAGATAAAATAACATTGAATATTATAGTCCCACCTGCAGGGGGCTTGATAAGATTTTATTTACCGAGATATAAATTAATACTTATAAGATTAGTCATAGCTTTAATGACAATTGTAATAAGGGAATTACAGCAATTTATTTTAATTGTCACGTATTTTAATATCATTGGCAATTAACATTTGTTAATTTACGTTATTAGTACTTCTTGTAAAAAGTGTATCCGTGTCTTGTTAGGTATTGCCAAAATTCGCACATTCAAGAACATACATACATCTTTTAAATTGACCAATGAGCTACCAAGTGGTGAATTGGCTCAATCACTCAATTGGACATCTGTGCAATCACAATTATTACAGCAAATGATTGTCTATTTGTGATTTATCACGCTCTTGTTTGATTGTATCATGTCTATTTAAAGTTCTTTGTTAGATATTTCAAACAGGGCAATAATATAAAAATTGTAATAATAAGCTTTTACAGTTTTACACATTTATAACTGAAAAAGAATACAATTTACTTAATATGAGGAATAAAAGCGAAACATAAAACTAAGTGAAAGAATATTTAAGATCTACAAAAAAAAAGTTTGAGGTGAGTAAATAAACCAAAAAGTAGTCGTGTAATATTTTTTTTCTTATTGTTACCAAAAATTCTAAGTGTAATTTGGTCTACCTGAGGGTTCAACCCACACAGGGCGATGGTGGCTTAAGGCCCACTCCCACCACTCTGACTCCTACTAACTGAGGAGTACCCTGTAACCCCAACTGTGGGGAAGTCTCAGATTGTTGGGAAATCTCATGACAGCTTGTTTCTTTGTATGGCTTACGTGAGACCAGATGTATGTTATTCCTGTTGTCTTAACATGTAACTGCACCAATACTGCATGTAGAATTATAATGACTTTTCTGTTTTTTTTTTAAACAATGAGTCGAACGTTGCTCGTGACATACTTGATGCAATATGGCAAAGCTTGTTACGTGCAAACTGGTTGTGCAACTTACTTCACCCTACCTCTTTATCTTTAGGTATTGATTTCTTATTCTACGGTTATAAGAGCACAGAAGAAATGTTCTGTATACACAGTTTAATAAGGAATGAAATAAAGAATAGTATTTCATTACATGCCTTCCAAAATTATGACAAAGTATTGTGCAACATTGCAATCACTAGATATGTATGTAATGTGATTTTCGTACATGAAGTATGCAGTTTAACTTTTTAAAGAGTCACGATAAACAATCATTATTGCAAGTATTATCTGACAGTTGCTCTACTTTGATAATATTGCCAAATTCTTTGATTGCTAAAAGGCCTTATTTATTCTGTAGTCAATAGAAAAGGGAAATTATAAAAGAAGATTCAGTAACCTATTCGTGTAGAACCAAAATAACAAATGTACACACATGTTTTAGCATATAATATATTATCAATCTATCTATCTATTAGATAGCAACTTGCTATCACAATCGTATGATGAGGACAACGCGGTAAATCGTTAAGGTCATGGAAATTTTCCTATTCGTAAAAAATAGCGAAAACAATTCTAATCTGATGATATAAATCATCCGATACAGGGGGTAATTGGTTTTATCTTAATTATAAGATATCTTTACAACTCATTTGTTGCCACGCTGTGTAAGTACAGTCACTAACACTAATACGTATACACAGTTAGCAAAATTATATTCTAGTATGATAAGTTTGAGAAAACACCTATTTCTTATTGGAAATACCTCTTTTACATTGGCATAAGTGTAGGAGAGTAATCTGAATGATAAATGTTTTTTTTTATATTTTTTTTTATTTATTTATTTCATATGAGATAACAAAGATCCATTGGGTTAGTAACAATATTCTTATCATAAAGGGTTCCAATTTACTGGCTTCACTTCATAACGATGTATCATTCCAAACAATACATTTCGGGAAAAATCGCTTTAAAATTTTGCTAAGTTTATACTTATTCTTTTCGGGAGGTACCTGTGTCTAAGGAGAAAGGAGGAAACGCCTGGGTGTCACCACTGCGAAGATCGCCCGGAGGACACAGTAGAGCATACGGTGCAAGACTGCCCAGCTTGGGCAGAGCACCGACGTGTCCTCACGGCGGCGATAGGCGGAGACCTCTCGCGCCCGGCATTGGTTGCGGCCATGCTGCGGGGCGAGACGGAGTGGGAAGCGGTCGCCTCCTTCTGCGAAGCAGTCATGCTCGCGAAGGAGGAGGCGGGCCGCGTGAGAGAGAGGACAGTGTCCTCCCTCCGCCCCAACCGCAGTGGTGGACGCCCACGGCGACGGACGTCGCAAGACGATCTCCGGCCACCGTAGGCGCGGGCATGCGGGCGGCGAGTAAAGGGCAACTCGCTGCCCGGCCATGGACCATGCCCGGCTCGACGGCGCGTTGTGTTCCACGCGCGCCTCAAAGAGCGTCAGCAAGATGACGGGGCCCCCCTCTAGAGAAGCCTGCCGGGGTCGCGGGACTTATCTCATTACCGTGACCCCGGAATATAAACGGCTATTGAAGGACACCGTGGATTTTAGTCAGTACAAGTCTGACAGTCCCTCCCGCCCTGCCCGGGGTGGGAGGACTCATTTGATGATTTTACCACGATAAAAAAAAAAAAAAGTTTATACTTATTCTTGCTCGAAAAAAAAAAAAAGTTTATACTTATTCTTGCTCGACACTGTCAATTTTTTTAAATCACACATGAATCTTCTTTTCTGATAAAATCAAATTTGACAGATTGGGTTAGTTTAATGTGCTGGCGACAGTACTAGAACAAAGATAACCTGAGAAAATCATAGTTATCAGCACATTTTCTTCTACAACTTATGCAAGTCTGTGATAATTGATCTATTTTGAACTGAAGGAAAATGCATGAAGGTAATCCCGATAAGCAATTCGCGATACTTTACCTTATTGGTATTCCCTTGATAGAATACTTATTGAACATGGTAACACTGTTATAAATCCTTTTGTTTGCATACTTTTGACGAAGGACGGATACCAAAATTAGCTTTAAATATTTCCACTGCTGTGGCACCAATATTTGAGAGAGAGTAATCTGATGTGCTTCGATTTTTTTCATCACAACATTTTCTTTTTGAGAGCAGTGGTGATGAAATAAAAATAGAAAAAAAGTATTGCTGGACTAGCAATTTTATTGTTGTTATTATCGTCAGACCCCTCGCGGACTTCTCGTGACTGGCTATTATTAACATTATTATAAACAATGTAAAGTACTTTCTGACGTAATATTTCTCTTGTCCTCGGTCCAGAGACAAGAGTCAATAATGTCATCGCTACCCCCACTTTAGTAAGATAATATTTACGCACTTTTTAATCAGTTTTCTTTGAAATAAATTATATTTGTATTGATGTAAAGTTGCTTTTTGTTTGTGCTGTGATTACACCACATGACTGCTTCGTACAAGCAAACGAGTTTTGCGTCTTATTTGTTAAATCATTTCTTGGAGGATAATAATTATAATCAGAATTAAATTCAATATTTACTCTATCATATACTATTTGTTAATTTCGACTGATTAGAAGGGGCAGGAGCAGTGGTGGCCCAGTGGTATCGGCCTCGACTTACGAGTTGTAGGTCGTTGGTTTGAGCCCCGTCAGGCGCGTTACTTTGTGTAATTTATTTCAACACCACTGCTCTCAAAACGGTGAAGGAAAACATCGTGAGGAAACCGGCATGTCCTAGAACCAAAAATTCGAAGACATGTGACATTACCAATCCGCACTGGGCCCGCGTGGTAGATTACGGCCCACTCCCTCTCACAGAGAGGAGGCCTGTGTCTCAGCAGTGGGAACATTTATGGGCTGATGATGATGATGAGAACAGCGAATAAGTAAAAAAAATATTTCAAAACTGACTATTGCAAACCATTATGAAATACGTAATTATCTTTAATAAATCTAAAATTTCTTACTTATATTATAATTATATCATGTAACTTTCCATTATATGTATGTTTATTATTTACGCGCGATATAGTCAAATATTTACAAACAAAACGGCGAAGACGCAATATGTAAAAAATCTAAATAATAATATAAGATACAAAAAATACCTAAATGAGTCATGCGTCAATTGTTTCTTATCAGAAAAATAATATGACAGAAGTTTAATTTCTTACATTAAAAATCAAGTACAGAACCACTAAATATTCACGTACTTAAATCCTCCTGCAGACACACGCGTTTAATCGCGCGGGGCGACATGTCGCGGTACATTCGCAGTAGTTTTAGAGTGGAAATTAGCTTGGCTCGTTGTCGCAGCGCGATTAATCGCGTGTGTCTGCAGGAGGCTTAACGTTTTTTAGGGTTCCGTGGCTACGGAACCCTAAAAATGTTAGGTTTAGGGTTCCGTTTTTGCCATTTAGCTAAAACGGCAATGGCAAAAACGGAACCCTTATAGATTTGTCATGTCTGTCTGTCTGTCGGTCCGGATGTCACAGCCACTTTTTGTCGAAAGTGTAAGAGCTATCCTGTTGAAACTTGGTAGGTAGATGTATTATGTGAACCGCATTAGGATTTTACCACAAAAATAAAAACAAAACTGGGGGTGCCCCCCATACTTAGAATTCTAAATGGAAAATGGAACTCTAATTTTTTTCTTCACCAAACCCATACGTGTATGGTATCTATGGATAGGTCTTTTAAAATGATATTGAGGTTACTCATATCATTTTTTTCTAAACTGAACAGTTCGCACGAGAGACACTTCCAAAGTGGTAAAACTTCAAAAATAAGAGAATGATAAAACTAAAAAATATATATAATGTAGACCTCAATAAAAACTTCCAACGAAAATTGGTTTGGATGAGATACAGTTAGCAGTTTTTGAAATATAGTACATTTTCAAAAAACGCAAATATAACTTTGCCATTCATACAAACACTATGAAAGACAAAGTTATTTTTATTGTTTGTGTATATTACTTACTAATCTCAATATAATTATATCCCCTATCTATGCTTGCTACTACGGAACCCTTCATGCGCGGGCGAGTCCAACTCGCACTTGGCCGGTTTTTTTTTAATTATAAGAATGGCATATTACGGCACCTCGTCTGTATAATATATACGTTAAAACGGTTGAAAAGGCATAGAGAAAACCTCGGCAATAACCCCTCTGATCTTTCCCCACTCTGTGTCCGTATCTCGCGCACGCGCGAACCGCGTGCGTTTATGACGGGCGCGCGCGCAGTGTTGCGTTCCGTGTTTGTTTTGTAGCAACTAGGCCACTGATGACATTATGTTTTTGTATTGAAGATACTCCACTTCGTATCTGCGGGGATCGATACGAAAATAAACCCAGTATTTATGTTTTATTACGTCTTATATTTTTAAATGTCTAGATTTCGTTTAGTTATTTTTTTTTATTAGTGTTCAAGACAAAATAGTACTTGTTGTTTAAGTATGACCAAATGTAGAAAACCTACCGATGGGAGTTTATGTACTCGACAAATTGACTATCCAACACAAAATTATTCCAATGGTTCTAGAGATGAGTATATAGCTGAAGAGTTCAGTTTTGTATTAAATACAAATGAATTAAATAAAAAAAATATATAAAAAGAAAGAAGGAATCACGGGTATAATGCGCCCTGCAGTGGATTAAATAATAAAAAAAAACTATTCTCAGACGGATGTCCTCCAACAAGTTGCCTCTAAAATAATAGGATTAATTTTAATCGTTTTGTTTGTGCGAATTCCGAAGTACTCACATCAATAAATGACCGATAGTATCTACTATCTATTAATCTATCGTTTATCTATTGTTCAACAATTTATTGTATTTTTCTATGAAAAACAGGTATATTTATCTTAAGATACTTGCACAATATTATTTCATACTATCATTAGGTTCATGAGCAGTGGTGGCCCAGTGGTATCGGCCCCGGCTTACGAGTTGTAGGTCGTGGGTTCGAACCCAGCTAGGCGCATTACTTTATGTAATTTATTTCATCACCACTGCTCTTAAACCGGTGAAGGAAAACATCGTGAAGAAACTGGCATGTCCTAGAACCAAAAAATCGAAGACGTGTGACATCTACCAACCCGCACTGGGCCCGCGTGGTGGATTATGGTCCACTCCCTCTCACAGAGAGGAGGCCTGTGTCCCAGCAGTGGGAATATTTATAGGCTGATGATGATGATGATGATTAGATTCATAGGCCTCTATTGGCTTGGCAATGACAATAGATCGATAACAGTATTGTTCTATGTAAATAGTCTTTATTTTCATTATGATAACGTAGAATTATAATTATTTAACTGATTGATACGATTGTTACAATATTAAATAGAAAATAATATGATGTTTTTTTTATGGAAAGAAAAAATGTATGGCGGGCAACAACACCATCGCAGACATGAATAATTCGATCTTGCGCATCATGTCGACTGCGATGGCTTAGTTGGTAAGGCATCTGGTGCACTGAATTCTAAAGGTCACAGGTCCAAGTCCTGCTCACAATCGATTTTTTCTGTCCATAAAAAGCTTTATGATGTGCGACGCAGGCGTTAATGTTTATAAAATATTTAAAATTTAAAACATGTACCATCCATAGCCACTGGTAAGCCTAAACATCCAATAATATCAGACCTGTCAAATGTCTGTCTTGTCAAAGTGACAGTTCTTAACTGTCACTGGGAAGAAAACTTCCCGTTGGCTTTTCCGAAATTTGACACTAATGACAGTTTGTGGGAAGAAAACTTCCCAGTGGCTTACAAGGGGTTATTTATTTTTATATAAAAATCAATGCCACTTTTCGTTGTAATGTTATAACTCAAGAACGGGCTCACCTATCCAAACCAAATGTTTAGGCTTTGTTCGAACTATTTAGTAGATGCTTTATGTGAGGTTTGCACAAAACCGGACGAGCGGTTCTTAATATACCCGTGCGAAGCTAGGACGGGCCACTAGTTTATTATAAATAAATGAGGTATACTAAAATAAAGTTAAAGTATTTTAATGAATGAAGGCTTTAACAGTGGTCAATACAGAAGATGTTTTGTAGCTTTTATGTCAGTGACCGTGGTCCAGTTTATCAAAAGAAATGTACAATATTATGATAACAATATCGCTAAAGGGGTCAGCATTTGACGTCACAGTTATGCACTGTGTAATCAATACAGAATATTTCTTTTGCAAACACTTGGCGACTGAATATTTGAGATTGGATTTTTTGAAATATGGAACTCTCAGCAGTATAACTGATTCATACTTAGATGAACAAATTTTGTAGTTTTTATGTTGATAATAGGTATACATTTAAAATCACATCTTTTTCTAATGGGGGAATGTGGAAAGTACAGGAAGCGACCAGCTGCGATCCTTAATTTACAAAATCTTAAAATATCGAGTATAATATTCAACATTCTTTAAATATGATATTTTTTTTAATTTGACCATTACAGTTACTATTAAATTGAAAACAAAAACAAGTCGCAATATCAAGGCGTAACAACTTGTAAAAGTATTTCAGTTTCTTTGTTGAACAATTGACAATTTCTAACCAATAATTTCTTTGTTCCAGGTGAATACGCTGGTTTCGATGAAAACGAGCCTACATCCAGATCTGGCGGCAAGGGTCTGGTGGTCAGACGGCTGAAGGAGCAACATGGCTACCAGAGACTGTTCATGATCGGCGATGGCGCTACTGATGCTGAAGCCAGCCCGCCCGCTGACGGATTTATTGGTATCTATTTAATTTAATTTATGAAAAGTTAGGTAAAGGCTCGAAAGTTATACAGCCATAATTATTTCACTTGGCCCTATGTAATAAAAGGTGCTGTTTACTTTAATTGCCCAAAAATGTAGCCTTTAGGTTACTGCTCAGTAAATCTTTACGGAAAATACTTTTTGACGTTTCCCCGTCTAGAAATCGAATCTAATGCTAAACACACATCAAAAAAAGTTTACGATCAATTTGAAAAATTGAATTGTTTTTGTTACAATAGATTATAGAATTATTATGATATCTTCGTTTTATTGTTTAATACCAAACAAAATACACAACAAAGATTTTTTTTTGATAAAGTTCAATTTAAAAAAAAAAAACAGATTATGCTAGTGATCACAACTTTTTTTGAAGTGAAATATTTTATCTTGTAACTAACATTCTATCTCTTTCTTTCAGGTTTCGGAGGCAATGTCATCCGTGAAGAAGTCAAGAAACGCGCTCTATGGTACGTCACCGACTTCCAGGAACTCATCACCACCCTCACACTTCAGACCAAGTGAATCTAGAAAGACATTTAGAAAAAAAAACTTGTGCGCTGAAAAACGTACCGCAGTACGTTGACATAGAGCTCAGATTGCCACTCATATATTAACAAATGTTGTAAGACAATACTATGGATATAGTTAGCGATAGATACTGTGTCAAAGAAAAATGTATTAAGAAATTCAAGTGTTAACTAGTCGAATGATTTGATGAGGGAATTTGAAGTGTAACATCACTATTGAGAGTTCGAAATTTAACGATATTTCCTCGGCAACGTTCGGGGAAGTTCGGATTTACGAAGGTTGTCAACTGAATCTTTTGTTTCTATGTGATATAGTGATTGCCAATTTGTGCCTTATTAACATCGCACAGATTAGTATATAAGGCGTATTTTGATTGTGCATTTAACTTTATAATACTGTTGTATGTTGTGATGGTACTTTGAGTACACAATGAATGAATACTTTTGAGTATAAGCGGGACTTAGTTCCGTTGTTAAGTTGGTGATTTTGACGTGAAAATGTTAGTTTTTTATTTTTGTAAGTAAGTTCTATTGTACTACTCGTTTGATCTGACTTGTGCTTTAAATGTCGTCGTTCGTCCTGTAGTCTTGTATTATTGTAGTGACGTCAAAGATTCGAAGTGCTAAGTTAAGTCAACAGAGTGGCAGATTTTATTTTAAAGTAGGCTAGATAGTTGATGAGCTAGAGATGTACCGCTGAGGTTAACAGAAGCCGACCCCAACATAGTTGGGAACAGGCTGGTCAGACGATATCTTTCTTTCTTTAAATTTTCTTTTCTTTTTTTTAAAAACGTTGCGCCACACTAGGTATTTCTTCTGTATTGTGGATGCGTTTACAACCATTTAGATTCACGTATCTTGCAAGCAACAAGCTTGAATATCTTATCCTTAGTGTCTACAGTTCGGCCGTTCAGAGAATGCGTTCCTGACACGTCGCGATTGAACTGACGACGTAACTTTGCAGTTACGTTAAAAATATTTTTGCTGGTTGTTTACCGTTTTAACAATTGATGATCATTAAAAATTACAATAATATCAATAATCAATGAATGTTATAATTTTGTGCCAAACTGAGTGTCGAATAACTTGGTAACTACCACAGAGTACATTGAATATATGTATATGGTAACTACGACTAACTGATAGGTGTCAGGAACGCATTCTCTGAACGGCCGAACTTTAAACACACTATGCCGAAGTTACGCGACCGAAGTTCGGCGGCTGATTTTACGTTCCGACGTATTTGGCTGATATGACACACCATAAGTGCCGAACTTACGCGGCAGAAATTCGGTGCGGGTGGCGCGGGCGGCTCCCTGCTGCTCCCCGTCCCCGGATCTTCGTCGGTAATCGAACCGAACTTCGGTCGCGTATAATGTGTGGTCACAGAATAAGTTGCCGCTGAAGTTACGCCCGACCGAAGTTAGGCTGTACGCTATGACGCGACGTAATTTTAGCATAGTGTGTCGTCAGTAATTCAAATAGCATTGCAGGCGTAATTGTGCTGAACTTCGGTCGCGTAACTTCGGTATAGTGTGTTTAGACACTTACATGGTATTAAGAACCTCATCGGTACATTTCCAGCTCTATCAATAAAATATTATTGTATGATTCGATCATGTGAATGGTAAATTTAATAATTATAAATAATATTGTTGGTAGTTATTTATTTAATTAGTTGCGATACTTTAAGTGATAACATTAATAGGAAAAGTTCATATATTTAAAAACGGCTGTGTACTTCTTATGAATAGGTAATACAATTATTATTGCTAAGCTTACTTTCTCTTTTATTTTTCCTTTTCTAAGACCAAGACTTTATAAAAGTGCGGAGGGAGGTCGCTGAATTAAGCTCCAGCGACCATTTGAGGGACTTTACCTGCAAAATCGTCCTTATTGCAACGACATAAAGGTACTGTCACAGGCCAAATTGTTATTACTTGACTGTATGTTTAGGGTAGAGTCAAAAGCTAGTGCCGAAAAACAATTTAGAATTCCAGCTGTTGACGATCCTTAACTAAAGAAGTGAGGGTAGTTTAATTGTACAGGAGATACTTAACCTTTATGGTTATTCAAGAAGACGGTCTGGCACATCACTAAAAAGAGAGATATAAACTATTCTTCATTTAATTTGAACTAATTGAACTAGGTGTCAAAAATTGCGGCGTAATCAAGATTCATTCTTTTATATTTTTTTTGTAGATATATTGAAATATTAGTAAAAAAAATACAACGGAAAAAATAATTATTTTAATAATATTCCTTAAATGTACTTCTTACGTATGTTTAAGGAATATTGGATGCCCTAATAATAATTTTATATTTTTAAATGTTTTTCATTATATTTTTTTGTTTTTGCGAAAATATAAAATGTATAATATAATTAGGTAAAAAAATGAACAAAGGCATTTAAATAATAATTAGGGCATGCGGGCGGCGAGTATTGGGCGACTCGCTGTCCGATCACGGACCGCGTGAGGGAGAGGACAATGTCCTCCCTCCGCCCCACCCGCGGTGGTGGACGCCCACGGCGACGGACGTCGCAGGACGATCTCCGGCCACCGTAGGCGCGGGCATGCGGGCGGCGAGTAAAGGTCAACTCGCAGCCCGACCATGGATCATGCCCGGGCCGGGTCGACGGCGCGTTGTGTTCCACGCGCGCCTCAAAGAGTGTCAGCACTGACGGGGCCCCCTTAGAGGGCCAAAGCCTGCCGGGGCCGAGGGACTAAACAACTACCGTGACCTTGGAACATAAAGGGCTATTGAAGGACACCATGGATTTTAGTCAGTACAAGTCTGACAGTCCCTCTTGCTCTGCCCTCGGTGGGAGGACTCATTTGATGACTATGCTAAAAACTAAAAACTTACTTCATAAATAGATAATAAGTAGTAATTTGGCGTGCAATAAAGTATATTCTATCTATCTATTATTATACGTAGTACATAAAACATGATATGATTTTTATAATACTTGCCATAGACTACTTACCTCTTAAGATATTTAAGTACCGTCAAATTGTGTTAAGTATTAATTCCACGGCAAATTAACTACTATTTTATATACAAAAAAAAGTGATAGCAATCTATTCGTGAGAGAAAAAGAGATGCACGGTTACCGTAAACGTTGCGGTAGTTTTTCAGGTGAAATGTCAGAGGCCGTTGTGTCCCCAGGCTTACTTTGACACCAAAGGATGGTCACATCCTCACACGAAAATGTGATTCTGCAACCATTCACCGACGACCGGTTCATCATTGGACGTTTTGCCGACAGGACGATTCATTTATGGCCGTTTCATCAATGATATACTCGTATAAACTATAGATACGTTGTCCGCACTCTAAAATGGCAACAAAAAATGAAGCCAATTGGCCACACTGCGCTTAGTGGCGTCTCCCTCCCGCCGCACGGTGTCATATTTTCTTTCTCTTTCTTCACGCGTATAAGTAGTTCTAGTATTGTCGCCGTTTTTAAGCGCCGCGATTTTCGTTCATGGCGTGTCTATTTATTATAATATGTCATTGCGTTTCACCGATGTATTTATATGAAATATGTAGTTACGAAACGTAACGAAAATAATAATAATTATTATGTATTTCAGTAAACTTAGGTTATATTAGAAGTTAGTAAAACAAATATCTTACAGTACAGTGATAATGTTAGAGGGCGTTGTTGGTGCACATTTTGATGATGAAAAAGCTAACATAACCACAAGCCAAAAGATCCTTGTATTGTACAGCTATAGTATTACGTCCTTTGCCACAAACATTAGCATGAACTCAACGTTTTTGCTATTAATTTATGACAGGCGTTGGCTTCCCACAATATTTCTGCGAGCAAACGCTGCGGAAAGAATTGCTAGGAACTGTTGAAAGGCGTTTGTTGAAAATCTAATCAACACAATTTTATTCTTTAGAGCTCTGATTGAATGTTTTCCTTCATTTTAAAGCATTCAATCAATCAACTCAGACAATCGCTGTCTACTGCTGGACAAAGGCCTAACCCAGGCTGAGCCACATCACCCTGTCCCCTGCCTTCCGCATCCAGTCTGTCCCAGCCACCTTCTAAAGGCCGTCGGTCCATTTAGCTGGGGGGGAGTCCTACAGTACGCTTCACTGTTGCAGTCAAATTAAAATGTTTTGCAATTGACGGTTACACTCCTGGGTTATAACCGTCTCCAGGGTGTAAAAATTGTTCCAATTCGGTCTAGCGGTTTAGGAGAGAAACCGTAACAAAAAACAAATTCACTTTCTATATGGATAAACTCAAAAACTACTGGACCGATTTCGAAAATTCTTTTACCAGTTGAAAGCTGCTTCGGTCCTGAGTGACATAGGCATAATAAGGGGGGGGGGGCGAGCGAAGCCGCTGGGAAAAGCTAGTACGTTATAATTATAAGTAAGTACTTTTAAAAATGGATTTTATCACCATCGCTCTAGGTACTGCTTGCGTTTCACCTTCGAAAAATATCAAAAAGAAAATTTAGCCATTCATTGGTTATATATTTTGGTTTTTGGCGAACATCCTGAAAGTTTAGGCAATGTGGACTCTGTTGGCTTCCACGTCTAAAGTGCCCGTGTATCTGTATCTGCAAAGCTATGTGTTTAGTGTTTACAACCGTGTTCCTTCTAAACAATATATTTATTCCAAAAAAGGTATAATTAATGTGATTTGCATTACAAAACTTTGTACGGAGGTCTCCATAAATTACGATTGGACACTAACCCCGATCCATGAAGTCTGAAGTTCTGCAAATTTCAGCTGACATCACGTTCGCGTGTTAATAAGGAACGCGTCACTTTATTCCGCAAAATTTTATGAAAGTGACCCAGTTCGTTTGGTTTTGATCAAGCAATATTGCTTTTAAATGCGGTGGCGCCCCGGATGGCCGTCGCGAAAATAGCTCACCGTTGACCTGTCGCCGTTACCAGCTTTGCGCGCGCGCGTTCAATGATGGCAAATTCCCTTTGGTGTGACGTAAACATTTTTGGCGGGATTTGCAGTTTGATCAAATTTTTCGATTATTCGTCATAGTATTTTATAGCACTGACGCTGACGTGAGGTGTTCAACACAGGAGCAATATGGGTTCAGACTTTTTTAATGATAAAATTACAGTTTTGTTCTGATACGACTTTCTACTTAATTTTATTCTTCGCAGTTATAATTCAAGTAATTAATGTCAAAGGGACAGGCACTTTTGAATTGCCAAGAGACAAATAGGGTGCTACATTCCCAGACACTAGACATAATAACTCTGAATCTGAAAGTACTGTAGGGGCCCATTCCAAAACGTAGATCTTTCATCTCAATAATAAGAGAGAGAGAAGAACGGGCAATAAATTGCATGGACAAAGTTCAACATTAATATAGAAAACCTTTGTAGAAGAATGATATATTCTTCTTGAAATATGTAATACATTATGTGGTTTTCTTGATCGAAGAAAAACTCCAAAGAAAATTCTTGCAATAATGAACGCTGGATCTTATTCATTTTATTAAACCTCTATAGATTCTCTTCACCTGTCATTTTCTAAGAAGCAATAACTCTCACAAAATTACTTCTATGAATTACTGGAAATCTAGAGAGTGCATTTAAATGAATATTAAATCTATTTCCAATAAATAACGCGATCATGCACGGAAGCTAGCGCGTCGGTCATCGCGTCTTCAAACAGTCGTATTTTGAACTTTAAACTCTAAAAATAAATCGTTGGTGACCCCGCGCGACTCAGGCGCAGTCTCGCTGACTTCTGAAAGGTCAAGCCACGCTGAACGTGTCGCGCCCTATTGTCTAAACAATAGTTAAATGGTTAATTAATTAAATAAATCGACGATCGATACCGGAGTTGTGTGGAAAACACGAGGGATTACAGTGCTTGTGTTTTTCAGTTTTCAGTAATTTTGTGCGGTTTTTGATAAAAAGTTTGAAATGTTATGTGTGTTTATTAGTTTTATGGTATCAGTGGATTGTTTCTGAAAATTGTGTTTGTAGTGCGTTCTGCCGTATCAGTTTTTTCCCTAACTGGAAGTAGACGTAAGTACCTGTGTACTAACAATTTCCACCTCAACAAGTAGATACCCTCTCCATTCTCACAGATCAGTTGCTTGATGTCAGATGCTAGTTATTCTTTAAAATCTATGTCTAATGTAAATATTTTACATTAGGGCAAAGATTTCTTATTTTGAAAAAGTGTAACTGTTGATTAACAGTTTCACTGTTCGCGCAGCAGATGCAATACCTAAACAATAGTCCTGAACCACATGTGATTCATGGGACAGGGAATGGGTTAAAATGATCGTTTAACCTTTTTCACATGTTTTAAAAACAGCTTTATGGCGATTTTCCTTGGTGAATATCAAAAAAGTAAGTAAACAAATTTTAATAAAAACTTAGTACACAGGAATAAAATTAACGCTATGATTTATGCTAGGCTCAGTTTCTTTTAGGTACATATAAGTTTTCACATGATGTCCGCTCGCAAGAGAAGACAACCGGCTGAGACTGGATGAGGACTTAAGACCGGGCTCGGTGGAGTACCTACATTGGTAGAGGCCTATGTCCAGAAGTAGACGAATACAGGCTGATGATGATGAATTTCGTTGGCAGCCTCATTATACACACTGTTGAGGAAATTCTCGGGAAGGCACCGCGATCGCATAGGGTAACTGAATGAACAGAGATGGCTTTGTTTGTCCGTCATTTCTGACAGTCTCTTTCGCTCCACCTAGAGTGTGAGAACTTGTTTCATGATTTTTCACCCAAAAAAGATAATCCTTTCGTGTTTTAATTCATCATCACCACGTTACATTTAACATCAGTGTTTGTTGGTAACAATTTGGGATATGCCTACTAAAATAATGTAAAACATTGAAAAACATTTAAAATATCAAGAATAATTCAGAAATTGTCTATAATAACTGTGCAGTAGGCCGATTGATGTCATCGAAATGATTCTTATTGTGGGCGAGTCTGTTTCTGAATTGATCAATATTTTGATCTTTCCTTACTTGCTGCATCAGACTTAGTGCTAAGTTCTCAGGTATTGGTACAATGCCGTATTTTGGTAGTCTACCGTACTTGGAAGCGCGTAAGCCGTTGTTTCCCAAGCTCCTTCTCAAATTCTCATTTAGTATTTGGAAACGATTGTTTCTTTTGTTATATTTCTGATTTTTCTGAAAGAAAGGAACCGTCGAAAATGTCGACATCTCAGTTGTTGTTGTCGTTGTTCCTTCTGTTGTAGTTGTTCGCTCAGTTGTTGTTGTTGTGGTAGTTGTAGGCGGTGGCGTAGGCATTGTCGTAATTGGGAACTCTGACGATGGTGGGGGAACCACAAATGGTACAGGGTAGGGCACTACTATGATGTTATTCTGTATGACACACTCGGTAGAGCAGAACTTTTCACAGCATGGCTTCGGCCTCTGCTTCTCTTTCTCGCACTTCTGGCAGCTGCACTTACACCTGTAGTTGTATTCTGAGTCTGAGAAGTCTATTTGACGATCGTATCTGGACCGGAATCGAGACTTGCGTGGTGAATTCCGCATCTCCACTTCCTCGCTGCTGTAGCTGTCGTAATGCTGGTAATGATTGTCGTGCTGCATCGCTTGTTCGGAGTAGTGGAAGTAGCCGTCGTCGTGGGGAAGATGATTTCTCACAGACATACAAACTTCCAGCAGAAGATATATTGGTACGACATTGTACATCTGAAAATATTAACGTGCTATAAATTGTGGAGTGCAATTTAACTAGGCATTGTTGAGCTTGCGCCATGCACTAGGACAATACAGGCCTTATCACATATCATCTTTGGTACTTACCAAATTCATAGCAAATAAATAGTAACACACGATGTTTTCATTGATTTAACGATTTGAATTTTTGTATAAAATGGTTTGGTTTGCTTTAAGTGATCATGAAAACAACCTCGTGTTATAGTTTGAGTAGTACACCATAAAAGGTCTTGATTCATTTTTATTGTTTTTATGTATAGCTCAATATCGGCTTGCACGAATAAAAATTTAGTTACTCTATTTGTACGTTACAAACACCACTCGCAATAAATATTTTACAATGAAATGTGATTTCATGTAAAGAAATAAGGGTGCGTCTAAACAGGCAATATTTTTACTGTAATATGTCGCTACTTTCCAATATTTCAAAAACGTGTGGCTATATGGCCGGGCCACACTTAAAATATTATCATATATTGCATAGTCTCGCTGAAATTGCTGGCAATTGTATTGCAGCCACACACAGCAGTAATTGCCCGTTTAGAAGCACCTCTAGAATTCATTTTTATTGCAAGCATATGACAAGACGCAGTAGGCGTAGCTGTATCAATTGCTGGCTGTGACTGCACCTCTTCTTGTGGTGGTGTCCCGCTCAGTGGTCGTGGCGAGGTTTGTCTCAGCTTCTCTAATGAAGTAGCAGATTCTGCTCTTGAGAATCGCTCATCTTGCAGAATCGATGTCAATTGTGAACCTTACGCAGTTTGGTTTTGCTGGCGACTGAGTTGTTATGGCAGAACCATTGTATGATCTGCAAAAATGCTGAACCAGTCTCAATACTTTGACCTTGAGTCGTGTAAGTCTTTTTTTTTAGCGTGGTACGATCATCAAATGAGTCCTCCCACCCTGGGCAGGGCGGGAGAGACTGTCAGACTCGTACTGAATAAAATCCACGGTGTCATTCAATAGCCCTTTGTGTTCCGGGGTCACGGTAATGAGATAAGTCCCGCGACCCCAGAAGGCTTTGGCCCTCTAGAGGGGGGCCCCGTCATCATGCTGACAATCTTTGAGGCGCGCGTGGAACACAACGCGCCGTCGACCCGGACATGGTCCATGGTCGGGTGGCGAGTTGCCCTTTACTCACCGCCCGCATGCCCGCGCCTACGGTGGCCGGAGATCGTCTGCTGACGTCCGACGCCGTGGGCGTCTACCACTGCGGCTGGGGTGGAGGGAGGACACTGTACTCTCCCTCACGCGGACCGCCTCCTCCTCCACGAACATGACCTCTTCTTGTGGTGGTGTCCCGCTCAGTGGTCGTGGCGAGGTTTGTCTCAGCTTCTCTAATGAAGTAGCAGATTCTGCTCTTGAGACTCGCTCATCTTGCAGAATCGATGTCAATTGTGAACACCTTACGCAGTTTGGTTTTGTTGGCGACTTAGTTGTTATGGTAGAACCATTGTATGATCTGCAAAAATGCTGAACCAGTCTCAATACTTTGACCTTGAGTCGTGTAAGTCTTTTTTTTAGCGTGGTAAAATCATCAAATGAGTCCTCCCACCCCGGGCAGGGCGGGAGGGACTGTCAGACTTGTACTGACTAAAATCCACGGTGTCCTTCAATAGCCCTTTATGTTCCGGGGTCACGGTAATGAGATAAGTCCCGCGACCCCGGCAGGCTTTGGCCCTCTAGAGAGGGGGCCCCGTCATTATGCTGACGCTCTTTGAGGCGCGCGTCGACCCGGGCATGGTCCATGGTCGGGCAGCGAGTTGACCTTTACTCGCCGCCCGCATGCCCGCGCCTACGGTGGCCGGAGATCGTCTTGCGACGTCCGTCGCCGTGGGCGTCCAATAATACGTCTACTTTGGACAAGTACTATAGCTAGGTAGAGACAACTTGAGCGAGAAATTACCAGAAAAGTCGCGCCATTGCCGCAGTGCCTAAAAAGTTGGGTGTATAATCAATGCGTAAACCTTTCGTTAAGACTCGAAGGACGACAATCAAGCTTATAAAAATGTCTATGCTTGGGATCTTGCCACCACGGGAAAATTTGGAACGAGATCATAAAGCATTAGACCAAAGTGGCATGTATTGTTCAAAGTTGTAGTGGAAATGGGCTGGTCATGTCTGTCGCAGAACTGACGAGTTTTGGAGTGAGAAGGTTTTCGAATGGAGACCGTGTGAAGGTGGCGTGTGGCGGTTGCCACTGAGGCACTTATATAAGAGTAGTGAGTTGGCTTGTCAGTAGTTTATGGTCTATACATTTCAACACCTAGAACAATATAACTTTAACAAGCATTTTTAATAGCATGGCCGCAAATCTCACAGAAAATTACTACCTAGTCATTTCATAATAATTTACACAAATATTGTTTTATTTCGATTTATCTAACACATATTTTCAAAGCTGGTTTTTCTCCAAAATACACTGGAAAGTTTTTTGACGATCTTTAGATAAACATGGAAGAAACAAAGTACGAAAACAAGTTATAATTGTTTAATAGGTTGCATGGTGTAATCAAGTAGGTTTTGATCCAGAGCCAGTCGCTTACTCAAGTGATCATTTTGATCTTTCCTAATTTGTTGCATCAAATTAAGTGCTAAGTTCTCAGGTATTGGCACAATGCCGTATTTTGGTAGTCTACCGAACTCTGGAGAGCGCTTGACATTATTTCCCATGTTCCGTCTCATAGGCCACCCGTTTAGTATATGCAAACGGTTGCGACTGTTACGCAAAAAGGAAATAGGCACTTCAGTGGTTGTTGTTGTTGTCGTTTCGGTTGTTAATTGTTCAGTAGTTGTTGTTGTTGTCGTAGTAGTCTGTTGCAAGGGTATTGGCGTCATCTGGAAATCTGACGACAGCGGCGGTGCGGGAACCATAAACGGCACTGGATAGGGTACCACTAGGATGTTATGATTGTCGTTGTGGCGATTGTCGTTGTGGCGATTGTCGTTGTGGTGATTGTCGATGTGGCGATTGTCGTTGTGCCGATTGTCCATGTGGCGATTGTCCATGTGGCGATTGTATCTGGAACGGAGTCGTGAGTGGCGCGGTGAGTTCCGCATCTCCACTTCCTGGCTGCTGTAGCTGTCGTAATGGTGGTAGTTATTGTCGTGCTGTATCGACTGCTCCAAATGGAGGAAGTAGCCGTCGTCGTGGGGAAGATGATTTTTCAAAGACATACAAACATCCAGCATAAAGTATATTGGTAGGAACTGATACATCTGAAAATACAGTGCACTATAAAAATGTCAAGCGTTTCCTCTAAGAAGGTATTTTATAACGTAAAGTACTCACGAAATTCATATTATAACATTGATTTTGTTGTTTGTATTTATGTAAAATAATAGTAATTCGATTTTTATTTGCACTGTAACAAGTACTATTCCTTTGTGAAAATGTTAAAGGATGTGTTTTAGGAGTGGATATAATAAATTGTAGAATTATGTTTTTAATTTTATTGTATTTTTATGTACTGTACAATTTATTTAAACGTATAAAAACTACATAGTTTGGTTATTTAAAAACATCATCTACTCCGTAGTCTCAATAAATATTTAAAAAAAACAACGAATAAAAAAAATAAAAATGCATTCCTAAAAAAACCTGCTTAGCTTATAAACTTTTATCAACATATCTCAAATTCGCTTTATCGTACCTACTTAGAGATTGAGACCCTCTTTTGTTGATTGCGACGGGTTGGTGCCCGAACCCGCGACATCTTAGAAATCAGTTTCTCGGCAATGTTGTCAGAGATGGGCACGATGCCGTACTTGGGCATCCACGCCGGCTTGGTCCTCCGTAGTGACGTCAGCATGTACTTACTATTGCCGTTCGGCAGTTTATCAGGCGTCTTAGCTATTATATTAGAGTAGTCATCCACGACGCTCTTGAGCACTGCTTCCAGCATATTACTATTATGTTGTGAGTTAATTATATCGACTGGATTTTCTGTGGTTGTGGTGGTGGTGGTAGTGGTTGTGGTAGTCGTGGTGGTGGATGTGGTCGTGCTTGTGGTTGTGGGTTCTTGCGTCATCTCGTGCGCGCGCATTGTCGCATGATGATTCGGGGCGGGACTCACGATTGGACTAGGCATGACCATAGGGAATGGGTACGGAACGAACACTACACTTGACTGGCCGGTCATTCCTCCTGTTGGTTGCTGGTAAGGGTTGTCACTGGGGCAGGTTTGGCAGGCGTCCTTGCAGCAGTCGGACGGGGTGTCACATTTACTGCAATCACATTCGCAATCGTCGTTATACTCGTTGCTCTTGGCCCTAACATGTGCGTGATCATGGTCGTGGTCGTGATCATGATCATGGTCGTGGCTGTGACTGCGACCACGTCTCTTCTTGTGGCGGTGACCCGCTCGGTGGACGTGGCGATGTTTGTGTGAGTGTCTATGTTCCTCCGATGAAGCAGCAGATTCCTTCATGTCTTGGGACTCGTCCACCTCAGAGGCAGAATCTTCGAAACTTGAGTTAGCATTTTGGAGCTGGTAGATTAGTTGAAACAGCAAAATCTGTAAAGAAGTGGGAACGGTGTAGGTTTCTGAATTGGGTGTTGGTTGATTAAGTTTTAGTCAGTTATCCAATGGATTTTTATAAAAGATCGTGTGATTTTCACGGGACAAACACCCTCTGTGAAAAGAATTCGACAGGTTTGATAAATCTATCAAACCTGTCGAATTCTTTTCACAGAGAGTGTTTGTCCCAACACGTGTAGTGTTTGCTAATCAGCTTAAGACCACTAAAAAGGCTAACTCTACTTTTCCTAACAATGCGCGCAGTGTCCAGAAGAACTGCTTTCTGAATAAGGCCTTTGTCCCTTTGATCCAGCTGCCTAACGAAAGCGTCCTTATATGTGATATTAGTATTAATAGAAAACAACATACCAGTTTGATATCCTCAAGGATTTTCATATTTCGAGTCTACGTTTGCCGGGATTTGGTTCAGTACTAATTACCAAACATTCGGTTCCACAAACGGTCAGGTGCTCTATTTCTTTTTTCTTTATGCTTATACTACATTGTTCATAGTGTTACGTTAAAAGAGCCTTTTACATTTTATTTTGAAGTTGATTATGACATAGGTATTGTGTGTGAATGCAGTGTTTTTTGTTGATACTGTTACAAGCTAGCAAGTTTACTACGATTATGAAGTTGATATTAGACGTTTTAATCGAGTAAACCATAGACTTAAAAGGACAGACTGATCAATGACTGCCTCATTTATACTGAGCATAACCTCTAGAAAGAGAGGAAATCAATTATTTAAATACTTAGATTAAAAAAAAAAAGTAAGAAGTCGGTGGCTTTGTTTTTTATTTCTGACTATGGCCACCGCCTTCCGAAAGAAAAGTTATTTTACACTTTTTTGTGTTTGGTTTTGAAATCGGTTCCCTTTTTTTCAAAAAGTTTTTTATTTTACCCTTTTTAGTTTAGATACTCGTATTCAACAAAAATTTTCATACGGCGTCTTTTAAAATCTACAATCCTAGTAAGCAACAAAAACGGATCTATGCGGGCAACTTCACAAGATGTCCATTATTGTTATATACTAAAACCTTCCCCAGAATGTTACCAACACTTTTCTCAAAATCGCATCAAAATCGGTTCAACCGAACGCGAGATAATCGCGGACAAACATGCAATCGTCTCTGAAAATCTACAATCCAAGTAAGCAAAAACGCATCCACGCGGGCAACGTCAGGGGATATCCATTAGTGATAAATACGAAAACCTTCTCCAGAATGTAATTAACACTTTCCTGAAAACCGCATATAAAAAATCAGTTCAGGAAACCAACACTTTTCTCAAAATCGCATCAAAATCGGTTCAACCGAACGCGAGATAATCGTGGACAAACATACATACCTACATACATACAGTTCGAACTGAGAACTTAATTTTTTTTGAAGTCGGTTAAAAAAGAAAATAAATGTTTTCCTCTCTTTCTTGAGAAAGCCAATTTTATCTGTCAGCTGGCTAGGAAAAGTGCAGTCCATCCTTTAACGCTTGAGTGAATGCGAGTGAAGCATTTATTCAACTCTTTTAATTCCATTTTCCGATTATTTGGTAAAAGAATCAAAAGACTCCAACCGTTGTACCACAAAAAATTAAACATTGATTGAACACTTGTTTTGAAAAAAGTGTAACTGCCAAACGACCCTTATACTCGAATTAACGTGATGGCGTTTTGCAGTTGACAGTTTTTTTAGACAATTGTTCAACAGATGTTTAACTTTTTTGTAGTAAAACTTTTTTTAAAATAAGTACCGACTTCAAAACAAATACAAAAAAGTTTAAAATAACTTTTCTTTCGGAAGTCGGTGGCAATAGTCAATGACACAACAAAACAAAGCCACCGACTTCCGAAAGAAAAGTTATTTTAAACTTTTTTGTATTTGTTTTGAAATCGGTACTTTTTTTAAAAAAAGTTTTTATTTTACCCTTTTTATAGTTTATTTATTACATATTCAACCCAAATTCTTGTAAAATACAAAATTTTCTTACATATGCACTAATCTTGTAATCCGTCTAAAAAACAAAAAAAAACTACTGAACCGATTTTGATGAAACTTGCAGTGTAACCTAAGTTGAAGAATACCTAGTACAACTTAAATCGAACTTATAGTTCCGGAGATATGCGTGCACAAACATAAAAACATACATACATACATACACTTATGAAATTTGGCACATTTGTTCAGACGCTGATATAGACTAACATATATGAAAACTGGGCAGTTCTGATAATATTACATACATACGGGTCGAATTGATAACCTCCTTTTTTTTGAAGTCGGTAAAAACGGCAAGAGTCCAACTATTGAAGGACACCGTGGATTTTAGTCAGTACGAGTCTGACAGTCCTTCCCGCTCTGCCCTGGGTGGACTCATTCTGATTTTACCACGTACAAAAAAAGAGTCCAACATATTTTTACACGACTGGGGACTGGCCAAAGGAGTGTTATGTTATTCCTTGATGATCAAATGATAAATGGCTGCTTTACCGTCGTTGATGTTTTGGTTCAGTGCTGGTAGGTGTTATTCGTACAATCTTTTCCAATTTTTCCCATTAAAAAAGAAAAGTCTTAGAACTTTCATCATCATCATCATCATCATCTCAGCCATAGGAAGTCCACTGCTGAACATAGGCGGAGGCCTATGTTCAGCAGTAGACTGCTCATCTAAAGGGGAGCCTTTAGATCTCCACATATACCGGTTGGAAGCGACCTGCATCCAGCGTCTTCCGGCGACCTTTATAAGGCCGTCCGTCCATCTCGTTGGTGGACGTCCTACGCTGCGCTTGCTAGTCCGCGGTCTCCACTCTAGCACTTTTCGTCTTTACTTTTATTTATTATTTAGAGACAGGTTCGCGTTTGACCACTATTTCGCGTCATGGTTAGCGATAATGTGGTTGACGGTGAAGCACGCTTGTCTAGAAATAAGCTTTTCACCCTTGACTTGAAGACCACAGACCTCAGCAGGGAATTGTCTTTTTGAATGAAACGTCGTTAAATCATCAAATGAGTCCTCCCACCCAGGGCAGGGCGGGAGGGACTGTCAGACTTGTACTGACTAAAATCCACGGTGCCTACATACATATACATACATTAGCCATACATTAGCCCTTTTCCAGAGCCACGGTAATGGTATAAGTCCCGCGAACCCGGCAGGCTTTGGCCCTCTAGAGGGGGGCCCCGTCATCTTGCTGACGCTCTTTGAGGCGCGCGTGGAACACAACGCGCCGTCGACCCGGGCATGGTCCATGGTTGGGCGGCGAGTTGCCCATTACTCGCCGCCAGCATGCCCGCGCCTACGGTGGCCGGAGATCGTCTTGCGACGTCCGACTGCTCCACTGTGTCCTCCGGGCGATCTTAGTAGTGGTGGTAACTGGTAGTTAGGAAACTTGCAAAGTAGGTACCTATATCTGTAGCTATGTAGTATGAACGTCACGGTAGGGCAAGGGGAACGAAGGTGGACAGGTCATATCCTTACCGTCTATTCGTGGAGTAGGCACATATCGCCGACCGCCGTGGAACTCTGCCAGCGTTCAGTTATGAGACGCAATACAAACAATAACTAATAAAAATATTAGAGCAGCAAGTTGTTTATAATATGGTGGATGATTGCTATTATCATTGTATTACGACGGCTGGGTCCCACTAACGGTGGCTTTTTTTTTAAATGAATGAATGTGTTTGAACTTTCATTTATTTTTACCACCTTTGTACATACCACATTTAACGCAAATAAATAATATTAACTTTGACTTTTAAGACTCAAGGGCTACCTATGTTGCTCCCACCATCATTTCGGAGACTGGCACCTAATAGTTTTTATTGTGTTTCCTTGTGCGCAGGAGTTCCAGTTCCTTCTGGCCCCCTCTGAGGTCTTTGCTTCTTCTCACAGTATACCAATAAAAAAAATTAATGGACTTCTCCCGTTTGTGGCATATTTCCCTGACCTGAGTCTCAGATCAAGAAAATATGGTACCAATATAAAAGGAGTCTTTGTTTTGCTCAGAGCAGAACAAATTATGTACCTATTCACAAAGATTGGTGCGAAAATTAACGAGGTATTGTTAAGAATTTTTTTATATTAAATTACATAATTGCGAGTTGTTTGAGTCTCATTAGGCGATACTAACTAGAGCATAATTAGTAGATACAATAATTATAGGTACAAGGTAGGTAACATTACAGTTGAAATATTTCTTCGTGTAGGATACTTTAACCAAAAAAGAAAACAGCATATACATTTATTAACTGATCTACCGAAACCTAAATTACTTTCTCTCCAACATAAAACGTCCACAATAAACTCTACATATTTTTTTTTAGACTTTTCATTTTCAACAAAAACTCTTCAAAATCTTCGTAACTATTAGAAGCTCATAACATACACAGTCACACACACAGGCAAACAAACGCGCCCATACACTTGGTGTGCTGAAAACGGCAACAGATAACCGCACCTGTTACTGTGATCGTAACCAACGCGACGCGGGCGCATTGCTGCCAACTGCAGTGTATTAAAGATGAGTAATCTTTCGATGGTTTAGGCGCAAAAAGCCTAATTCGCAAAATGGCAACCTAGTTGCAAAAGCACAAGTTCTGAAAATGGCAAATTCTCTAAACGCTTAATTCTGGAAACAACCAATTCTCTAAAAGCCTAATTCGTAAAATGGCAAATGATCAAGCAGAATTTTCCCTTTTTAACCCTTTCGATACCTTTTGAAGTATACTGGCAAGGGAAGATAATCAGGATGAAGGAAATTTGGATCAAAAATAACCATTGGATGAGAATAATCGTAATCCACGACAGATGAATCGATCACGTGTAATCGGAAATTAATTTAATATAGATATCTGTATTTTGTAGTTATGCGACGTTACTATTAGACTACTAGGGTAGCCTCGTAGTGTAGCTGGAAAATATATTGTTACGGTGTTACCACACCAATCGATCGATAGTCGATCGACGATCGATCGATGGTGGAATGGATAAGTCGACGTCGATCGAGCTGCGGTTGGTGTAGAAACTATCGATCGACGTCGATCAGTCCATTCTACCATCGATCGATGGCGTCGATCGACGGTCGATTGATTGGTGTGGTAAAACCCTTAATCACACGATATTTAAAAAAAAAAACAATTCTGAATACCCAATTCAATTGGGGTTCCAGAAATTCAGAAATAAATCCTTTTAATATCGACCTGTTCTGTCCCACTACTGGGCAAATTCTTCCCCCGCACCTTTCCAATCTCTTACGCCTTGCCTTCTCCACCTATTCTCTTAGAAAAGAGTCCTATTCGTCACGCCTGCGTTTCTTAGGCCTGCCCACTAGTCTGTTAGAATTATTACTTTGTATCTCCTTGTTTCATAATAACATAAAAAGTACAAAACTATAGTAAACATAAAGTTATATTTATTATACGCAATAACGCCTGCGTCGCGTCTTCCCAAAGATATTTAACGTGTAAACAGCGTTCGAAAAACAAGGGAACGAAAAATTCAGCTTTGTGAGTAGTGGTTGCGATGGCCGAGTGGTTAAGGCGTCTGGAGTACCTATCCAGAAGACGCAGGATCGAACCCTGCTCGCAACTGAATTTTTCGTTTCTTTAAAAATATCTATAGTAAACATGACACCAAGCCAAACGCCACACAACATGCCGTAGACACTGTCTTATATTTTCGGGTAGCAGTGCAGGGTGTGCGTGTGTGAGTGCGTGTGCGCAGGGCGTCGGGTCACGACCTCGTCTCGCCGGAATTAGCTCGTGACGTCACAGCCAGGTGCCTGCCAACTGCCAGTACACACACGACGTAGATGACAACTCCAAATATACATGTTCCTATAGCCGCGACTGATTGAGGCGGATTCGAAGACGATAGTATTAAGCTTGAGAAGATATTAAAATGTGGAGAGGAATGAAAAGTTATGAATTTCAATTTGAAAATCTTTATGCAATACTATGTGTATGTCAATATGTACATGTATGTATTAAAATTAAATAATAGATATACACAAAAATGTTCTGCTTAACGCAATGTGTCCAAGAGTTTAGCTCTAAAGCAAAGTGACGGGGTTCCCATAGACGGCCGAAGCCTGCCGGGTTCGCGGGATTGTCATATCAGGTAACCGTGATCCTGAAACGTATAGGGCTATTGAAAGAACATCGTAGATTTTAGACAGTACGGGTTGAAATGAGTCTGACACTCCTCGTTCCACCCTGGGCGGACCATTTGACGATTTTACCACGACAAAAAAGCTTTCGAAAAAAAAGAAAATATATAAATCTACTATTGAAATGATAAAGATGTAGATGTAAATGGTTACAAGAAGAAAATTCTAATAAATGACACACTAGCGTGTCCTGAAAAACAAGATCTTAGATATTTTGAAGTCTTTGTCTGCTGTTGCTTTTGGAGTCCAGTAGGTACATCATTTTCAGGCTTATACAGGGTGTTTGGCAGAACGTTGAACATACGAAAATGGTGTAATAATTATTAAAAAATGGGAAAAAACAGGCATAATTTCAACAAAATATTGCCTGTTTTATCCATTTTTTTTTTAAATATCAAATACTCTTTAAAGTTAAGAAAGTTATGAAACAAGAAGAAAGAAAAAATTTTTTTTTTAAATATTCATTGGGCCAGGGCCAAATAAATTAGGGCTCAGTAAGTAGCAGATGACCCCACCTATCCACCATTTTCGTATGTTCAACGTTCTGCCAAACACCCTGTATATTAACTAATTGAAATGATCAAATACTACGCTTCTCATACAAAATTTAAGTCATTTCTGAAAAGACTTATTCTCAAAAGATTTATTCAGCCACAATATATTATACATTATAGCTTTAGGTTAGGTGGGATCCACCTCCCAGCGGTCCACCCCGGGCAACGGAATCACAGGCTACCTGTAATCTGGTGACCGTTGGCGCTGAGCAATTCCATATTATTTCTAGGACGTGGGTGCCTTTATTTAAACTCACATACACAAACAGCCAGCCCTTTTTTTATCGTGGTAAAATCATCAAGTTACTTCTAGGAAAGCGTGCTTCATCGTCGACCACATCTTCGCTTACCATCGGACCTATCATCCAACCTATCATCAAATAAATAAAAAAATAGTCCTCCCACCCAGGGCAGGGCAGGAGGGGCTGTCAGACTTGCACTGACTGAAAGCCACGGTGTCCTTCAATAGTCCTTTATGTTACGGGGTCACGGTAGCTTGTTAGTCCCGCGAACACACATACATACAACAGCCAGACCTGGAACAGCTACCTGTAGATCATACAAAATTTGTATGATCTAATATATGTATAATATTTAATATTTGATCAGTGCCAAAATCGAACTCAGCGTGAAATCGAACTCAGCGTGAAATCGAACTCAGCGTGAAATCGAACTCAGTGTAAAATCGAACTCAGCATACGACATTCGCGCTGCTAATGATGATTTTGCTAGAATTATTTTTGTTATCGTAGCTTAAATCTTCTACACGATAATTCTTGCACCAGTCACCTGTATCATAAATATGAATTTTTTCCAAACATTTAGGTATACCTACATTTATTTAACCCTGCAGTCTCATAGACTTCAGAAATGTAATTCCCTAACATTCCACTCTTCAACGTGACCAATAACGCGACACTCAAAGGTCTCACTCGAAGAGTGCTACAAATAACATTATCAACTGATTTTCCTCAGAACTGATAGGAGTTTCCTTTGTCCATATATCTGTGTGTCATATCAGGCCTTATCTCTTGTCTACATGACCGGTCGTGTCTTGAAAGCCGGGTTTATAGCAGCACATTATTTGCGCTGTAAAATAACATAGTATGGGTTTTATCTTGTATGTTTATTGTACTAGACACGTTATGTGTCGCTTTTGAACTGCGATGTTAAGTGCATAGGTACCTAAAAATGAGGTCTGAATTTTAATTCAGAGCATTGACTTATTTATTTACTAGATGTTGTTAGCGGTTTGACATGCGTGTAACTCGAAAGTTATCCCACGGCAACTTAGTTTTTAGGGTTCCGTAGCCAAATGGCAAAAACGGAACCCTTATAGATTCGTCATGTCTGTCTGTCTGTCTGTCTGTCCGTCCGTATGTATCACAGCCACTTTTTGTCGAAAGTATAAGAGCTATCCTGTTGAAACTTGGTAGGTAGATGTATTATGTGAACCATATTAGGATTTTCACACAAAAATAAAACAAATTTTGGGGGTGCCCCCCATACTTAGAATTGAAACTCAAAAATTTTTTTTTCACCAAACCCATACGTGTGGGGTATCTATGGATAGGTCTTTAAAAATGATATTGAGGTTACTAATACTTATCATTTTTTCAAAACTGAACAGTTTGCGCGAGAGACACTTCCGAAGTGGTAAAATGTGTGTCCCCCCCCTGTAACTTCTATAATACTTACTAATCTCAATATAAAAATTTCTATATAGAAATAAGCAGTACCCTTGTACTGAGTTCTATGTTTTTAGTTATCCTGTGTTGTATTTTGTGTGTACATAAATAGTAAAATAAATAAATAAATAAAATATAATTATATCCCTAATCTATTCTTGCGGAACCCTTCATGCGCGAGTCCAACTCGCACTTGGCCGGTTTTGGATAAAAGGTATCCTATATCCAGACCGTAACTTATTTCTGCGCCAATTTTGATCAAGATCCGTTCAGTCGTTCTGACGTTATTGAGTAAAACATTCCTCCATCCCAACTTTCGCTTGTAAAATTAGTAAGGATACGTCTAAACTACGTTTAAAACAGAAAAGAGGAAGGCTTTTTCCCAGCAGTGGGATAGTCTGATACGGACTAATAAAACAATAGAAAAATCTTGAAGAGACACTGGAGTGGTGGTGGTGGTGGTGAAAAAAAGTAATTTAAAGAAGATGGGACTGCGTCTAGTCAAAGTTTTCTGTTCTTGATTTTAACAGTACACGATTGCATCTGTAAATTGATAGAATAAGAGTATAGTACGTATGATACTAAATAAAGAAAAATAAACATCTACTGACTATAAAGGTATAATATACACGAGGCTTATAAATAACTAATTAAGTAGGTAATGTATCTATTCGTGTAGGCAGGTTCGACGGTAATTATGTCACCTAATGCGATAGCTATGCAAAATTGTAATTGAAATTAGAAGAAAAGGTTAGCGTCGCAGTATTGGGTTTTTGAAGTATTTTATGTCTATATTTTTAAAGTAATGTGTGTGAATAATAGACATGGCGACAACCACTAAAACAATACTGAAAAGTAATCTTAATGAAACAGCTGTTTAAACTACGAAACGAGTTATTGAACTACTTAATTTGAATAATTATGCAGAAGTATATGAAAATATACTACTACTAATTTTAAATTTGAGTCTGTATGTAGCAGTTTTGAGAAACAACAAGGCCTTTAAGTAAACAATTTTGAAGAATAGTTCTCCTTAACTACTTTTCAGTAGTAAGCAGCAAGTTGAAGTCTTATCAACCGTCAAATGCTCCTGGTTGTTGAAGTTGACCACATGAGCACCATATGACTTTCCGACTACTGGGAAATGCGCCGCCTTTTCTGTCTTTTGTCAGATTGGTTGACAAGATCTCTGCTGATCCCCAAGAAATAAACAAGTACAAACACTCAACATGTATTGGTACAGTCACATAAGTGTTTATAGCACCGTGATGACACCGTTTCAACTAGAGTACAGTCGGAAGGTTAAGAGCCCGTTATCACATGTTATCAGGCGTACCTTGGTGACGCCCCATTTGTTCGTTTGACCTGACATAAGTTATCAGTACCACGGCGATAACCGCTCTACCGTCACGGTCTACCTGTTGTTATTTTTCAACTTTAAGTGTTCTTTTTTTTGAAATTTTTACTGAAAACCCCGTTGTGGTGTTCCTTTTTGACCCCCGTTGGGTTTTAGAATTGCAACCTCATTCTAGAAGTGTCATAGTGTTTCTTATGGTGAATTTGATGGTGTTATCGTATAGTTTACGTGTCAGTTAGGATATAAAGGTTATGTGGTGAACTTTAGCTGTTTGACGCTTGTGTTTTATTCCGAGTGGAATTTCAGTATTGTAGGGAGCGATAAACTGCTGTCATATAGGTATGTATAGATTATATGTCTACTGAATCAAAGTATGTGTACATTGTAGATATAACAAAGTCGTATGAGATTTGTCGATCTGTCTGGCAGAAAATGGTTACGCTATTCAAATATTTGTTGTAGTGATAGGACTTTAAGGTGGAGTAAACATCTGTTATCTAGAAAATAACAAGAATAGGTCTTTTAAACAATAACAATGGCAACTATAGAAATATTAAAAAGGTGACGGAGTTAATACTTCTAGACGATTCGTCCTGTCTGCCCAACAATATGGTTTCTCCTTTGACCCTGCGGGGTCATAAGCTTTTATTACATGTTTAAACATGTGTTGAAAAGTACTGAGAAGCCCATGTGTCCCATTAAACACAACGTGATAATAATTAAGGAGATCATAAATATTAATTTGATGTAGTTTGTGACAGTAATGATTTTGTTGCCTTTATTTTAAACGTAAGATGATTACACATTTGTAACGTAAACATGTTTACTGCTTTTCATTCAAAACAATTTTTCCGGAAAATTCCCGAAACAGTTTCTTTAAGTGGCTTTTTCTTACATAATTCATGTTATTTATCTAGCTTTCAATTAATAATGTTCTCCTTTTAAGTATTTATCTTGAAAATCAACATTATTCTAGTTTGTTATTCATAACGTTAATGCAAAAATGTTATCAAAGAAAAACAACAACAGAAAAATACGCCATGATAAAATAAAACAACAAACAGAAAATGAACCTCAAATTATAAAAATAAGCATTCAATTTATCTAACTGTAAATTTTGTATATTATGACGATATATTTGAATAGTTGTTTCAATGTAATGTTCTACAGAGGGTAAGTAGTACTCCAGTCACTATTCACATAGCAATAAACCATACAACACGAACTGATTACCATATGAAACCGTCAGGCGCAATAATGCATTCAGTGAAAACGGTGTTCAAGAGGGCAAAAACCTTCTGAAATATAATAAATATGAATGAATAGATTAAATTTTACGAACATTGTTTGTTGCTATTTTATCTATCTTTATGTCTGACACAATCTTTATGAGAATAAACATTTCCACGAATTAAAAAAAAAAGATTAATTCTAATCCGCAACAATTTGTTTCTTCAGGCCTTCTCACGCGTTTCACAAACTCTAGGCAACTTCTAAATTATTTCCAAGAAATTATAACACTTTTGGAATCCCATTCTTGGCGCTGAGCCGAGTATTAGCAATCTATCAAAACGCTTTCATTTAGGCATTCATTAAAGTGATGCCTAGTGTTAGTGAAAACTGAGAGGTATATTAAGTGTTTTGTTATTTACAAGAAGCGCTCTACGTCTACTCTGACTAATAGCCCAGTCAACGAATGCTCAAAATAGGGTATAGAGGGAAAGTCTTGGAACACAATTTTTGACTTTGTAACTTTGTTTAGCCTAGTTAGGAGGTAAACATATCAAAAGTCCCCGCCTCTAGCCCTTGAGCTTTGGGAGGGGGGGGGGGGGTTTGAAGGTCCCATTTTTTGGTTTTTCGCTTATATCTCGGAACCTATGCGTCCTAGCGACGTAGTACCACGGAACAAAATAATAGCTGATTAAATTTGCTACAAGTTATACTAAATAAGCATTTCGATATCTTCTTCAGTTTTCGAGATATATACTCCTGAAAGTCTGTCATTTTGAAAAAATCATTCTAACTTCATTCCATTGGCTTATAGTCTAGGATACATTTAAGAAATATATACCCTCATGTGTTATTTGAAAATGGGATATAATGCACGCTAGATACTCTATACGACAATGTTTTGGTGATAGGTTGTCTCCCTGAATCGCGTACCGTCATTGTTAATTTATAAAAAGTGACCTCAAAAATTTTGGATCAACTTCCCTCATCTGTTATTTGGAAAAATCGAGGCTTAGCTGATAGAACATAACTCAAGGAGTCTAAAAAATATAGGTTGTCGGTGCCTAACCCTGTCCTGCTAATTAGTTGTCGGGTTCAAACAGGTGAGTTACCGTAGATAATATACCCTCATCTGTTATTTAATCAAATCAGATATCAAATGATAGATTATTTTATTCTGAATCCAACAGTATTTAGTTGTCTGATCAAAAACATGGCTGAATTTGGGTTGTCTAACTTTTAAGCGTAAAATTTAATCCACAAGCGTTGAAGAACAAAAGACAAAAATAATGATGCAGGTGTGTAGTTGTGCACCCAGACAGATCTAAAAGTGTTTGGAAGACTAGTTTCACTTCCTACTAAGGTCGCGGTAATAGTAGACTACATGCGACGGACAAGATAAAAACAATTCGTTTTAAATAATTTTCCGACCAAGTAAGCACGTACCGTTGACCAAACACTGAATTCAACTCAGATTAGAATAATAACAATGATACATAATTCATTCATCGGCAAGTAATTTAACTACACTGAATTATGAATTTTTGACTGATCACTTAGAGTAGCAGAGGCCTTACCACGAGCTCCTAACGCGATCCAGTTTAGGCTGTGGGAAAGAGACAGAACTATACAACTCGTCTAGCGCCATCTTGTTCCCTGAGCGAAAATTGGATCAAGTGAAGAGCTCGTGGTAGGCCACCTGGACTCATTAGTGGTTTTCCTTTTATAAAATTGTTTTCTGTCAAATCTTACCACTTTACTAAAGTCATTTGATGATTTTACCACGATAAAAAAATGTGAGAATGTAACGACTGTCAAAGTTCTAAAAAGGACAGTTGGGACCAACTGCGTTACGAGCTTTCCGAGACACTGAAAAAACTCACTATGATAGATGGTCGAACATCCACAGAGCAAACTCGACAACCGCGGCTTGACCTGGAAGATCAGGCTGTAATTATTTAGCCACAAGCTCCTCACATTATCAGAACAGGAATATTAATGTGAAATGATTAAGAGAGATATTACTGTAGAGTCAATTTCTTAGTATTGTATAAATTGTTTATGACATACTAGCTTCCGCCCGCGACTCCGTCCGCGCGGATGTCGGTCTTCGCGTGGATGGTTTATTTCTCCATTTTGAGTAACTCTGACAATGACATCTTATAAATATCCATTGGACCCAAATACGGCTAAGCCTATAATAATTAAGGAGATCTATTGAGCTACTGCTGTTGAGCTCGCGTTCTAATAATAATAATAATTAATAAGATTAATAATAAGAAAAATAAGATTTTTAAGGGATGTTAGTCACCGTTGCCGGCACGAAGACAAAGATTTATTGTCCACAACGTACAAATTATTTATATAAAATAGGACAAGTCCCGACCACCTTTTCCCAGGGAGGACGAAGGCAGGGGTTTTTGGTCCTCTAAACCAAAAATAACAGAATTGAATTACTGTTTAACTTTATGATAAAACTTAGTAGTCGAGTCTTGTGTAGCTAATCCAATTAGGACGTAGCCCGCAAGTGCACTGCTAGTTAAGTCACACAGAAAAATAATAAAGTCGCGGTAGTCATTAACTCTCGGAGAATCTTAACACCGCGATTCAGAAATGCGCGTCATAGGCACAACGCCATCTAGTGGTGAGTGGTGGAACCTTTTTAGAAATCAATGGAGGCAGGCGTGGCGTAATGTTCTACTTGCTACATAGGTGTCGCCAGTGGTTCCATAATAAGGTTTGTTACAGATTTTTTTTTACGTATTTTTCCAGGATAAAAAGTATCCTATTTTATGCCCAGGATAATAAGATATAATTATACCAAGTTTCATCGAAATCGAACCGTTAGTTTTCACGTGATGCCTGCACATACAGAGAGACAGACAAAAATTTTTTTAATCACATATTTGGGTTTGGTATCGATCCAGCAACACCCCCCGCTATTTATTTTTTCAATATTCGCAATGTACAGAATTGACTCTTCTACAGATTTATTATATGTATAGATTTTGTGAGTACGATGAGTAAGTATGTACTAAGTATTATTAATTTTGTCCTGGTGTTTGAGGGAATGTCATGCTCAGTTAAATATCTCGCTGATGGAGGAGAGTGTTTTGGGTTTTTTATTTTTCTTCAAAATTGACACTTCTAACTACAGACGCCAGCAGATCAATCTACCCGAATCTGTAAAATTTTATCGAAATTAACCTTCTACTATTGAGTTAATGTTGAAAATCTGTTAAAGAAATTTGACAGATTGTGGTAGCTTGGTGTACTAGCGTCTGCACATAGCTTTCACGAGTAAATAAATAAATGTGTATCATTGTTATTATTCTAATCCGAGTTGAATCCAGTGTTTGGTTACTGGCACGTGCTTACTTGGTCGGAAAATTATTTAAAACGAATTGTTTTTATCTTTGTCTGTCGCATGTAGTTGTACTATTACCGCGACCTTAGTAGGAAGTGAAACTATTCTTTCAAACACTTTTAGACCTGGAATTGAGAATTGCACACCTGTATTCATTATCTTTGTCTTTTGTTCTTCAACACTTAAAAGTTAGACAACCCAAATTCAGCCATGTTTTTGATTAGACAACTAAATACTGTTGGATTCAGAATAAAATAATCTATCATTTGATATCTGATTCGATTAAATAACAGATGAGGGTATATTATCTACGGTAACTCACCTGTTTGAACCCGACAACTAATTAGCAGGACAGGGTTAGGCACCGACAACCTATATTTTTTAGATTCTTTGACTTATGTTCTATCAGCTAATCCTCGATTTTTCCAAATAACAGATGAGGGAAGTTGATCCAAAATTTTTGAGGTCAATTTTTATAAATTAACAATGACGGTACGCGATTCAGGGAGACAACCTATCACCAAAACATTGTCGTATAGAGTATCTAGCGTGCATTATATCCCATTTTCAAATAACACATGAGGGTATATATTTCTTCTACCGGATCTCGTACTATTAGACCTCAACCTTTCGAAATGTGAACTTTTTTTAACGGACAGCACCGACAGACAATTAACAATTCCAAAATTTAACTCAATAGCCCCAGACATCAAAATAATTGACAAAACGTCTCTTCGCCTCCTGGGGTCACCAATCTTTGAAAATTCTTTTTCTGACTTGATTGAAGAAAAAATTCAAAATTTTCATGATGTTTCAGGTAGATTGCTCGAAATTAACATGCATTCAGCCATTACTTTAATTCGCTATTGTTGTTTTGGCCCTAAATTGATATATTTCCTTCGTGCTTCCCATTTATGGAAGCTTAATCATCTTTTGGACAAAATTGACCTCATTATCAGACATACACTGTCATCCATTTTAAATGTGGCTTTGGACGACCGAGCTTGGATTCAAGCTACTCTTCCCATTCGCATGGGTGGTCTCGGCGTTCGCAAAATTTCCAGTATTGGCTTACCGGCGTTCATTTCTTCGGTCCACGGCACTGAAAAATTAGTCAGGAATATCCTGGCTTCCACACTGACTGATTTTGATGTGCCGTGCTTCTCTGAGGCTTTGGACGCTTGGAAAATCGCTTGCCCGAATACCGATCTACCCGGCAATCCATCTTCCCAAAGACAGTGGGCTGAGCCGCTCTGCAGTGTAGTTCAGAATAACCTACTAGACACATCTGCTACTACTGCTGAGCGTGCGCGACTGCTGGCTGTGGGTAAGTGGGAGTCGGGTCTTTGGCTTCACGCACTGCCGTCGTCGAGCATCGGCACCTTACTCGACGACACCACCTTCCGGCTCGCTGTTTCCCTCCGGTTAGGTTCCCCACTCTGTTCTCCTCATCGCTGTCACTGTGGGGAAGCTGTCAACAGCCTCGGACACCATGGCCTGTCCTGCAGCCGTAGTGCGGGCCGTTTTGCGCGGCACGCGAACATAAACGACATTATTCGACGAGCTCTTGTTACCGTCGGCGTTCCAGCTGTTTTAGAACCCAACGGCTTGGCACGCGACGATGGCAAAAGACCGGACGGTATGTCTTTGTTTCCTTGGAAGATGGGTAGGCCTCTAGTGTGGGACGCAACCTGTGTCGATACTCTTGCGCCATCCCATCTTCCAAGTTCATCGTGCTCTGCTGGCGCTGCTGCTGCGGTTGCTGAAAACCTCAAGCGGCGTAAATATAGTAACCTAAGTAGTAACTATATTTTTGAGCCGTTTGGGGTTGAAACTATAGGGCCATGGGGTCCAAGTGCTCACAGCCTCTTCAGAGACATTTCGAAAAGACTTGTTGACGCTTCCCGTGACCCAAGAGCTGGCTTTTACCTTGGTCAGAGGCTAAGTATAGCCATACAAAGAGGCAACGCCGCCAGTCTCTTGGGCACATTACCAGCTGACAGCGTTGAGGATGAGTTTTTCGATGCTCTGTAATAGTGTTTTTGTTTTGTTACTTAATTGGTTTTATGTCATAGTTTTTTATTTTGTAAATATTTAGGTTTAATTAATTTATTATTGTATTGTTATTAGCATTATATCTAATTTTAATCTACAAATAAAATGGTATTAATAAATGTTTGTTGTATTGATAAAAAAAAAAAAAAAAAATCTAACTTTACATTTTTAGAACGGAAATCTTCAAAGATGCAACTAGTTAATAATTGCCGGCAAAAAGCTTTTAGAGCATTACATTTTCTTCAATAAAACTATATTATTTTCCTTCAAATGTTAATGTAAATGCTGTATATTATATTATTTATTAAAGGTCTTTGTAAATCAATGTACGAGTATGTATCAATGTAATGCTGGCACATTACATTAGCTTAGACTAAAGCACATTTTTAAGAAAATGGATAAAATATTATAGTATTATTAAAGGAAATTGAGTGTTCCACAACCCTTTTGCCAGCATTTACTTATGGTTGTATCGTTAAAGAGTTCTCCGGTAAAAAAGCGCAAAAATGTAAAGTTAGTTTCCTGAAAGTCTGTCATTTTTTCAAAATGACAGACTTTCAGGAGTATATATCTCGAAAACTGTAAAGCATATCGAAATACTTATTTAGTATAACTTGTAGCAAATTTAATCAGCTTTTATTTTGTTCTGAGGTACTATGTCGCTAGGGCGCATAGATTCCGAGATATAAGCGAAAAACCAAAAAATGGGACCTTCAAACCCCCCCCCTCCCAAAGCTCAAGGGCTAGAGGCGGGGACTTTTGATATGTTTACCTCCTAACTAGTCTAAACAAAGTTATGAAGTCAAAAATTGTGTTCCAAGACTTTCCCTCTATAATCATTCGTTGACTGGACTATAATATAACATACGTAAATGATAATCACACTTTATATTATTGTCCATCAGAAAGTGATTGATCAAAATGCGTCGGATGTTTTTTTGATAATCTTATCATATTGTGTGAATGCATTATCGTGTGAATTCCAAGTCTATATGTATCGTTACAGTTCTTACAGGTTTGGCTGAAAGATGTCGTGTTTGAGTTGAAAAAGAATTAGAATTAATTTCAAATAAACCGTTGCGTTTTCTAGGTAAACTAAACGAGTTTACTCGTTGAGATATTTGTAACAAAAAATAAATAAGTTGTAAACAACTTATTAATCAGATCAGAGAAAAACCGTAAAATATAATCTATCCTTAGTAAAACCAGTCCGCTGCCCCACACTAGGAACTCTCCTGTATGGTGGATGCGTTTACAAACTTAGAAACTCACACAAACACCCAGACCCGAAACAACTACTTGTAGATCATACAAATATTTGTTCCGTGCGGGGATCGAACCCGAGACACGCTGTGCAGCAGGACGATCGCTGACTTACTGCGCTGACCTTTACGGGTAGGACCACAGCAGGCAGTGGTCCTGCCTGTTGAGGCCACTACCAGCTGCGGTCCCACCTGTTGAGGCCACTACCTGCTGCGGTCCTACCTGTTGAGGCCACCACCTGCCCTGCCTGCGGAAGCCTCTACCTGCTATAGTGTGTGACGATTCTGAACTGTGTTTGTGTAGTGCTGAACTGTTTTTACCTTTCCTTGTCTTGCCTTTCATTTTGTCTTGTTAATAAACTGTTACAGATTGGCACCTGCAGGCGTAGCATGGCGCCGTAGAAAGGGGTTTTGTCGACGGAAGAAAAGACAAAATGACAGAACGTAGAAATATTTTTAGCGTTTTAAGCATGATAATGTAAAAAATATAGAAATTAAACGTTCTATACTTCAGTAGTGTACGAATGGTGTCTTATTTATATTTATAAACAGTCGATTTGTATAGAAATAACGATGAAATAGCTTTGTCTATTCTTGATAGAATAGAGATAGAATCGCCATGCTACGCGTGCAGGCGCCAATCTGTAACAGTTTATTTACAAGATAAATATTTTAGAATAAAAAAATACGGGAAAGATTGTATTGTATTGTATAACGGGCTGGTATCCGCAACTCTACGAAAGATAAAAACAGTTCAGCACTACACAAACACAGATCGCAGAAAAGTTGTTCACACACTGATACGTCAACCCTGACTCTTGTTTACACGGGCATAACCAGATTTTCACAAGCTTATATTCAAACCCAGTGTTATAAGCTTTTGAAGTCGCGGTACTGCCTTATCAGGTAAATGTGGACCCGGAATGCAAACGCGCTATTGAAAGACACTGTGGATTTTAGTCAGTACAAGTCTGACAGTCCCTCCCTCCCTGCCCTGGGTGGGAGGACTCATTTGATGGTTTTACCACGTAAATCAAAATGAGTTAAAAGCTTTGCGATCAGCTGGAATGTTTTCTTATAACGTGTTAGTATATTAAGGACACAGTCACACGGATTCATCTTTGTAAGATTAAAATCATACTGCAATAATTTAATTGCCTAGTTTTCCTATTTTCAAAATAGTATTACTTCTAAAGGCCACTCGCTGTTGCGATCTCAATCACACACACTAATAGATGATTTAATTAAATGCTTCATAACATATCCTCAATGATATATAAACTATAGATACGTTGTCCGCACTCTAAAATGGCAACAAAAAATGAAGCCAATTGGCCACATTGCGCGTAGTTGCGTCTCCCTCCCGCCGTACGGTGCCATATTTTCTTTCTCTTTCTTCACGCGTATAAGTAGTTCTAGTATTGTCGCCGTTTTTAAGCGCCGCGCCGCGATGTTCGTTGGCGTGTCTATATATAATACGTCATTGATTACCCTGTATTAACTTGGATGTAGAGGTCATATCGGCTGTAATTGCTATGCTGACACCAACACTGTCAAAAGAAAAAAAAGGATAGAGAAAAGGTGATGATAAATCAGTCTATAATGAACCCACAGCTGGGACTAGGCTTCTCCTCTTCCTCTAGAAGAGTTACTCTCTACGCGTGACATTTTTTTTTGTCGTATATGTTTACTTGGCCTAGAATTTTTTTCTGTGTCATGGGTGCCTTTAGCCGGGGTCGCGGGACTGTCTTAACAGGTAACCGTGACACCGGAACATAAAGGGCTTTTGAAAAACACCGTGCATTTTAGTCAGTACGAGTCTGACAGTTCCTCCTTTTGCGCCCTGGATGGGAGAACACATTTGATGATTTTACCACATAAAAAAATGTAAACTCACATTCACAAACAGCCATACCCGTACCAACTACTTTTTAGATCATACAAATATTTGTTCCGTGCGGGAATCGAACCCGCGACATGCAGTGCAGCAGTCGATCACTCGACCACTGCGCCAACCGTGTTATAGACATTGGCATATCGCCGTATTTTCGGGTTTGAGTTATGCCAATTTCCATACTATGTTTTCCTTCACTATTTTGGGAGCAGTAGTGATAACATAAAAAAACTTTTTGAAAAAAAAGGGAACCTACTTCAAAACCAAACACAAAAAAAACTGTAAAATAACTTTTCTTTCGGAAGTCGGTGGCTTTGTTTTTTATTTCATTAACTGTGGCTTGGTTTTTAGTTTAGATATTCAACAAAAATCTTCGTATAATCAGCGTCTTTGAAAATCTACAATCTTAGTAAGCAACAAAAACGGATTTATGCGGGCAATTTCACGAGATATCCATTATTGTTATATACTAAAACCTTCCCCAGAATGTAACGAACACTTTTCTGAAAACCGCATCAAAATCGGTTCAGCCAAACGCGAGATAATCTCGGACAAACATACATACATATAAGTCGGTTAAAAAAGACTACTTAGATTTTGTTTTTGTTTCAGTTACCCCAGAGCTTCTCCCAAACAAAAGTGCCTACCTATTACCAAAATCATCATGGAGGCGGTTGAGTCAAACCGTCAGTCTCCTAAAGTGCAGTGCAGTGATGACGTGGATGATGTGAAGAGTGATGTGTCAGTGAAGGTCGAGGATGATGCAGACGAGGTGCTCAGTCGCGGTAGTCAGCGGGAGAATCGGCTGACTAGCATCATCGACCAGCTGCGGTGTCAGAGCAAGATGAAAGGTAAGTTTGTTGAATTTTAAGGTCGAAATTGAACCCATTGGATGGGCTTTAGACGGCGTAAGGCACTTGAATATTACAACATCGAATGCGTAGTTCCTAAGTAACTTCCTATATCCCAAACGCATCTACCAAGGTCCATTTTCTTCTTTTTCTACTGTTGAGGCCTATAATCTTTGACTGTTTTGTGCAACCAGTACATGTACGTGGTGACCGGCTAGGAAGACAATGAAGCAAATCTTAAGAGACAACAATATCCCATCAACGAGGTGATGGTGATGTCAGGTGCAAGAGAGTCACATCAGTTTCTCCTGTTGCGTTGTTGTGTTTGCAAACATTAAAACTCACATAAATAAACCGCCAGATCCAAAACAACCTGTAGGCCATACAAATATTTGTCCCGTACGGAAATCGAACCTACGATGCTCAGCTGACCAGCTGATCAGCCACACCGCCAGCCATGATATTAAAGTTTTAAGGCCCATACTCATCGTATAAAATGCGAACTTGTGTTTAATTCAAATCGGTTCGCAGTTCAAGCCGCTAAAACAGCGCTTCCCATAAACCACACCAGGTCTTCAACCGTGACGAGAACAAAACTAACCTTTACGATTTTATCGTGTTCATGTAAATCGCTTAGTAGATTTATAAAAGTAATTACTACAGACAAAGGGCACGCGTGGTACCGCTGCCCACAATTAGTGGCTCTGGCGGTGTGCGCCTTAAATCTTGGCAACAATGGAGCTGATCTCTGATAGGATATCGCCGCATCTGTGTCGGGGACTGCTCTGAATTAGTTTGGTTAAGGCTCGGCTTGTGGCTCTGATTATGATGTGGGGCGCTGGAAAATTGTATGTATGTTTTTTGCAACTTTTGTATTACTCATGAACCGTTATGAATGTTGCTTATGACTTATGTAAGATCTACATGCCTATAAACTAACCGTAAACCTTTTTAATCGTAGAACTTTTTTTTTTTATTCGGAAGTATAGACAAAATGACAGAATGTAGGTTATAAGATTTCTGTCGTCCTAATATGATGTCGACGTCCTATGATGCTCAATGTTTAAAATACAGAAGATAAAAGTTTCTATTCGTCTAGGGGTCGAGCCTTATTCGGACAAAAAAAATGTCTTTTCTTGGTAGAATAAAGGTAAAATTAGTTATACTATACGCCTACTGGGTGTTAAAAGGCTGCTTTTGCAGAATCATAACATGAATCACGTTCATCATCATTCAATCTATAAATGTTCCCAATGCTGGCACACAGGCCTCCTCTCTGAGAGAGGGAGTGGGCCATAATCCACCACGCGGGTCCAATGCGGGTTGGTGGATGTCACATGTCTTCGAATTTTTGGTTCTAGGACATGCCGGTTTCCTCACGATGTTTTCCTTCACCGTTTTGAGAGCAGTGGTGATGAAATAAATTACACAAAGTAATGCGCCTGGCTGGGTTCGAACCCACGACCTAGAACTCGTAAGTCAAAATTGTCACAGACATAATTAATATTACAAAGTGTTAATTTGTAACCATTTAACGAATGTTAACATAAGTTTAAAGCTACAGTTTTAGGCCTCCAACATCAGATTTGGGGAATCATCATCCTGTTTAAACATATCCTCATAAGCAGCCATAGATATTTAAGTTAGCTACTTGTTATAGATAACAGTAGTACCCCTACTAAGTATCCCTTTAATAGGGAGGCAGGGACTAGGATAAGCTCATCAAAACTAGGGCTTATTTGACACTAGCCATATTTTTCAAGTAAGCGCTCAGTTTCCAAAGTAACATTAGATACTTCTTTTGCTCACTATACTAAAATTAGTCTGACCTACGTGTAGTAATTTCTCAACATTCTAATACAATAGCTGTATTTTCCTCTGCTCGTAAAGTAACATAGGCGTCGTCTCTTTAACAAGCGCTAGAAGTGTAACACGCCGCGCGTGTCAAACTTAGGGTTGTCAGTTTCTAAGCACTTGTATTGTTCTAATTAAATAATAAATCTATAAGGCATCTGTTGTTGAGAATTTTGTGGGGTTTCAACTCCTAGCGGTCTACTTCTTGCAACAGCAGTCAGCACCACAGGTCACCTGTGACGGCTGAGCGATTCCAACCTGGCTCGCGACAATCAGCCCGTCGGAGTCTTTACTATGTTCCGTCCGTGCGCATACGCAGGAGTTATTTTCTTCCAACTATTTTTGTAAGTTATCACTATCAATACATTACAACACTAGCTGTTTCTCGTGGTTTCACCCCTCTGCTCGGTTCCTATTGGTCGTAGCGTAATGTTATAATAATATAGCCTTCCTCGATAAATGAGGCTAACCTCAGAAATTACTGGTTCAAATTGAACGCGTTGAACCAAACAAACTCTTCAGCTTTATTATATTAGTGTAGATTCAGTCAGGTTGCGAGACAGCCCTATAGATTGCACTACTACCTGAGCGACGGTGCTGCCACCGGCGCGCGCGCATTGCCGCTGAACTAATCAGCGCAATCATCGCGCTGGCTCTATTAATGATCATGTGTCTTGTTTTTTGTCATTACAGTCGGGAATATATGTAATTTAGCGAATAATTGAATGTTACAGTAGTTTGTATCTGGAAACAATAATTTATATGTAACGCAGTTAAAATAGAAAGGCAGAATTAGCCCAATTAGGTGCTTAAATTAGAATTATGAACGCAATGCGATAGTCTTGATACGTTTGCAGAGCGAAGCGAGCTATAGGAATATGCATATTTGTATTTTACAAGTCTCATCAGCTTTTGGGGAAAATCAGTAAAAAATTACCGTTCGATTCCACTCACTCTACAATATTCTCCTTAAAATGTCCGCCAGCTTTCACATAAAACGGTTTAAAACAGAAGCGGTATTGCAAGTCGGCCTAATTAATCCATCGGTTAGGGGTCGTTTAGTTAATGAATGAATAAATCGCCGTCAGACCCCCCCTCTTTCATACCCCATTCCCCCCGACCAGATAACGTTAATCGGCGCTCTCGATTTATGTACCTTCCGCGCTGAAATACGGCAAATGGTAGTCAACTACGACCACATCTTGAAAAAATTATCCTCACTTAACCCCTACGCAAATATAAACCATATGAAGTGTAGATAGTGTCTGTATTTGCTTGTGTGGTTGTCTGGCGATAATTTCTATCGGTCGTGAGCAAATATAGAGAGCAAGCGCAGTGATGTATAGACGGCGCGCGCGCTGCTATCGCCGCGGCGTAAACCTCGCATAGATGAGATAGGACACAGACTGTTATACTTACAGTGATGTGCGTAATTTAACTATATTCTATCAGATTTTCCTGAAGCTTTCTCTATCATCGACAAAAACCGCGATGGCAGCAACAGAATGTAGCCTAAATAACACAGAAACAGATAGTCAACTCATGTACAACTTAAGGTCGGTTTAAACTCTTGTATAGGTTCACAAAGCATCTTACGCATAATATTAGCAAAGCCCAATACTACAGTGCAGCTGAGCGCTGTTTTAAGTGTATTTGGATGTAAAATAGCATTTTAGAGTAGTAAATAAATGCTTAATGCTGTTTAAAAGCATAAACGTGAACGATTATGATGCCACGTAAATCAGTTATGTAGCTTTCAGCTTTTTTTAGTGCTTTGGAGACTACAATAGAATTTTTAAGTAGTAAGATAACGCCTAATGGTGCTAAAAAGCATGAATGTAAATGATAACGCTGATAATGCTAAATGCATTGTTAGCGACGAATAATAATCGCATCAAGCAATTATGTAAATATGTAGTAATTAGAAAGATTAGGCTAGTTTGAGCAATTAAACTATTGTTATTATATTTAATAAGGATTGGGTAAATGTAGAAATGTGCATTTTATAAGTACCTTCAAATATATTGATAATTTGTTTTGTTTTTTATTTTTCCCACCTGGTGTCTCTGCTGATGCCACAAAGTAAACCCATAGTAGGGTAAACATAAAAATGCACATTTTACATACACCGTCAAGTAAGTTGAGAAACTGTGTTGTCCCGAAAAGTAAGCAAAGTGTTAGGTAGACGTAAAAAGTGTAAATTTTACAAATACCCTCAAAAACAGTGATAAATAATTGTAATTCCAATTTTTGGCACTTGGTGTCTCTGCCTGTAGGTTGATGCAAAATTGGTTTTTTGTCATTTTTTGGGTCTAAAAATTAAGGTTTTTATAAGGTTTTTATGTAATTAGATAGAATAAGTTAACCCCTAGGCTATAAGATGAATTGTAAAGCAAAAGGGGAAGGTTTACCATAGAAAACTGCCGTGTGCAAAAATGGATTGCTCTGATTGGCTGAAAGAAAAAATATTAGGGTCGTGTGCAAATTTTAAAGGATCTGATTGGTCAGAGCTCTGTATAAAAAAGGGGTAGTTTTCTATGGCATTCATTCCGAAAACCAGCAGTATTATAATAAACAAGAAGTAAGAAAGTACTCCGGAGTCTTATTAGCGCCGAACCTACTTGAAGCCTTCAGTATCTACCGCCAGCGATCCTACAAGTGCAATAGTCTATAGTGGTCCTTCGAGAAGCCGGATCGGGTTCAAGAAAACTGAAGATGCCTTCTACAAGATCAGGATCAGTGCAGTCCAAGGCTACGGGAGAAAGTACTTCGTCGGTCGACGGGAGTGCAAGCACGCCAAGTGAAACTACAAGCGAGGCGACTACGAGCGCGTCAATTACAAGTCGGTCAACGCTCACTAGAAGATCGCCGCCGCCTAGCGTACGAGCCCACCAGTCGTCCATTCGTCAACAGAATACTGCCGGGAGGGAATCAGCATCGGGGGGAGCGACTCGCACCGCGCCCCTAGCCAGCACCGTGGAAGAGCAAGTTGAAGCGTCTGATCCCGCACGCCGAGAAGAAAGCCACAACACTACGCGGCAGAACCCAGATAGAAGTGTTGCTGTGAAGTTACGTCGAGATGAAGGAAGTGTACCGACGTCAATAGATGGGAGTCTGCAGCAGCCTCGCCCTAAGAAGCCGACCCGCGAAATAGACACGCAGTCCGTCCGCTCGTCGCATAGGAAGAGAGCAGAAGCGCAAGCAAAGTTAACAGTGGCACTAAGGGAGTTGGAATTGGCAGAAGCGCGATCAAGAGTGGCTCAGGCTGAACTAGAACTAGCAACAGCAGAGTCAGAAGAAGAAGATGGTGCCGGAGAAGAGATGTACGAGCAAACTCAAGAAGTCGAGAGGTGGTTCATCCAATCTGGGGTCAAGCCTGGCAATGATAATAGGCCAACTGAAGAAAAGAAGAGTGACATCCACGAGTTAGCCCAAGTCATCGTCAAGCTGTCTGAGAAGTCACGTGACGTCGCAACGCCGAAGCACTTCGAGCTCCCTCACTTCAGCGGGTCCTGTGAAGAATGGTTGCCGTTCAAGAGATCATATGAAGACGGGGCTGCCTCCTTCAGCGACGCACAGAACTTAGCGCGCCTCAGAAGAGCAATTCAAGGTGCAGCCAGAGAAGCCGTCCAGAGCCTGCTGTTTACAGCTGAAGATCCACGCGAAGTACTCAGGGGATTAGAAGCCAGATTCGGAAGACCTGGGGCATTGGCACTGGCAGAACTAGAGAAGATGAAGAACCTGCCAAAGGTGGGCGAGAACCCAAGCGACATATGTGTGTTCGCAAGCAGAGTGAAGAACGCCGTCCAAACCATCAAGGCATTGAAGAAGTCGCAGTACCTCAGTTCTCCTGAAACATTGAAGGCCATAGTAGACAAGATGCCACCATCAATGAAATTCCGATGGTTCGCCTACCATAGAACCAGAAGGGAGGAAGAAATTCAAGAGTTGCTACTCATCGAAGCGTTTCTAGAAATAGAAAGCGACATACCCAGCCTGAGGTAACGGAGGACCCGTCCCAGTCTGAGAATTTACTGCTGGACTGTAATGATCATTCACAGGTGGCACAGTCTGAGATATATGTTAATCATGATTGTTCTAACTCAGTTATGTTCTCGGATAGTATAGGAAGAGGTGTAGGTAAATTATTGAGTAATAATTTGAGTCATTCCAGTCAGAATTATTGTATGCCGGGGTTAACATTCAAACAAATAATGGCAACAATAACTAAAAAAGTCTATAACTGTAACACAGACTTAACTATATTTGTGGGGAACAGTAAAAAAGTTAAAAAAGCAGACCTCACTCACAGTGTAGGTGAATTGTTAAAGTTGAATTGCCGTAAAATAATATTGTGTGCTTTCCCATACTTTGAGAGTTTGTCAAAAAGTCAGAATAATTATATTCACATGCTGAATAAGCATATCTATTTCCTTGTTAGTCACTACAGTGACAAACTAAGCTTTTTTGATACCAATAGTTTTATAGATAAGCTTAGGTCAACACGAGATACAGTGTATCTGCCTTTTGTATATAGACACAAAATAGCTAGGCTATTAGGTTTTTATTTTTACACAGACATAAATAGTATGTCTACGTTTAGTAGTAGTATAATTAACACCGAAAATATTAGTAATGATACTAGTATTAGGGTGGTGACCACTGACTTTAGCAGTAGTGTTAATAGTGGAAATGTTTCTTTAAACTAGTTAGTAAGACAACAGAGGTTTTATTCAACAAGGTACCTTCTTGCTCTGAATTATTTACATGCAATAAAGGGGCTAAGCAGAAGTCCTTGACAATATTTCATCAAAATATTCAAGGTTTTTCTTCAAAGCAACTAGAAATTGAATTGTTTTTAGAAAGGACAATGTACGATATTGTTTGCTTCACTGAACATTGGTTGAAAGACTATGAAATGATAATTTATTACGAAAACTACAATGTGTGCAGTTGCTATAATCGAAAATCTAAGATGCGTGGGGGTTCACTAATCTTAGTTAGAAATTGTTTAAAAGCTAAGCCTCGTAAGGACATAGTTGATCTATCGGTCGAACATAGCATTGAATTGTCTTGTGTTGAGCTAGATAAGCATGTAATAGTGTGCGTTTACAGACCCCCTAATTATCAAAACTACTCTATATTTGAGTCAGTAATGGAAGATGCTTTGGCGAAACTTGGAAATTGTAAAAAAACAATAATTATCTGTGGTGACTTAAATGTAAATATTTTGGAAAATAATGTACATAGCAGTAGGTTTTTAAATCTCTTTAAATCATTTAATTTGTCGAATGTGTTTTCGGAACCAACCCGAATTACTTTAAATACTGCCACATGTATTGATAATGTTTTTTGCGATTGCGAATGCTTAGATAAATCTATTGTAAATTACCTTCCTTCGGATCACAGCGGTCAAGCGGTTACTTTCGAGTCCAATATACAATTACAAAAAGTTCAAATACAAACTAGACAAATAACGCCGAACAACTTAGATAGATTTAATAATAACCTAATTAATAGTTTAAATATTTCAGACCATATTTTTAGTTTAAACAATATAAATAAATTGTATGAAGACTTTTTTGAAGCAGTTCGTACGGAATTTAATAATACTTTAAAAATTAAAATGAAAACGATTGGCCCAAAGTTTATTTTTAGTGACTGGGCAACGCAGGGCATTAGAAAAAGTAGGGAACGATTGTTTGAGCTGTACGGCCTTAAGCCTTTTATTAACTCGGAAACATTTAATAGATATGTTGCTACTTACTCCAAAATTTTCAAAAACACTTGTAAGGTAGCTAAATCCATCTTCATTAGCAAGAAGATTAAATCGGCAGATAATAAGATAAAAACAGTTTGGAAAATAATAAACAATGAAACTAACAGAAATAAAAAAAGCAGTAAAAATTTGATACTAGAGACCTCACGCGGTCTCATAAGCTCAGACCAAGAAATTGCTGAAGAATTTGTAAATTTCTTTACCAGTATCCCACTTAAAACAACTGAAACTTTAAATTCATCTCCTTTGCTTTCTATTGACTTATTAAAAGCGAACGTTTCAGCCTGCCCAAACGAATTCAAATTTAAGCATATAAACCCCCTAACCGTCATAAAAGCTTACAAGCAAATCAAGATCAAATTAACTGAAGATCTATGGGGTATGTCTGTCAAAGTATGTACTTCAATTATTGAGACTGTAGCACCGTATTTAGCTTCGATATTTAATTTGTGTGTGGATCAAGGGGTCTTCCCAGATCTAATGAAACACAGTAAAGTAGTGCCGCTTTTTAAATCCGGGGATAGTAAAGACACCAACAATTATAGGCCTGTATCCGTGTTGCCGGTTTTCAGCAAAGTGTTTGAAAAAGTGATGCTCGATCAGATGCTCAATCATTTTAACATCAATAAAATATTACACAAACAGCAGTATGGTTTCACCAAAGGACGTTGTACAACTGACGCCGGTGTTACCTTATTAAAACACATATATACTGCGTGGGAAAATGCTCAAGATGCCATAGGAATTTTCTGTGATCTCTCGAAGGCATTTGATTGTGTAAATCATGAAACCTTGCTCTTAAAACTTGAGCATTATGGCCTAAGTAAACTCGCGCTTAATTTAGTGAGATCTTATTTAAATGATAGACAACAACAAGTACAAATAAATGGTGTCACTTCAAAGGGTTTACGGGTAGAAATGGGCGTACCACAAGGTTCAATATTAGGTCCTTTTCTCTTTTTAGTTTATATCAACGATCTACCCCATTTATTCAAAAATCAACCTGAAATGGTATTGTTTGCTGACGATACTTCTTTGATATTTAAGATAAATAGACGCGCCACACACCTTGACGACGTAAATAGCGCTCTACTGCAGGTGCAAAAGTGGTTCACCGCTAATAATTTAGTATTAAATGGGAAGAAAACTAAGTGCATAAGATTTTCTCTACCGAATGTCAAAAGTGATGATAGTGACATTGTATTGAATCAAGAGAAACTAGAATTCGTCGATAAAACGGTTTTCCTAGGAATCACCCTCGACTCAAGGCTACAATGGAGTCCTCATTTAACATCTCTTGCAGGACGGTTAAGTTCAGCAGCATACGCTGTTAGAAAAATCCGCCAACTTACTGATATAGATACCGCGAGGCTAGTCTATTTTAGTTATTTTCATAGTATTATGTCATACGGTATTTTGCTATGGGGACGGGCTGCAGACATCGAGTCCATATTTATTCTGCAGAAAAGAGCCATCAGAGCCATATATAATCTATGCAGGCGCGATTCTCTACGGGAATTGTTTAAGGATATCAACATCATGACAGTACCTTGTCAATACATTTATGAAAACATCATGTACGTTAGAAAAAATCTGCATCTATTCAGTAAAAGAGGTGACAGACATAACTATAATACTAGAAATAGGGACCAATTAGTTCAACCAGGTTTCAGGCTAGCTAAAGTTGACACATCTTTCATGGGGTACTGTCTAAAATGTTACAATAAAATACCTCCTCACATAATAGAACTGAATGAAACAAAATTCAAATCATGTATAAAACGCACACTATGTAGGCAAGCATATTACAAGTTGGAGGATTATATTAATGATAAAAATGCTTGGCTCAATGCTGGTCCTGCTCCACAACAATAGGGTTATTAATTAGGTAGCACGCATAATTATTGAGGAAGCTGCAGAAGACTGTAATATTATCTTTGCATTGTATCGATTCAATTTCTTAGTATTATATAATTTTATTGCACATGTGTGAGTACTATGTACTACTTATTAATCACTATTGACTCGATTTTGCCTTGGTGGTTGAGAGAATGTCATGCTCACTCAAATGTCTCGCTGATGGTGGCACGTGTGTCGGATCATTTAGCTCCCTTCAAAATGGTTGAGCTGATTGGTGCTGATACGTGTGTCATGTTCGTGAACGGGCGCTGTCAGTTGGGACTGGTCATCTCTTAGCTGCCTCGGTTTTTATTTTAATTATTGATTCTTTTATTTCTGAATTGTCTTATTTTTGTAATTTTTACTCTGGACACTTTTAACTTGCTACATCGTTCTCACATAATGTACCATCTCAAAATGAATGATGTAACAAAGGTTTTTGTAATAATTTTGGCGATCTAAAAAGAGTGTCCATGGAGTTTCTTGCCCGTTCTTCTCCATAGAGATCTACTTCTTGGAATGGGCATCTACGGTACTTTCACAGTTTTTATGTCTTGTGACTGGGACTGTAGCACCATAACTTTGTAGTATTTAATTTTATTTTTTATGTCTTTGACAATTCAAAAGTGCCTGTAATTGGTCTACTTGAAATAAATGCTTTTGATTTGATTTGATTTGATTTGACATGTGCGGGGACTTTGCTCCACCTGAAGTGTTTTCGGAGCAAAAGAAAGGGTCAAGAAAACCTGTACATACAGTGCAAGAAGTGTCTCAAGAAAAATATAAGAAGTCATGTCCGATCTGTGAAGAAGAGCATTTTGTGATAGAATGCAAGAAGTTTAAAGAAGCTAACATAGATGAAAAATGGGGCATTATCAAGAAGGCTAGACTATGCTTCAAGTGTCTTCGGTTCAGGCACTCCAGAATCAACTGCAAAGCTCCAGTCTGCAAGAAGTGTGGAAGATGGCATCATACTATCCTGCACTCTGAAAAACCACCAGAGTCAGCAGGAAATAAAGAAGACAAGGAAAGCGCATCAGAAGAGACAGTCGCCTCGATCCACAACAGCAAAGGGGAAGAGAAAATTTATTTGAAGCTGATTCCAGTGGATCTCTACGGACCGAAAGGCCACGCTCGTGTGCTGGCACTGCTAGATGAAGGCTCAACAGTCACACTCTTGGACGCATCAATAGCCAAGAAGATCGGAGCCGAGGGAAATAAAGAAACTCTCGCAATCGAAACAGTCGGCGGAAAAGTTATAAAGAAAGATAGTTCACAGAAGATCCAGTTGAAGATAAAAGGGGCTCATAGAAGAGACAAGAGGCCAATCATAGCAAGAACCATCGACGACCTGAAGCTTTCAGAGCAAAGTATAAGCAAGAACACGGTGAAGAATTGTCAGCATCTGAAGACAATTGAAGAGCAACTTCTCTACGTCACAGAAAGACCCAAGCTGTTGATTGGTCAAGACAACTGGGGACTCATAGTTACAAGAAGACTGAAGAAAGGCAAGCCAGCCGATCCCGTGGCTTCTCTCACTAGCCTCGGGTGGGTGCTGCATGGATGTGAATCAGGGACGAATGCCATTGTAAACTTCATTCACCATGGCAAGTCTACAGTCGAAGAGCAGAATTTAGAAGAGTTAATAAGAGAGCACTTCCAGTTAGAATCGCTTGGGGTCCAGAATCGCTTGCCAACTAATGACAGCGATAGAAGAGCACTAGAAACCCTCGAGAAGACTACGAAGAGACTAGCCAGCGGTCGATTCGAGACGGGGCTCTTGTGGAAGAAAGAAGACGAGACCCTACCCAACAACTACAGACAAGCACTCCGTCGCCTAGTCAACATTGAAAAGAAGTTGGATCAAGATGAAGAAATCAAAGAGTCCTATGAGAAGCAGATCCAAAGCTTGATTGAAAAGGGATACGCAGAGAAGGTTCCAGAAACTGCAAATAAAAGAAGATTATTTTACTTACCACACTTTGCCGTCGTGCACCCAGTCAAGAAGAAGCCAAGAATAGTCTTCGATGCAGCTGCCAAGTATGAAGGAAAGAGCCTCAATGACGCCTTGTTATCGGGGCCAGACTTATTACAATCATTGTTCGGCGTGTTGCTGCGCTTCAGGGAAGGGCCAGTGGCTGTCATGGCTGATATCCAAGATATGTTTCTTCGAATCAAAGTAAGAGAAAGCGACCGAGATAGCCTCCGATTCCTGTGGCGTGGAAGTCAAAGAACGGGCAAGCCTGAAGAGTTTCGAATGTCTTCAATCATCTTCGGAGCAGCATCATCACCGGCAACAGCAATATATGTGATGAATAAGAACGCAGAAGACTTTAAGAAGACTCATCCTGAAGCGGTGAAAGCAATAGAAAGAAATCATTACATGGATGACTATCTTCAGAGTTTTACAACTACAGCTGAAGCAAAGAAGATATCAAAAGAAGTAAAGGAAATTCACGCAGTGGCGAGCTTCCATTTGAAAGGCTGGGCCAGCAACGACGCGAAGGTTCTATCAGAAGTAGAAGATACTAATAAAGAAGACTCCCTACAACTGACGAAAGAAGAGAAGACACTGGGGCTAAGATGGCTGGTGAAGGAAGACGCGCTAGCGTTCAATGTTGGTCTGCGCAATACATCGCAAGACCTACTAGAAGGAAGAAGAACTCCGACGAAGAGAGAAGTTACAAGCGCCGTAATGTCAACCTTTGATCCTATGGGCTTCGCGACGCCAGTCTTAATACAAGGAAAGAAATTAATTCAAGACATTTGGCGTACAAAAATTGGCTGGGATGAAATAATCAATGAAAACCAGAAAGAGACCTGGTTGAAGTACCTAGAAGAGGTGTCGGCGCTGATGAGACTTCGGATACCAAGATGCTTTTCACCCCGCAGTAGAAAAGGGCAACTGCACACATTCACCGACGCAAGTGAAGAAGCATACGCAGCGGTAGTCTACTGGAGGACGGTTGAACCTGACGATAAGATTCACATCTCCATGATCGCCGGCAAAGCAAGAGTGACACCAACAAAACCAGTGTCAATTCCAAGGCTAGAACTACAAGCAGCCTTGCTTGGCACCAGGCTGGCAACCACAATAGAAAAGGAGATGGAACTTGAGGCAACAGCCCGCACCTACTGGACGGACTCCAGCACAGTACTTCAGTGGATCAAGGCAGAACCAAGAAGGTTTAAAACCTTTGTGGCCAACCGATTGGCAGAGATCGAGGAGCAGACCAAGCCCGAAGACTGGAGATGGGTACCTACTAAAGAAAACCCAGCAGACGACGCCACGAGGGGAACACCGACTGAATTCGATTACAACGCAAGGTGGTTTCAAGGGCCGTCATTTCTCCGTCAACCAGAAGAAGAGTGGCCATACAAAGACTTTAAACCAGAGGGTACTATGTTGGAAGAAAAGAACAAGCAAAGAGTGACGGCAATAAAGGCTGAGGAGGTCTTACTCAACCTGGAGAGGTTCTCGAGCTGGGAGCGACTGCTGCGCGTGACGGCCAGAGTGGTTGCTTTCGCATGCCTCTTATTGAAGAAGACCCGTAAAGCAACCAACGCCGCAGTCCGTCAGAAGGAAGAGCCCTGGAGACCCCATAGAAGATCCCAGAAGAAGAAGACACAAATCGCCAAACTACCAGTCAGCAAAGAGAAGAAGAGGTTGTACCTGCCGCTAGAAGACGAACACTTAAGAAAAGCAGAAGAAATATTAATGAAAATAAGTCAGAATGACAGTTTCAAGTCAGATATAAGGAATTTAAAGGAAAAGAAGCCCTTGGAAAACGCAAGTCGGCTTAAGAAAATCGACGTCTACCTAAATGACGCCGATATCATTAAATTAAGAAGCAGAACAATGAAGTTTCAAGGCGAAGAAAGAAGAAAAATGAATCCTATCATACTAGATGGGAAACAGAAAATCACGCGTCTCATCATACAACACTATCACGAGAAGTTTCTTCACGGGAACACTGCCACAGTAATGAACGAGCTACGTCAGAAATATTGGATTCTAAGTTTAAGAGCGACCTTAAAGGCGGTTGCCCACAGCTGTCAGCGATGCAAGACAAAGAAGAGTTTGCCAGAAGTGCCCCCGACAGGAGACCTACCAAGCGAGAGACTGCAACATCATCAGTTCCCGTTCGCTTGCACTGCCGTTGATTACTTTGGGCCGATGCAGGTCACTATAGGGAGAAGAGTCGAGAAGCGCTGGGGGGCGCTATTCACTTGTCTTACAACCAGAGCCATTCACTTGGAGTTGGTACCCTCTCTCAGTACCAGCTCAATGATAATGGCACTTCGACGAATGGCAGCAAGAAGAGGAACCCCAAAAACCATATTCAGCGACAACGGAACCAATTTCGTTGGGGCAAGCAAGGAGCTAGAAGAGGCTGCGCAAGAAAGGGGCATCAAGTGGAAATTTATTCCCCCGGGGAGCCCAAACATGGGGGGCGCCTGGGAAAGACTCGTGCGAACAGTCAAGACTGCGCTGGCGGCAGTGCTCAACGAGAGAAACCCACCTGAAGAAGTACTTCATACTCTTATGACTGAGGTCGAACACATAGTAAACTCCAGACCTCTAACCCCAATCAGTATGGAGCCAGAAGATGAAGAAAGTCTGACACCAAACCACTTTCTACTGGGAAGATCGTGTGGAGCAATGGCGCCGGGAGAATTCGACGACACAGAGTTGATTGGGAAGCCAAGCTGGAAAACTACCCAAAGGCTTGCTGACCACTTCTGGAAGAGATGGATCAACGAGTACCTACCGCTCTTGATGCCAAGGGCAATCAAAGGGAGGCAGACAACCGACCCGAGGGAAGGAGACATCGTGTTAATAGTCGACGCATCGCTACCCAGAAACTCATGGCCTCGAGGGGAAGTTATCAAGGCGTACCCTGGGCCAGATGGGAGAACCAGAGTGCTGGACGTGAGGACATCAGGCGGAGTGCTTCGGCGACCTACACGACGGGTCATCGTGCTAGTCCCCGCGGCTTCGTCGCTTCAAGAGGATGATGTGCTGCGCACCGTGGGGGAGAATGTTAGCGACGAATAATAATCGCATCAAGCAATTATGTAAATATGTAGTAATTAGAAAGATTAGGCTAGTTTGAGCAATTAAACTATTGTTATTATATTTAATAAGGATTGGGTAAATGTAGAAATGTGCATTTTATAAGTACCTTCAAATATATTGATAATTTGTTTTGTTTTTTATTTTTCCCACCTGGTGTCTCTGCTGATGCCACAAAGTAAACCCATAGTAGGGTAAACATAAAAATGCACATTTTACATACACCGTCAAGTAAGTTGAGAAACTGTGTTGTCCCGAAAAGTAAGCAAAGTGTTAGGTAGACGTAAAAAGTGTAAATTTTACAAATACCCTCAAAAACAGTGATAAATAATTGTAATTCCAATTTTTGGCACTTGGTGTCTCTGCCTGTAGGTTGATGCAAAATTGGTTTTTTGTCATTTTTTGGGTCTAAAAATTAAGGTTTTTATAAGGTTTTTATGTAATTAGATAGAATAAGTTAACCCCTAGGCTATAAGATGAATTGTAAAGCAAAAGGGGAAGGTTTACCATAGAAAACTGCCAAATTAAGGTTCCCCATACAAAGTCGCATTAGTGCCGTGTGCAAAAATGGATTGCTCTGATTGGCTGAAAGAAAAAATATTAGGGTCGTGTGCAAATTTTAAAGGATCTGATTGGTCAGAGCTCTGTATAAAAAAGGGGTAGTTTTCTATGGCATTCATTCCGAAAACCAGCAGTATTATAATAAACAAGAAGTAATAAAGTAATCCGGAGTCTCATTAGCGCCGAACCATACTTTGAAGTCTTCAGTATCTACCGCCAGCGATCCTACAAGTGCAATAGTCTATATGCATAGAGGTGAAAACCACGAATGGAAGTCATTGGGAGAAAAGCGCCTTCAAGGAAGACCACAAATGCGCTGGAAGGACGAGAGACCTCAAGGTCCTCTAGAGTGGAAGGATTTGAATAAGTACTACACCAAAATGTAAGAAAGAGACTGAAGAAGAAGGAATCTACGATACTGATACTGCTAGTCTACCTCATCCCACTGCTGGGCAAAGTCTCCCCATGATTTCCAGTTTCCACGATCCAGGGCCAAAGTGGACTACTGGTCGATGGTTTCGTCAAGCTCGTCCCTCCATGGGGTGCTAAGACAGGAAACCTCCACGTGCGCCCGTGGACTGGAGTTCCCTCTCGGATACGTCCGGGGGGAAGACCAGTTTTTCGGGCCGGTGCACCCTGGGATGCGGGCAAAAACTCTCCTTAGGCACTGTGTGCCTAAGGGGTTTCTTTGCCCGTATGCAAATAGCCTGTCGGGTGGACGCTCCAACGCGTGTCCCTCTGAACAGCAGAGGGCACAGCGGTGGAGCAGGCTTGCGGACGGTGAGTAATGGATATGCTCGCCGTCCGACCAAGGACCAAGCCCGGGTCGGTGGCGCGTCGTGTTTCACGCGTCACCGACGGGGCCCCTTATGGGGCCAAATGCCTGCCGGGGTCGCGGAATCCAGGACACCGTGGCCCCGGAACGTAAAGGGCATTCGACGGAACACGGGTGGATTTTAGTCAGTAAGAGTCTGACAGTCCCTCCAGCCCCACCCAGGGCGGGAGGACTCATTTGATGATTTTGCCAACCTAAAAAAAAAAAAAAAGCTCGTCCCTCCATCTTCTGCGGGGTCTGCCACTACGCCTTCTGGCTGTGTCGGGGCTTCACAAGAAATCTATGGTTATACTAAAAAAAGTTAATACCCTTAACCAGGCATTGTCTCGTATACTTCAAGGTGTTGATAAGCATCCATCACGGAATAACCATTACTATAGCCTTATCACTCACACTCGTATCACGAATCGTACTTAATTTGTTCAACCTCAAGTGTCTGTGTGGTTCAATTCAAATAAAGACTAATAATATTAATTTTTACATTAATAGTACATTGTTATCCAAGGCGTGAAAGTTACTTATTTACGTCCCGAGACGGGGTTTGGCGCCTGTGAGGAAAGTAAAATTAACAACATACATTTTAGCTAAAGAAAAAATGAGTATAGATCGGATTGTCACTTTGCCGCTTGTTTTTTTTTTAATTTTTGTGCTGTGGTCGTCCAGCTATACAGCCAGGATTTTTCATGTTCATTATTTAAAAATTGGCAAAGATTTTGTCGAAATCAGTATTATTTTAGAGAAATAGTTGAAACTAAATTATTTTAAAGTCATTATTTATATTCTTAATACTTAACTTTATGTTATTTTAATTTTAAATTGCTCTGTAATTTCGTGGCTGTATAAAAAGTTTGAACATGGTTCAATAGAAATGTCAAAATAGAACTAGTTTTTTTTTCTTAATTTTGGCAGCTGTCAGTTGAAAGCGATTTTCCCTAGGGCAGCAAGGGATAACTTTCAAACGGCTAATCAGACATGTAATGACCTACTTTCAGAGTATGAGTAATGAAAAGATATTTTTGACCCAAACCCGCGTCTTGTGGATAAGTAGGTACTCCAGACTTACCAATTAGGCTATCACAACCCCCCCAGCATATATACTTATTCCTTTTTCAGTTACATGTAAGTATTTCATCTTTTAGTTCATAAAACCATTAATTCATGAATCAGAATAATAAACTTGATAAAAATAGCTTATCTACATACTGCATAGTCTTTGTGCTAGGTCGCGTGCGCCCGCGCCGTTACCGCGCGCTGCAAATTTATAATGATCGATATTCGCCTCGGACGAATGGACCTTGCTCTGGTTACGCGGGTCGCGGGTTGCTGACTCCGTTTAGGATTCTAGACCTTTAGGACACCATATTTGTCTAGAGGATCACGTATCCTAGACTAAGTGACACTTTGATCAGGGGAAACAGTGACAGAAATATCTGAAATTGCATAATGCATAATCAGCCTATAATCCATAAATTCCTGGGACACAAGCCTCCTCTGTATAACAGGAAGTGGGCTATAATTTACTCCTCGGACCCAGTGCAGGTTGGTAGAAGTCACATAATTTCTTCCAATTTCTAAAAATCTCTATAGTGGATCGAAATAAGCTGCGGAAATTTTTGAAAGAAAAGCGCTATGTAAGCGATATCAATTTGTAGACCCTCATAAGTAAAGGTAAACGTAGTAACTTTATTTCTATGATTTCAGAAATTAACACGATGTGGATATCACTATTCTTATCCACCAGGTTTAAAGATCATGGTAGTTTCATAAACATTACTTCTTGACGATGAGATTATTCATCAAGAAAGAATTAATTAAGAATCTATTATCATCATCAGCATATCCACTGATCGCCATTTAGGTTCTTCAATCCTTGGCATCCGACGACTAATAGCCACTTGTTGAAGAGAGTAGCCCTAGGGCATCCTGCCTGCGGGTTTACATACCTTGAGGTTATAACAGTAGCAAAATTGTTAGCTACACTGACTTTCATCTCTATAGTCTTTAAGAACAAGAAATGCGACATAACAGACAGTTGTTAGCCAAACGTTAATTGCGAAGTGTCAAAATTAAAACTATACTGCCATAATTGGCTTGATCACTTTTTAGACCTGCATTCGCAAAATTTTCTCTTCGCGCCATTTTTGTCGCTCACATGTGAAAGTGTTGGCAGTGTTGCATAAAGGTGAAAAACGTCAAAAACCTACAATTTATTACGCTGATGTTGGCAGCGAAAACTGCAAGACATCCGTGTACTGCTGCTAATCAGTGCGCAGCCATCCTTATGAGATGGTCTAATTATTCGTTGGTAGGGTTGCCAGTGTTTCTTGAAAGGTCATTGGGGTTTTATTAAGGGTATTAAACAATACATTCACTCTATGAACTGACTTATTCTCATAGATTTAAAGGATGGACTGAGCAATAGCTGCCTAACATTGACCATAGTTTCTAGAAAGAGAGGAAAATAATTATTTCCTCATAAGTGTCTAAACTTGGTTTCCTCTCTTTCTAGAGGAAAAAGTTTAAAATTTTATCTGTGTAGTCCATCTTTTTATGTCTATGCGTATTCTGATCCAGAAGAAGAATATCCACGGCTAGTAGCGAGTGTGAAAGAGGTAGAGGCGATTTACTTTTCTGATCAACCCTCCTATCAAGTCCAATAAGCCAGTGCCTGTGTGCCTCGGTCTTCATAATAATTATGATGATGATTTTTTCCTTTAATTTTATTATTATTATTAGATATCCAACGACCTGTTTGCCAACCTATTACATAGAAGTCTTAACACTTCATCGTCGATTTGACATCCACTAGCGATCAAAGATTGTCATCTTGTCTAGACTTTCCGTCCAGAAAATCTAGGCATAGTCGGCAACCCTGTACATTTAGTGCTATCTCTGCAATCTTAACTAAAGTAAATTAATTTACCTCACCTCATACGATGAGTTAGATCTAACGATAATGATAACATTATTATGAACCTCCAAGTTAATATAGCTAAAACATATTCAGCGCAATTACTTGAGCATGTCGTTAGCGCAAATTGTGTATGGATGAGTGTCATGCAATTTTGTACATAAGTTATGCTTGTTTGTTTTGCATATTTTGAATTAGATATTAATCTTGTGAACTATTAAAATATCTAACGGATTCATATCAAGCTTGAAAGAAGCGGCTGTTACATAAAGTGGAAAAGGAATGGTTTTATCTTGATTTAATAATTACGGTGGTGTGGGGATAAAACGGATCAGACAAGAATAGAAATGTGGATGAAATGGCGAGGATTTTGTGAGGAACGATAAGAAAAAAGTACTAAACGATAGTGTGATGGTTACTTTTAAAAACCGTAGTTGAATCGCGCCACAAACACGAAACAAGGACAAATAAATAATGACATAATTATCCTTCAAAAAATTTAAAAGACTATGAGTAATTATGAGTTACAGCAAAATAGTTTCACTTGTACATAATTTGTATTTTGTAGAGACTTACACATACTGACAGACGAACAACAGTCGTGGAACTTATGCTCAAACATCATGGACTCGACACTCGAAGCAAAGGTATCGCCCTGATGGCTAAGAGGCTAGATCAACACCTGGTTCTCGTTAGGTGGAGCAGTGAGGGTCAAGGGCTTCATCCTTAAGGCTTAGAAGAGCACTGGACGACTCTATAGTCCACATGCATTTGTAATGTTGTATGTTCATCTTTTGCTTCTGACGGGTGGAAACTTTGACGATCTTCGTGGGAATTCATCGGTATTAAGTTGAATAATTATTACACTGTCAAGACCAAATTATTATTTTTTTAACGATTCAATAGGATTTAGTTTCTTTCCCAGTAACATGGTTGCAATTAGCTTTTGTGCAACTATGTTTATAATTCGATAGATTTTGATTTAGTTGTTTTAAAGCGTCTCCTGGAATTTTTCAGTAAGTTTCGTCTAAGTTTTGACGGTAGTAGTACCCGAAATCTAGGTTTTTTTTTGCTTTACTATTAGCAATAGGATAGCACACTCTCATCTAAATCATTTAGTTTATTAAACCTAAAAGATTTAATGAATTAAATGAATGAAATGAAACCTAAAAGGTTTAATAAATTAAATTATTTGGAAGACGGCTGTGCTTAAACGTACTCTAAAGTCTTACCAATACCATTTTTTCCTCACAAGAATTTATCGATTCGCACGAAATGACGAGCAATTGAAATACCACCCACTATCTGTGAAGGAATGTTGGACAGCTTCAGCTCCGAGTGCGATCCGTCGAGTCACGCTGTCAGTGACACACGCCGCAGAAAGCGTGACCACATGTTACAATTAGCCGTATCTCCCCGCGAGGTGTCCGCTGCCATCTCGATAGTGAGGTGAAATGCTATCGTTTGTATTGCACACAATAGACTTAGGGTGTGTTTATTTTGGTGAAGTTTTTGGACGAAATTTACATTTTTCGTATCCGGAAATGAGGCGTCACCTCTTTCAGTGTTTTCACCTGGATACTGAATGAAGGATATAAGTTTGAATGTTATAGTCGTGATTGATATGATGATCGTTTGAGCGTTTTCAATTAGGAAGTATTCCAGTGTTTTTTTTTTACAATATGCTAACCAGGTATTCTAAAACAAACGACAGGCAAGGCAACTTTAGCAGAACCACAATAAGAATTGTGATAAAATTCGTAACATGGAATATTCTATTCTATTTTTCAAGCAATAAAATAGATAATAGATTTATTATAATTTTATCGAAAATCATAATTATAAGGATTTTTATAAAGTGGCCTTTTAAGACCGCCAGTGCAGCGTGTCAAGATCATTCGTCAAAAAATCGATACTTCCATACGGACAAGTAGCGTGTGTTTTATAAATAAAACGATATCTCTTTTATCCCATGTGAACGGTGGCTTACCGGAGCTACAGCTAGAGTTTACCTTATCTGCGCACTTTGTTTACTGCGGCCAGCCGTTACGGAGCTGAGCGCGCCAAAACGACGAACACTTATCGCCGCTCCTATGTCACTAACTTTATCGGTCTATTATAACTTTACTGCTCTGGTTGAGGTAGAAAGATGACTGGGATACGACTTGAGAGCTTTGATTTTCTAGGCAAGCTAGACTAGATTTTAAAAGGTGTAGATAATGATAATTATACCATTCTGATTTAACAAATTTTTCTTTTGGAAAAATGAATGTCGTTAAATTCCATGAATCTTTGTATCGTTTTGTTAGAGCCAATTATCTGGACTAAAAGGAAGAAAAATTAAAGTAGAAAACCAGTTTTTTTAAGCTATGTCCCTCTATATCGGAAATTATTTTGTAATGTAGGTGCGTTTATAAACATTGTAACTCACACAGACAACTACTTGGTAATACAACTACCTGTTTTGCGCGGGAATCGAACCCGCAACACGCAGCACAGTCAATCCACTGACCACTGTGTCAACGATTTTTTTTTCAAATTCTAACATTTACCGTTACCAAAGTAGGTACTTCATTATGCAAGAAATCGCAAAAAGTCACCAACGCCCCTTCATCACTAATTAAACTATTCATGAGCTACAACTCAGTTGAGGGAGCATATCGCCGTCTCCTGTGATTACCTTCAATCGCAGTTCCGGTCGGCAGGCCCCTGGTGCTCGATGGACTGCATCTGCACTTTTTCTGACCATGCTAATTATCGCATGCAACGCTACATCTTGGTACTGTTATGGGCGGGTCGGTGGTGAATGAGAGCGTGCGCGCTTTTTATTCAATTGGCTTTTCATCTAGCGGCCATACACCATACTGCCTATCGTACAATCGGCATGACGATCGATTTGATCAAATTGGCAGTTCGTCCATATACACCATACACCATACTGCCTATCGTCCAATCGGCATGACGATCGATTTGATCAAACTTCAAATCGGCAGCAGTGATGCCAGCTTAGCAACTTTATAGCTAGATCTAGCTATTATTCGGTGACCGACAGCTACAATTTTATAAAAGTTGTGGCTTAACTTTTTAGCTACTGTTTTACCGACTTGTTTTTTTACCGGTCTATCCCACTGGTGGGAATCAGTTGGTAATACAAGTGAAGGTCGGAAAACATTTGCTTATCGTTAAGCAAATGTTTTCCGACCTTCAAGCGATTTTCGACCTTATTGACATTTATGCAAACACCGGATTTTAATGAAGGCAATGTTAGCTAACGAGAATGTGAGAAAAAACAAACTAAATTTTAAATGTCAATAAGGTCGAAAATCGCTTGAACCAATTTTTTCCACTCCACTCCACTGTAAAAAGTGTCGTGACAATTTTTTCCGCCTAGCCCCCTTTCGCAACGCGCCATAAGGAACTTCGTTCCAAAAAAATAAACGTTTCGAATTGAGAACCTCCTCCTTTTTTTTACGTCGGTTAAAAAGTAGCTACCGAATATTAGCTAGATCTAGCTATAAAGTTGCTAAGTTGGTATCACTGCTGCCGATTTGAAGTTTGATCATTCCGATTTGATCAAATCGATTTGATCAAATCGATTTGATCAAATCGGCATGATCATGCCAATTTGATGGATTCCACGCCCACACACGGTCAAATCTAACTGATCAAATCGGCAGCGTCATGCCGATTGTACGATAGGCAGTATGGTGTATGGCCGCTATTAAGTTATGTCTGCTTAGAATTTGTATCAATTATGAACTTGTAAAACGGTAGGTAAGTTACGGTGTTCTTTAGAGTAAAATATGATCGAAGTAGCATAGCGAAAAATGATGAATGTCGGTCGAGAATTTCTTCATCTTTTAACAATGGGTTTGCTCTTTGCCTCGATCTACTCCAGAAGCAATAAAGATATGACCTAAAATGGAAGGAGCGCACCCAGAAGGAATTGGATCTTCTGCGCACCAACGGAACACAGTAAAAACTATTTCACGTCGGACTTCGGCAGGATGGTGGTTGCAAGCCAGGCTACTGGATGAGTGGAGGCTTTGCCCAGCAGTGGGAAAATAGACTAGTTAAATTAATTTATCGCTAAACATGACCATTGACCACTGTTGAATGATTTCTACAAAAGAAGGCAGCTCAAAACATATTCTTTTCCTGTTTTATTCCAGTTTCAAAAATGTAGACTAATACCAGTTACGATTCATTGAATGAATGTATCTGGCAAATTCATTCACTGAAAAAGAAAATAGTAATTGACGTAATCTTGATCTCGCAGAGCAGGTGTGTTCAGTGCATTGTGAATATTTTATGCTGATTTTGTATATATAGACAAAAATAAATTATTCACAGTATCCGCGACAAAATTCTAATGTCATCATTCTCTTGCCTTTCTCCAGCCATGTGTTCCACTGCACTCTAACGATCTAGGGAATGCTAAGCAACTACATTGTTACTCCGGGGAATGTCAACTGATTAGAAGGTATGTTCTGAAAGTAGTCAAAAAGGCAAATTGGTCCAATCTGCTGCCGACCACAACACATGGGGTTTTCCGCCCGGAAATTCTTGGGTATCGATAAATGGGAGTAGATTTCAAACTTAATCTTTATTATGGTTGTGTTGCTTATCATCTGTGATGTCATTAGCTGTTCGCATTGATAGGATATCTCGTTCGTATACTGTTTGGAAGTGTGCCCTGCTACTGAATTTGAGTGCCACTGTGGATCTATTGGGTCTTCGGTTTATTTTAGGGTATATTATAGGGTTTTGACTTGTCAAGGACACGGACACTCAGAAGTTTGAAGGCCGTATCGTACAAGATTTTTTTAAAGTATCTGGCAAGCCCATGTCCAGTTCGTACCCAACAAAAATCTTGCTATTAGCGTTATAATAAAGTTGACAGGAAAAACCTGGGCGAGCGACACAAAATTGGTAAAAATAAAGAAAAGATTACCCGATAGGTAGAATTGTATTTTATGTTCACCAAAGTTCTAACACGACATTTTACAATATTGCTACTTCTATGCTTACGATAGCGGTATTATAGTTGATATCGATATCTTCTAAACCAGGACTATTCCCGACTTATAAACATAATGCATGACCAAGTGACCATATATTTTTCTCGGCCTGAAATACAATTGAAAAATAAAATCAAAGACCCGATTTCCCAAACATAATAAAGAATACCGAACTGAATTTACGACGCGCTAACCGTCTTGATAGTTGCTGAGTAAAAGCTTACATTCCTAGTGTTGTGCCGCGACAATGCGACTGTCATCGGTCGATATATTACACCCGCTACCGGCTCGGCACGCGGCTAATATTTTATATGGGCGGTCTTCATTGCGATCGGGACCTGTTAATCTAGGGATGGGGTGGTGTCGATAGTTTTTTTGGTTATGTGGAATTTTGTTTATGAAATGATTAGATAATGATGAATGATAGTAATTTCTGTGAATTGGTATCTTTTTTTCAGTCTGCAATTTATTTGTTTATGTCGCATCGCAATAAATTATGTTTTAAAAGTTGATCAGATGTAATTGTTAGTTGTGATGCGATTAAATATGTTAAAGACTTTATTCTTTGTACTTGTTGAGTAAAGCTATATTTTCAAGTTTCAACTTTGGTAGTATATAATCTAGTTTTTCGGTATGTGTGTAGTTTATTAATTCCCAAATTGATACGGTCGTGTAAAAAAGATTCGCAGCTTCTTTTAATAAGCGTCAGTGACTGTAAAAATCATTATCACTTGCATGTTTATTGCACTCTCTTGACCATACTGGGACCATAAAAGCCAGTAGTCAGTCAACTTCTTATCTTCGTGTGACTGGTACGATAGTATTTCTAATAATTTATCGACACGTCCCCAGCCCTACCGGTCGAGTGAAAGAGGCGTGCACTGGTTGCTCTCATTAATCTTTCATTTCTACGTTATATTATTAGAGGAACGGGTTTGCACGGATGCTGCGGGGGCGCGGGGGTGTGCGGTGAGGTAGGTGCGCGCGGGGGGCAGGGCGTGAACCCGAGTGAACCCGCAGTAGCACCTGCCGCGTCCGGTCGGCGGCTGCGCAACTGTAAGGTTGCCAGGGAAACATTCTGATCTTATAAATTGACAGGATTCCGAGGTTATGATCTGTGGTAACATCAGCTTTTAGTCTGGAATTTCCCGGAAATTCAGGGAATTTAACAAGCCGATGTTCGGTTATGGCATCAGGCATTAGTCTTCGGAAATCCATGACATTACATGTTTTGTGTTTTAGCTTAAATTAAAAAAAAGAAAAAACATAATATTAAGACTAATACATGACATTAAAAAACGTCGTTCTTGCAAAATATCGGACGTCCATCTGCATGGACATAGTTCAAACTTTAATCAAATCACAATGAAAATAATTTTCGAAAGATTTTCCGTCTAAAACGTTTAGGGTTGTCACACTGCTTTTCCTGATTTAAAAAAATACAAATTGTACAAAACTTGTTATAACAAATTGAATAGCTAAAGAATTAAAACAAAAAACAAGTAGGTACGGGTTTGGTAATTTAATTAAATCCATTAGAGTCAAAGACTTAGTCAATGACAGACAGAATAATGAAGCCGGCCTCTAGATATAATTGCATATTTGATTTATACTGGTCATTAAAACTAGACCATTGCAATATTATATCTGATCCATTTGTACAAAGGTTGATGAGCAAGTCGATGAAATTGAAAGTATTTAAATTATTGATGTCAATATTAATAAATGATCTAATCTTGTTGTTCGCAATCTAAATTGATTGGCCAGACTTTGCCAATGTTTCTTGTAATGTACAGAAAAATTACTTAAATAAAAAAACCTTTTTGAAAAAAAGGGAACCGACTTCAAAACCAAACACAAAAAAAGTGTATAATAACTTTTCTTTCGGAAGTCGGTGGCTTTGTTTTTTTTTTTCATTGACTATGGCCACCGACTTCCGAAAGAAAAGTTATTTTACACTTTTTTTGTGTTTGGTTTTGAAGTCGGTTCCCTTTTTTTCAAAAAGTTTTTTATTTTACCCTTTTTAGTTTAGATATTCAACAAAAATCTTCATAATAATAATCGGCGTCTTTAATAAAAATCTACAATTCAAGTAAGCAAAAAGGGATCCACGCGAGCAACGTCACGGGATATCCATTAGTGTTATATACTAAAACCTTCTCCAGAATGAAATGAACACTTTCCTGAAAACCGCATCAAAATCGGTTCAGCCAAACGCGAGATAATCGCGGACAAACATACATACATACATACAGGTCGAACTGAGAACCTACTTTTTTTTTTGAAGTCGGTTAAAAAAAAAACAGCTGGACACGAGTCCCACTCGCAGCTGAATTTTTCTTTCCTCAAAAATCTTTACAAAAACGCGACGCAGGCGTTATTGCGTATAAATATAACTTATTTACTATTTTGAAAAGTGAAAGTACTTATAGTACTTTTAGTTTCCATTTTATGAAAAGTCGCAGTACTTCAAGTTAGTGAGTATTCAAAAAACGCAATCTTAAACCAATATGAGCATGAGCATCCTACCTACACGCACTGGTAGATTACAACCCCCTCCTTCCCACAGAGAGGAGGCTTGTGTCCCAGCAGTGGGAACATTATAGGCTGATGACGATGACTTAAAAAAAAATTGAATTAGAAAATATTAATATTTTAATAATTCATCTACTACAAAAAAGATTTGAACCTTTAAGACGAGCTCTGCTAGGAATATTTTTGTGATTCTTTAACAATACATCATGCTCGGTTTTTTTTTAATGAACCTTTCTTATTTTTATTTGTGCCAACCCTATCCCAACTTCGAAGGTCGTAAAAGGTAAGTTTTTAATGGCTGTCACAATATGTAATCGTATTGAGAGATAACGCTAAAGGTACATGGCCTCTCATTTCGGCTGTCCGTTCAGTACAGTATTATAGACTGGATTATACCAGCTGCATTGACAGGTTGAGGTTGACAGATGTTTTAGTACAGTTATATTCAATTCTAATGTACGGTCGTTCACTAAAGCCAGCTGTAAAATGTATTAACTGGATTTTGTAATAATGAGTACCTAAATGTGTTTCGTCTTCTCCTGACTTTGTTAGGAATTATATATCTTATGCCGCAGATTACTTATGTTATGTAAAATATTATTAGTTTGGTAATGGCGACCCTGACTTACGTTGTATGCTGTCATGGGTACAATCAACACTGCTCTCAAAAATGTGCACAGCAATTTAAGGCCCTGTGTCTTCGATAGTGGAAACTATGTAGACTGATTATGTCAAGGTAGTGCCTGGAGTGACTGCCCATTGTACATGATATGTTCTTTTTGTTTCTCAATTCACTACGGCAGTTTTAAATAATTAGGTATTCGGCTACATCCCGGTTTTTAACTTTCCGTTTCATCAACTACACAAAATAGTATCACAAAAGTGCTTTTTCACCACTTTGTTAATACACAGCTTTATCAAAAGTTTCCGATTTATTTAAACAAAACACGCTATTTCAAACGCGCCCTTACATTCATATTTTAATTGACAAAGTCGTGTCTTTCGGTTAATTTACTAAATACAATGAAAACTAGACGGAATTGAATGTAATAACAGCACCCGGATACTCAAATAGTACAAGTAGTTACAATGGTGGTTGCATGTTGATTTCTTATGATTAGAACTTAGGAGCTGCTCGATAAATTCTCAAGGTAAAGCCTAAAGCCCCAGGCTAGACCTCGTTGGAAATGTATGCGTGAAAACGTTGGCCTATTTTGACCTTAATAATATTGAGCGTTGGTCTCGATCATGGAATTTATTATTATACAATTACTATTTAAAGTCCTATAAAATCATCGAAGTATATAAAAAAAAAAGATTTAGAGCTATTTTTTTTGCATAATAAACAATAATTTAGAATTTGTATATTATTCTGACCATGAATCGACACAGTCATCATCTGTGTATATTTCAGACTAGCTTGGATACAGCTGAATAACAGTATTTTAAACAGAGCGAATAACTGACTTCCACTTCCTTTACAGTGTATACAGATTTTAGGTCTGATAGACATCATGCATGAATCAATAGTTTTATGCAATTCTATAACAAATTAAATAAGTGAAAGTCTCATCGCATTTATTTCAATTCTTAAATATCCATTAATTTCTGATTGGAATAAATCAATAAAATATTTAAATCACTGAGCACATTGTTGATTTACTTAGTGTGTCCCGCTTTCTGAAAGTCGGGTAGAGCATGCGAAATCGCTGGACCAATGGTCATTATAATTCAAGAGCTATCCGGTAAGGGTGACCATGTGGTCTGCTTATTAACAATCTCGGAACAAGAGTAGAAAACTGTTGCAAGGTTGATGTATGGAAGGTGTGATATTTCTTCTATTAGCTTTTCTTCTTCAATTTAAATAGGCTGTTAGTAGGAATTACTTTTTAGGGTTCCGTAGCCAAATGGCAAAAACGGAACCCTTATAGATTCGTCACGTCTGTCTGTCTGTCCGTCCGTATGTCACAGCCACTTTTTGTCGAAAATATTAAGAGCTATCCTGTTGAAACTTGGTAGGTAGATGTATTATGTGAACCGCATTAGGATTTTACCACAAAAATAAAAACAAAACAAATTTTGGGGGTGCCCCCCATACTTAGAATTGAAACTCAATGCTGCTACTACGGAACCCTTCATAGGCGAGTCCAACTCGCACTTGTTTACTGTATAATATTTCCCAGGGTGCAACACATCGCCCTGTCCTTTGTCTTCCGCATCCAGCTGTTTATCCCACCTTCTTAAGGTCGTCGGTCCATCAAGCTGATGGGTGTCCGCTAGACTACGCTTATAGCTGGGAGAGGCCTACGTCCAACGGTGGACTGCGATAGTCTGAGTTGATTGATTGTATAACATTTGCAGCTCTCTAATTTTTTCCATTTTCGAGATTCAAATCGTTTTCAATACGTTTGATCTGAAGATGTTTTCCGCAATTTCTGAAAATCTTTCAATGAGTTTCAAGGTACACAATGGTAGTGGCGGCTTTTATTAGACCACATACAAAAGTCCTGAAGTTATTTGACTATCTAACTAGATCCCTCGGGTACCTACACTACACATAACACTGGTCTGGACGAATTCTCCGTTGTCTATGAAATATGAGAATATTTACACCCTGTTCATTTGAACAACAAAAGCTGAACTCATGCGCACCCACAACAGTATCGTAAGTGCTGAAGCGCTCACCAATTACCAAGTGTGAAGGGTTTGCTGATGATAATTGAATATAATGCTTTATGTAGCCGCAAGCGCCCTGTGCCCGCCAGCCGAGCTATGAATACGCCTACCCATTTGCACTCTTTATACAATATGGAAAAACGATTGGGGGATCAATTTATTTAATAAATGTTTATTTTGTTGCTATTCTTGGAATTGGAAATAAATAATAATCTTCAAAGTACTATTTTATAAAGCAGTGTAGAACTGTAGACTAGAGTTAACACATGATTTTTAATTTAATTAACACATTATGGTTTATGAGCATTCAAAGTGAAAAAATACTGGGCCTCTAACTCCGATTTTTATGCTTGGGGATATAGTTACATTCGAATCCATATTGCTCCTAAATAACCAATAAGATTTATAAGATTACAAGTAACGGTACATAAACCATGATTTCTTTAACCAATTCATAACCATTCCAGTTAGAAACAATAAAGAGATCTAATAAAATAATACGGTTATCGTGAAAGCGACGAAGCGGCGCAGCGGCGGCGCGTGCCCAGCCAACAATTGCATGCACTAACAACCTTTGCACTGAGAAGAAAGCCTTTATTGGACGCAATAATTAGGTTTATTGTTACCCTGTTTGTTTGTTTAACTTGTTTATTTTTATACTGTGATTTACTGTTTGGTTTATTTTATTCAATTATGGTGCAATATTTTACGGTATTTGATCTAATATTTTCTGGATTCATTTAAAAATATAAGGAAGGCCACTGATGGCAAGTAAAAAGGGGAGTATCTTCGTAATATTAAGCCTGAGTATGACACGAATCCTAGACTAAACATCGCCATGCAGGACGATCGAAATCTTTGTATAACCTGGAGCATTGAAGAAAGGATTCTAAAATGGCGACGCTTATCGTGTTCTCTCGCTCGCGGCCTAGTGCCGTCTATACTCACTCACGCGCGTAGCGTAAGCAGAAAAAAAAATAGTCTTGATGTCTTGACGCGTTCAGTGATCCTTTTTACGAATATTTGCTATAGTTTTCTGTTATTTTTTTCGTTGTTACCTGTTTGTTATTGTTGTTGAATTTTGTTTTATTGTTAGGTTAAGTTTGAGAAGTGATTGTGACCCAGTCTTGTTTTTATTATTTTTAATTTGAAAAAAACTTTAACTTGAAATCTTTTATGCTGACTGTACTATCTGTCAACGCAAGTACAAGCCGCCATTTTAGAATCCTTTCTTCATTGCTCCGGCTTATACATTGTGAAACTTTGCCTATACGTCCATTGACAAAACCCGTGTTGGGGAGAATGGAAGAAGAAAAGCTGCCGCGCCAATCTCAACTAACATAGAACATAGGCATAAAAATGATGAGTCAGCCATGACTTCATTAACATGCGTTCATAATTACTGCTATTAGTAGTAACTTTCTTCAAGTTTGTAAATCAGATTTCATCTAATATTACAATTGCTCGGACCTCTGCTTACCCTGCCTGGCAAGCAGAGCGTGGTGATATGATCCGTTGCCTGCCTTGTGCATGTACAGTCGAGTTCAATAATATGTTGGCAATGTCAATGATTCAAAATATTGTGAGCGTTGGTAAGCTCAATAAATTCTACAGAATCTGTAGATCAAAAATATGTTCTTATGTGAACGGTTCAATAATATATAATTTGCATTAGGCAATAATATGTGATCACCTTTTAAAAAAATATATCTATACTGTATTAGCTTTAATAATATCTAAGAAGGGTTAGCTTCATAATTATCTCTACATGCAAAGGAAAGTATATTATTTACTAGAGTAAACAAGATCCAGTTTACATTGTTATAGAAATGACAGTATTTCAATTGTTTTCGGCGCGAATGCTTTTAGGTCATATAAAATGAGTTATTTCAATGCCACATGTTTTCGTAGAATTTTAAATGAATGACATGTGCGTCAGTTTTTTTTTTTTTTTATAAAAAACAACGTCATTTGAAGGAAAACTAGCCAGTGATACCTCAATAATGTTGCAAACTAAGGAATTTGCAACATTACCATGTTGACCATGCAATTTTAAGATTGCTAGTAAAATTATCTTTGTGACGTAGTAATAAGGTTGAAATTGAATTACATTTACTTGTTTGAATATTATTGTATTCATGTGTGCTTACATAATTGTGAATCACACACTTACAATTACACAATTACACTGTTCAGATAATTATGATCTTAAAGTTTTTCATATAATAATGTCCGTTTGGCTGTATACATGTTATTGAAAAAAAGCAGTCACATATTAATGAATAAGAATCTTGATCACAATTTAATGATGCTTGCAGTTGTCACAATGTTCTGAATTATTTTTGAAGTCTAGACGTGCCAACATGTTAATGAACGCGACTGTACAGAAATGATAACATCTCGGTAGCACTAACAACAAGCCTATAATGACTGTGTTTTTGACACAACATCATTTGAGGAATGATTGATCACTCGAAACTGTAACAATGATTTAAGAGTCCTGTGGCGAGATGACAAATGGAAACTCATATAATTTCATTATGAAAGCCAGACGGTCTGCTGTGCAAAAACAGCATTTATGTAACTTTCTAAATCTGTTCTAATAATTCAACTAAAATAACAATATGTCTGTACGGATGTTCAGTAAGGCCGGGTGCATAGAACTCGCAATCCTGCTTGTATGACCAGCTGTATGAATGTGTATGAAAGAATCGTTTCAGCACCTGCCGGGGTCGCGAGACTGTCTCATCAGCTAACCGTGACCCTGGAACGTAAAGGGCTATTGAAGGATCACCGTGGATTTTAGTCAGTACAAGTCTGAGAGTCCCTCCCGTCCCGTCCTGGGTGAGAGGTGATTTTATTACGATAGTGACGCCCTGTAGTTTCTGCCTATCCCCATGGGGAAAGGGAGTGACTTTATGTATGTCTGTATGTACGGGTTTCTGGTCCTCCAAAAAACTTGTAGCCGTTGAAAGGTAGCATTTTTTTGCTTGGTTATTTAGCTATTAATGAAGTAATAGAATTTTGGTCTGATAACTCACAATTGATTAGTCTTTGTGTAGGCCATATTAATATTGTTGTAATAAGATCATTATATTTTTTTCTGGATTTTGCATGTACTCATACAAGATTGCTACGAATGCCTGTATCGTCACGCTCTTTAAACAGCAATGTAACCGGTGATGATAACATTAAATACCTACAGCTTGCATTTATGTCCGATAAACTTTTGATCCATAAAATGTAAATTTGGTGTTAAACATTCTGACTGACATTTGACTTAAGAGTTTATTTAACTACTAATTTATTTTTGGGTTGGCACATGAGAGTGAGGGCTCCTCAAACTGCGACCAGCCACCAAGGGACGGAGAGTAGCGTGCTTTTCCTTTTTGGTGACCTACCTGAGATCCTCAAGGTTCCTTACAAGCGTGGGGATTATGGCACCCCCTACGACCAAAAGCTTTTTGTTCGGCAGTGGGAGTCCTCCGGCTCCTGATGATAAATACTCATGTATTTATGATTGCCATATTAACACCTCAATTTATTTAACAACTTCCGCTGTTTCTTTTATCTTCTTTATTTAATTCATCATGACCTTTACAAACCCATCAAGTAAAGCTTCCGCAGCCATAAACCACATTCCAGAAAATCAATGGCTGCAAAAACTCCTGTGAACTTTTGCCTGCATATTCAATTCTTCCGGGAGAGATGTAAAAAGTGGTGCATTGAAAAGTGGAGGAATAAAAAGTGGTGGAGTAAAAAGTGGGATCGCGATAGGTGAGGCGAGGCGGCGCGCGCGCGGCGCGTGGCGGGCGCGTGCTCACCGACCAATTACACATCTTCGCCTTTATTACAAGAACGCTCATTAGACTTGGGTGTGGAGTTATGAAGTTGAGGATGCGGTGGTATCATTTTGATTATATTATTACGTTCTATTCTAGAGTGCCTAAGTGACCCCAACGTACAGTCAGCATCAAAAGTTGCTGACCACATTTAGATTTTCAAAATCGTTGTTTACATTACGGTGTACAGCGATTTTGAAAATCTGAATGTGGTCAGCAACTTTTGATGCTGACTGTACAATGGGGTTGGTCGCGGGACTAACGAATTACCGTCACCCCGGAACGTAAAGGGCTATTGAAGGACACCGTGGATTTTAATCAGTACAAGTCTGACAGTGGGTGGGAGGATTCATTCATTTGATGATTTTACCACGTAAAAAAAACGTAAGTACAATGGGGTAAACACGCATTCTAGCACTTCAGCTTAACATTTTTGTTACTTCTCTGCTGTCTTGCTATTTTATAGATCTAGAAAGTGTCAGTGTTTTTGTTGGTTATTGTGTGTACCTACTGAGTTTTTCTTAGCTTTATAATTTGTTATTTCTGGGCCTGCTGTATGAAAAGGCGCAGGGTCATAGATTTTTGCTTCTAGGTAATGTACCTACACGAAAAATGAGAAACGCTGGTTCGTTCGACTCCAAATAAACCGGGATTGGAGTAGGATAGTAACAATAAACCACATGAACCTATTCCCAAAACTTCCAAATTCAGCTCTACACATTTATTTTCTCCTGAAAAATGCGGTCGCAAATATCAACAATTTCAAACTGCCGCATCCACGTCCAGTCTTCGGTCCGAGGTCACGATTGAGTATGCGCACCCAAGTGTATCGCCTGCCAGGTCAACACGGTTAGTTTTTACTTGCGACTAGGCGCACCTAGCGGCTCTGCTTGCATTTTTTCACCTAACTGATGGTTACAGATCGGTCGGTTGACCGCAACCACTGCTTCTTGAAATAGCTCCATATGTCTTTAGCTGTCAGTTTTTACGATAATGTATCTTGTTGAAGTTATGTTGAGTTTTATTTAGGTTTTGTTCTTGCTTAGAGTTAGATTATTTGATTTTAATGCTAGATTTTCCAGCCTCATTTTTACATTTTAATCTTTATGTTTATGGAACAGATGCATAATGATCTGTTGGCGAAATAAACACTAATGTGGAACTGTGACAACATCAGTAGGCTTCCGATAGACGTCGTCGAAGATGGCGTGATGAGCTAGATAAAACTAACGACCAGCGGCTCACATTGGCTCTGGTACGGAATAGTTAGAAGTCGAGGAGAGGGGCATTACCCCGACAGTGGGGAAAAAACAGTAATCTAGTAAAACAGTTTGAATACTTGGTTCTTTTATCAATTTCAGAGATGCTATTTTTCCGTGGGACACAACTGATCGGATAGTGACGTAGCTAGGCCAGATAAGGGCCCCGTATCAAAACTTGTTTGGGGCCTTCTAATCTAAGTGTATACTTTTGCAGAATAAAGAGAATATCATACTACTACTACTCATAAAATTTGCAAGTTGAAGTGACAATGGGCAGGCCACATCGCTCGTAGAACTGACAACCGATGGGGAAGAAAAGTTCTCGAGTGGCGACCACGGACCGGAAGACGCAGCGTAGGTAGGCCTCCCACTAGGTGGACCGACGACATCGTGAGGGTCGCGGGCAACCGATGGATGCAAGTGGCGAATTGTCGTTCGGCGTGACGGTCTAAGGGAGAGGCCTATGTTCAGCAGTGGACGTCTTCCGGCTGATGATGATGATGATGATGACTACTTGTGTAACAAGTACTATTACTAATTTCATTAATGAGAATTTTGAAGGGAGCAAGAAAATTGAGAATGCTGATAGACTGATCGTAGCTCATTTATGACAAAATTTAGAAGAGCGCAAAAACAACTGGTCACATGCATCCGATCATCGGATGTGATCAGTTGTTTTTAAACATAATTTTTTTTATGCGAAAGCCTATACACCTGTCTAGTATTTTTGTGTAAAGAATTTATGTACAAAATTTTAAAACCGTATCATAAAAAATCACAAAGTTATAAGCTTGTATATTACCCGGTTGTCCATTCAAAAAAATGCTCATTTCGCGGTACACCCGCGTAAACCGCGTCTTCTGTGTTAAAACTCGTGACATCTCGTGATAATAGTTTGGCAATAGGTACCTCACCGTACGGTGATTGTATTGTAATTATTTAATTAACTGGTAATAAAATTTAATTAAAATATATTTGAAAAAAAAATATAACATGGTGTATAAATTATTGGAATCGAATCAGTTACTGATTCTGAACAAACTATATTCAGGTTTCGCATATACTAAAATAATGTTGTAGGTATACAAAAGTCATAGTCCAATCAAGCCTCCGATAATTGGCTTGCGTCGCACTGTGTACGAAGCGCCTTAGACTACTTTTAATTTCCATTTAAACTATCCTATGCTGTTTAGAAACAACCACACAAACGACCAACCATTATACACACTACTCATAGGGTCGTGGTTGCTATGATTGCAGGCGGTTGACAAAAATGACCAGTTACCTGTCCAGCGACCCGGAGGCGGTGGTTGAACCGCATCCGGTGTAACCGACTTACATGAGGGTGATTTATTATAATTGATGCTACTTCTAATAAGAGCGAGCCAAGTGGAAAAGACTTCTTAGTATGTTAGAAAGAGCATTATAAAAAATATTAGGATTTATTATGACGGTTAGCAAAATAGGATAGTTTTACTCATTTCTTGGATTATTTTTTTTTCTTTTTAAAAAAACGTTGCCCCACACTGGAATTTCTCATGTGTCGTGGGTGCGTTTACAAACATAGAAACTCGCATACGACCCGGAACAATTACTTGTAGATTATACAAATGTTTGATCCGTACGGGGATTGACCCCGCGTCATGCTGGACATTAGTCGATCCCTTAGTCACTGTATTTAAGCAACAGCTAATTAGTCATGATAGAAAAAGAGTAAGATCTCAAGGGATAATTTTAGATCGCGGGTGTGACCAAAGACGAATCCCGCTATTACCAAATTAAAGATGGTTTAAATGTAATAAATAACATTCCGGTTACGGGTAACGAACAGTTAGTTAAACGATTAGTTATTAACGGGTGCACACAAGCGTCTCGCCTCTTGTTTAGTATTAAACATAGTAGTTAACTTATTATACCGACCAACAATTAGAATAAGGCCTTTCTAATACTGCTGCATTCTTTTTACTAGAATGCATGTTTATATTTTGCTTCTGTTGTATGTTAATGAGAATACTCTGCGTTTTACTATGAGAGAATGAAGAGTTGCAGACTGAAGGGCTGTCTAAACAGATAACCGTGGCCCTGAAACGTTAATAGCTATTGAAAGGACACGGTGGATTTAATTAGTACGAGTCTGGCAGTCCTTTTCGCTAAACCGAGAGCGGGAGGACTCCGTGATGATTTTACAAACAAAAAAACCGGCCAAGTGCGAGTTGGACTCGCCCATGAAGGGTTCCGTAGTAGCAAGCATAGATTAGGGCTATAATTATATTGAGATTAGTAAGTTATATACGCCAACAATAAAAATAACTTTGTTTTTCATAGTGTTTGTATGAATGGCAAAGTTATATTTGCGGTTTTTGAAAATGTACCATTTATCTCATAAACTGCTAACTGTATCTCATCCAAACCAATTTTCATTGGAAGTTTTTGTTGAGGTCTACATTTTTTTTTTTTAGTTTTATCATTCTCTTATTTTAGAAGTTACGGGGGGGGGGGACACACATTTTACCACTTTGGAAGTGTCTGTCGTGCAAACTGTTTAGTTTAGAAAAAAAATTATGTTAGTAACCTCAATATAATTTTTAAAGACCTATCCATAGATACCCCACACGTATGGGTTTGGTGAAAAAAAAATTTGAGTTTCAATTCTAAGTATGGGGGCACCCCCAAAATTTGTTATGTTTTTATTTTTGTGCGAAAATCCTAATGCGGTTCACATAATACATCTACCTACCAAGTTTCAACAGGATAGCTCTTATACTTTCGACAAAAAGTGGCTGTGACATACGGACGGACAGACAGACATGACGAATCTATAAGGGTTCCGTTTTTGCCATTTGGCTACGGAACCCTGAAAAGGCTGTTATTTATACTACTGAATTTTGATTCAAATTGAGAGGTATTCCCATTTGAGAAACTATTATAGGGCCCCTATGTTTAGAGCAACGATTGCATTGTCATTAGATCACCTACGGTAGCTTCGAATCTAACATATTGTATATTATCTAACGGAATTTGCGAGGTCGTGTGATAATAAAGTTAATTTACGGCAAGAAATTGTATAATTCTAAACTTTATTAGAATAAATAAATAAAAGAGGCATTTTTAATTGTACATTAGTGCTAATGTATGTGTGTGTGTGTGTGTTCACAAGGCTTTTTTTTTTCGTGGTAAAATCATCAGATGAGTCCTCCCACCCAGGGCAGGGCGAGAGGGACTGTCAGACTCGTACTGACTAAAATCCACGGTGTCCTTCAATAGCCCTTTATGTTCCGGGGTCACGGTAAAGATATAAGTCCCGCGACCCCGGTAGGCTTTGGCCCTCTAGAGGCCCCCGTCATCATGCTGACACTTTTTGAGGCGCGCGTGGAACACAATGCGCCGTCGACCCGGGCATGGTCCATGGTCGGGCAGCGAGTTGCCCTTTACTCGCCGCCCGCATGCCCGCGCCTACGGTGGCCGGAGATCGTCTTGTGACGTCCGTCGCCGTGGGCGTCCACCACTGCGGGTGGGGCGGAGGGAGGACACTGTCCTCTCTCTCACGCGGCCCGCCTCCTCCTTCGCGAGCATTACTGCTTCGCAGAAGGAGGCGACCGCTTCCCACTCCGTCTCGCCCCGCAGCATGGCCGCGACCAATGCCGGGCGCGAGAGGTCTCCGCCTATCGCCGCCGTGAGGACACGTCGGTGCTCTGCCCAAGCGGGGCAGTCTTGCACCGTATGCTCTACTGTGTCCTCCGGGCGATCTTCGCAGTGGTGACACCCAGGCGTTTCCTCCTTTCTCCTTAGACACAGGTACCTCCCGAAATGTTTACAAGGCTTAGTAAAAAAGTTTTATAAACTGAGTAGTGTAGCAAACTTTTTACAAAATCATTGTAAATTATCTTCAGAGGGTCTAAAACAGCCGCTTTATGCAATATTCCTGATGTAATGATTAAGTTTGCAACGTCATTGACTTTTCTTCTATTATTCGACGATCGACAATCAGACGGCAAACGATCTTATAAAGACCCTGTGGTCTTTATAAGATCGTCTGCCGTCTGTGATCACGCTGGATGCAAGTCGCTTCCAACCGGTCCTATTGGAAGTCTATAGGGAAGGCCTATGTTCAGCAGTGGAGGCCTTACGGCTTATATGATGATGAAGTGAATCATTAAGAATAATATCAAATGGCCGTTTTAGACTACTCTTGATAATACCAAAGTCACCCACTAAACTATTTTGTTAAGTACCTACTTATAAATCAAATCATTTATTTTTATATGCAAACTAAATTTGCCACTCTCAAATGCTACAAAAACTCAAGTTCAATTCCATCTAGAGAAACAAACTATAAATCTAGATAGAATCAGAGCGAATAATGTCATTAAAACAACACCGCTGTGACGATGAAAGACTCTATTATACCACAGTGGAATGTATTAGTATGTACAGTATTTCAACTAGGAACAAATGGTCAGAAATTGATTTACAGAGACACTCACCGCTTATACGAGTTTTAAGCATGGTTCATTTGAAAAAAACCTGAGAGGTGGTCGTTTACATCGAAATAAACCCATCATACTATTTCCAACCATTTCAACTCTTGAAGACTACAAAGAAATTCATCAGGAGAATAGCGGAAGATTAAGAGAAATCATTCATCGTGAAGGAAAACATCGTTAGGAAATCGACTTGTCCTATAACCAAAAATTTGAAGACATGTGAAAAGTGTTTTAGATCATGCCCACTCGCTCTCACAGATTAGAAGTGCCCCAGCAGTGGGAACATTTATAGGCTGATGATGATGAATGAAAACAAAAGTTTAGCTATCAATCAAGTTGGTCTACTGCTTGTCTTTATACTGTGGTTATAACGAAGACAGCTGGCCACCATATATTTTGACACAACATAATGCATCGGGTTTCGTACGTGGAACTACATCATTGTTTAAGATGACGCATGGACTGGTACTTTTTGAATGAAGATACATTGATGAGCTGATAAAGATATTATATGAATTTGATGTCTGAATTAAAATTTTTGACACTTTGTATGCATAGGAACACGCCTGCTATTTTCTAAGTCCTAGGAAGTAAGGGTCGCAGGACTGTTTCCTCCAGGGTCGCGGGACTGTCTCCAGGGTCGTGGAACTGTCTTAATAGGGCATTGTAGCCCGGGAATGCAAAGGGCATCGTACGAACGGGATGGATTTTTAGTCAGTAACTGTCTGAGCCAGTGCCTTCCACTGAAACCAGTGCGGTAAGCATCATTTGATGATTTTATCATCCCAAAAAAGAATCTAAGGTTTATGCAGAGAATAATCTTATAGAACTCAATCTGGCAATTCGCCATGTCTTTTCCATATTGCCCCAAACCTAGTACTAATCAATCTTCAAATTGCTACTGAGAAATTCTTGGATACGAACACTTTATCAAAGCCGGATATCGAATCGAATATTTTTACTTAAATGATTATATTACTAGCTTTTGCCCGCGGCTTCGGTTGCGTTGATTTAGAATTGGATCTGGAATATGAACGTTATTGTTGTTTTCTCGGCAACAGCTCTCTTCTCTTTTTAGCGATGAAAGATACTATAAATGTCCCTCTGAAAAATTTTAGGACGATCGGTTCAGTACTAGTCTGAGCGTGAAAAGTAAAAATAAAAACAAACATACTCTCGTTTAGATACTTCGATGTCGACAACAGCGTCACAGACCGATTATGATCGTGAACCTAGACCGCCCAGGAACACACCTTACACACAAAAACGAAAAGACGAGTTCAGTGACATACCCGTACCAAGATTTTTTCTACAAAGATAAGTCAAAAAACGAAGCCTAGAAATCCATAACTCAATTAACCCGCCATCACTTAACCCGTCGTCAAACGAACCATCTCAATCTATCCAACGGTTATTGTCTACGGTAGTTAGCCGCCAGTAATTTGGGCAATCACATAGTTACCGTGAGTGATGTGCTTATACCCCGACAGCTACAAGCGTAGTGGTGTACCCACTTTATTAAGGAATCAGAGGCCGTAACAATAACTGTAGAACTGAGAATTGAATCGTTATTTTGATGTCAAAAGAAACGGTAAGGTTCGGGTGTAATAAGTTTATGACTTGATAATTTAGTTGGCAGTGACTGTCGTTACCCTATAATTGCGTAAAGTCAGCGTCACAATGTCGATACTTCCTTGGAAACTACCATATTTTAGGTACCCTAGTAACGGTACCTAAAAATTGAGTAGCACACATAACCTTTTTTTTTTGGGTATGAGTCTTCCCGCCCTGGGTGGGGCGGAACGGACTGTCAGACTCTTACTGACTAAAATCCACCCGTGTTCCTTCGGATGCCCTTTACGTTCCGGGGCCACGGTATCCTGGATTAAGAAAATTGCGCGACCCCAGCAGGCATTTGGCCCCATAAGGGCCCCCAGTCGGTGACGCACGACGTGAAACACGACGCGCCACCGACCCGGGCTTGGTCCTTGGTCGGACGGCGAGCTTACCCATTACTCACCGTCCGCAAGCCCGCTCCCCCACTCCGCCGCTGTGCCCTCTGCTATTCAAAGGGACACGCGTTGGAGCGTCCACCCGACAGGCTATTTGCATACGGGCAAAGAAACCCCTTAGGCACACAGTGCCGAAGGAGAGTTTTTGCCCGCATCCCAGGGTGCACCGTCCCGAAAAACTGGTCTTCCCCCGGATGTATCCGAGAGGGAACTCCAGTCCACGGGCGCACGTGGAGGTTTCTTGTCTTAGCACCCCAGCACACATAACCTTGGTGATTATTATCTATTTATTAGTCGGGGACAGCACTCGTTGGTCAAATCAAATAGCGCGTGCTTCTCTGTCTTCACGTAACACACTTCCACCCCATTTCACGAAACCGCTGCCACAGATTACAGGAAAGCGAGTGAAAAGACAAAAAATTACATAGCCTCGGTAGCTCTATTTTTGATGAACCTGCTTTGTTCGTTGATGAGTATAGTCTTTCTCCAAAACTTTCCAGGAAATCATGCATCTTTTTTCATAGCCTATAGGTACTTCTCGGCGACTGGGTTTATTTGCCCCTAGCTCTTCAAGGAGTGAATATTTTAGGTACATTGTCATATCTATTGAAAGCACCAGAGGTCTTGAATTGTAAAGGATCAAAACAATCAGCTCAGAAATAGAAGCCGTCAGAATTAAGGTCGCTGCGCGCCGTTTCCTGCCTACAAATATAACTCAATTGAACCATGATTTTGACACACCTTAGGAATATTTTCTCATAGGCACGCTATACCATAGCGAACGGTGTATAATTTACCAAAGTACAGGGCAATGTGAAATGAAAACGTACACAGTTCCCCGGGAAGAGGCTCATTTTTACAAATACAGTCCTCGCGGGCAATTACACAGTAAATGCATATATCACGGGGACAGAAATATGGGCGCTTTCCACTGTGTCCGACTTTATTAAAAACAAATGTATGTTGATAAATGGCTGCTTTAATGTGGGATTGTTTGTAAATGAATGAGTAGGGAGAATCGACTTTACAAAATGTTAATTTACTTTATGAAAAATCATTTGAGTTTTGTAACTCATAATGCAATATCAAAGAATGCATTCCGATAAAATTTCACTTAAAAATTATGTGTTTGCAATATTGTGACGCACATCTATATCATAAAAATAATTTAATGTAAAGTTAAGTATAACTACTACATTTTTTCCTGTCGATTATTAAGTTAATGGACATTAAATTAACTCTTTAACAACTTGTCTTGATTGTAACAATCATTCTTATAAAACTGCTAACACCGATGCAATAGCAACGTTAATAAGAGATTATGCTAATTTAGACCATTTATATTCGTAATCCAATTATAACACCACGTGTTATAAATTTACATGTCCATAATTATACAAAACACAGTTCTCTATGCGTTTTTAAACAGCAATTATGTTTTGAGCATTTGGTATGTATCTAATCTACGAGTATCATCTAAACCAAAAAAAAGGAGGCACAGCTACCTAACAAGAATTATTACTGTATTTGTAAGTTGTGTTACACAACAAAGGAGTGCACATATTGGTATCAGAGGTAACGAGGAGGCTGACATATTGGCGAAAGAAGCAGCAGTAGACGGAAAAGAGGTTCTAAGTTTGCCAAATTACACAGAATTGTTGCCTAAATACAAAAAGTACTGTCACAATAACGGGGCGGAATATTTTAATGAGAGACCTGTGGTAAAAGGAATTTGGTACAAAACGATACAAAGTGAGCCTCCTCGAATACCATGGTTCATTAATGTAAGTTTGAGAAAGTCTTTAATTGTAACAGCGCTCAGGTTAAGATCTGGTCACGTTCCACTAAACAAGTTTGCACACATGATGAGAAAATCAGATTCTCCAAATTGTGAAATGTGCGGTGCTATTGAAGACGTGCATCACCTGTTGGTGGAATGTGTCCGTTACAATACCGATCGAGAGCTCTTAATATGAACTTACAACTTGAGCAGAACTAATGTGGGTATGCTCCACGAGACGTTGTCCTCTCCATTGTCTGAAGCCGCTAAAGCGCTGTTTATGTTATTCAGTTGTAGGTAAGCCATAACTAGTAAGTAGATGTAGTGTAGTTTAAGTTAGGTTACGATGGAATTGACATGTACTTTATGTATAAAAAATCCTTAAACAAATAGAAAAAAAATAAGGGAGTGCAATCTCGGTATTCCGACCTCACTTAGTTGCTATAAAGCCCAGTTATAACAAAGGTTATTTTTGAACCCAATTTTTTTAACCTTTTGTTATCTCGACAGTTGTGAATGATAGATATTTTTAGGATACTTAATGGTTATATCTGGGTTGTTACTACGAGTTAAAACAAGTTACTCTGTAACATATAATAATTATCTTGGCTCCTGATGATGAGAAGGTTTTCGACCATAAATCTTTTTGTATTCGAAAACTACCCATAAATTCAATAAAAAGGAATAGTCATACTAAATTCAGCCAAATTTTTCCCTAGTGTGTCGACAGCTATGGAAAACGCGCCACCCCGTGAGAACGCGCGCCCGTCCGGTTTTCTCAAGCGCGCCACAAGAACGCACTGATTGCTGTTTGTTTGCAAATATCATGTCTGTTGTAATTTTTGCAAACAAAGTTGATCGGTTAGTGAATGGACCGAGATATGCGCTTATTTTGATTCTACTTGCATCAGTGGGATGAGGTGAAATAGTCATGAGAGCAACTGTGTTTGAAGAAAGAGCGTGTTTATAAACTCATCGATTCAATTGTGAATGCCCTAGGCACGTCATTGAGGGTTGCCCAAGCTCTTTAAGGCACTTTATAAATTTTCTCAAATATTATGATTTAATGTTAAACAGCACTACATATAACAGAAAACTGTAGGAGAGAAAGGCGTCTGGGATGGTGATGAGTGAAAAATGAATGATAATAAAAGGGGTATGGATTAAAATTAAAAGACAAAAAAATGTGTTTTATCTTGGAGTTCTTCAAGAAAAGTTGCTTAACACATTGTTTATTTTTCAGCATTTTGCCTTTTGTTTTTCTGTCGCTACCGCTGGTACGGAATAGCATTATTATAAACTAGCTTTTGCCCGCGACTTCGTACGCGGATCCTGTTGCTTATGCCAGCGGCAACGGAGTCGTCAAAATTGAAGATCTGAAACGTCTGATGTCGAATTCTAAGAGCCTGGGGACGGGAAAACAACGGGATGCGGGTGACGATTCCAGACGTTCCAGATCTTTCATTTTTGTAAGTCAACAGGAAATGCTAAACATCAGGCTAAACAACTCTTGCTAAGAAGTCATTACTGTATATGTTATAGTATAGCTGGGCTCTTGGAGTTCCACATCAGGTGTTCCACTTCAAATTTATTCTCTCAGCAGAAAATGCTCATCACGTGGAACAATTTTTGCTATGGCGCTATTTTTATATCTCTTATAGTTTAGTTGGTCTTTTGCAGTTCTGCATCAGGTGTTCAAGTTTCCAAGATAAATTATAGCCTATATGTTGCCCAGACTTAATACCTGTACAAAAAAAAATACAATCAAATCCGTCCAGGAGTTCCGAGGATTAGCGTGCACAAACACTGCTTTTCTACAATTTAATATGTATAGATATAGATTTGCCAAACCTTCGCCACTGCCACGGTATCGTCTTTGGCCACACAGAAATCGCTATATTAATAACTAAAGTATCAAGTCCCATCTTTAATATTTACTGCATTGTGCTTTATTGTCAGTTGTGGTTTATGGTCCCGTGGCTATGCGCTTGCGCGCTCTCCCATGACGCCATCTTGCTCGTTTGGGCGGGAAAACGTTGCTATTGTAATGACTACTTTAATTGAAACGCTTGGAAAACTTGTAGATGGTTATTTTTTATTGTTTTTCTCTTATTAATTAACTTTCTTCTGTCAAACTTGAGTAAAAAAAAGAAACTTGAGTGAGAAAGTACTTTTTAATACTACAATATGGAAGTATCCTCTTTAGACAACTGCCCAAAAGACGTGTTTCATGTCTGTTTGTTGGGTACACTACGATAATACGAAAAACTTTATTCCGAAATTCACAAATACGAATTTCAAAATACCGATTTTCATAATTCCGAATGGTTCAAAATTCCTAATATAACAACTCCGATTGATCATTATTCCTATTTTCATAATTCCGAAATTTCAATATTCCTAACTTTTATAATTACTATTTTCAAAATACCGAGTTTCAATAGACCGAATATCAAAAATTCCGAATTAATGATTTTCCGAAACATCAAAAACACGAATTCCGATGGTTAAAATTCCGATTATTAAAATTCCGAATAATTAGAATTCCGAAAATTTAATCGCTTATCAGAGAAAAGTATGCTTTTAAAACGCTTTGTCAAAATTCCTCTTTACTTTTCAATAAAAGAATTTCTTTCGAATAATAATATTTTCTTTTCAATGATAATAATTTCTTTTATAATTTTTTTTTGAGTAATTAAAATAATTTATTTTTGAGTTACGTATTTTCATTCATAATATTACAAAAAATCCCTGTGAGAAGAACGAAAGCTGTCAGAGTCGGGGTGCCCCAAGACACAATTTGCTCGCTATCGCATCCTGAATTCCTGAGTTATATTACCACTAAGGTGGTTCAACGGAGCCCCGCTTCGCGGGGCTCCTATTTCTGTTAGCTTAACCTAACTCGAACCTAACCTGTCCGAGTCGGGGTGTCCCCAATCCCGAGCTCGCTTCGCTCGCTCTTACATCCTTGATCAATTTGTTGATTACCACCAAGGTAGATCGACGGAGCCCCGCTTTGCGGGGCTCCTACTTCTGTGAGCAAGGTTTAAAGTAACCTAACACCTTCGAACCTAACCTGTCCGAGTCGGGGTGCCCCCAGTCCCGAGCTCGCTTCGCTCGCTCTTGCATCCTTGGTCAATTTGTTGATTACCACCTACCAAGGTAGATCGACGGAGCCCCGCTTCGCGGGGCTCCTATTTCTGTGAGCAAGGTTTAAAGTAACCTAACACGAAGGGGATGGCGGGGTCTTTCAGACCCCGCCATCCCCTTCGAACCTAACCTGTCCGTGTCGGGGTGCCCCCAGTCCCGAGCTCGCTTCGCTCGCTCTTGCATCCTTGGTCAATTTGTTGACTACCACCTACCAAGGTAGATCGACGGAGCCCCGCTTCGCGGGGCTCCTATTTCTGTGAGCAAGGTTTAAAGTAACCTAACACGAAGGGGATGGCGGGGTCTTTCAGACCCCGCCATCCCCTTCGAACCTAACCTGTCCGAGTCGGGGTGCCCCAAGTCCCGAGCTCGCTTCGCTCGCTCATGGATCCTAAGTTCTCCTAATAACAATAACAATCCCGAAGGCAAACAGTCAAAGTCCAAAGGATACGCCTCATCACTCCGCGCCTACACAGGCTTAAATAACTCTCTAAGAGTACGGTAGACAAAACTACGTGGAGCCGGTTTTGCAGCAATTCGTTTCTGGCACTGACTTTGTAGAATGAGAAACGAAATTCCGATTTTCAATATTCCGAAAAAATCAGTTTATTCGGAATATTGAAAATCGGAATTTCGTTTTTCGGAATGAGAACTCATCGAGCATTACATTTTTCGAATATGTGAAAATCGGAAAACTAAGAAATCGGATATACGACTTTCGGTTAAATAAATTTCGTGATTCTTAATAATAGATATTGTAATTTTTAGGTATTATGATATTCGGAGTTTTGAAAATCGGAATACCGAAATTCGGAATAAAATATTTCGGAGTATTTGGGTGTTCCCCTGTTTGTTGACGGGTGCTCCTGAATAGGTATTTGCAAGTAATGTCGCTCTAACTAGGTATAATGTGTGTGGGAAAGGACGATATGAATCTTTAACGTTTAGACGCCTGAAATACAAAATTAATTGACGGTTTCAGAATATAGTATAATAGTTGTTTGTTTAAGACGATCGAGTCTTAGAATTTGACAATTTCTAGGGTAAAACTGGGTAATACACCCTAGTTGACAAAACACTCCGTCAATACAGTGGCCACACTCGCGTATGGTTTCGAGCAGTAAGTTTGAATGCTAAAATGACGTGGAGTTTTGTATACTAAAACTGGTGATACTGCTAGGTTGGTTTTAAAATGAAAAAGAAACAAAAACCAATTTTGCTTTCTTCCTTTAGTTTAGTAACTTTCTCCCATCAATTAATACAACAATACGCAGTTTGTCATGCAACGGAAACTGCGAACAGGAAGCATGTATTGTGACTAGGTTATAGGCTAACAGCCTGTCGCCATATTTGCAGAGCTGTGATCTATGGCAGAGCCTTGCCATTGCCATTTGTGTTACTATACCGCTTAGGGGAGCTGTTGGACAAAATGGAGTGCGAAAATTGGAATATAAATTGATACAGTCTGACACACGAAACATGAGTCTGGAAAATAGCGACAAATTCAAAAAATCTACATCTATAATTCTATATATCATCTAACATACATTTTGATACTTGAATTTACATTTTTCTTACTATATGCAGTGATACCAAATGTAGATTTTTTGAATTTGCCGCTATTTTCCAGGCTCATGTTTCGTGTGTCAGACTATGAATTTTGATTAACTGCTAAAAAATAGCAAATACATAATGTGATAACTTTATTGTGATAAGTCTATCCTGTTACAAGATTTGGTGTATCTTCTGCCCTGTTTGTCGTTTTCAATTATCTGAATCTGCCAAGGCCTGACACAGACCTGGACCGCTCCAAATACTATATGCTCTATGGTGGTTTCTAAATACGTACTACGTAGCCTAACAAAACACAAGAGAAGACTTGGGGCCCTAGCACGTTTTTTCACGTTTTTTCGTTGTGATTTAAACAAAGTACGGCCAAATACATAGAGCTCGTGCTAAGGTCTCTGATATTTCCAGGCCTGCCCTGGGTGGGAGGACTCATTTGATGATTTTACCAAGTGAAAAAAAGATGTATTGTATTTCCATTTTTAACATAATAAATTATATCAGTTCCATAATCAGAGACTATAAGAAAAGGGATAAGTGATGAGATAAATTAGTGAGATCACCGAAAAATGTGAATGAAAACCTGGCGAAAATGGTTCTCGTGTGTCAAGAAAATTGGTTTATTTTCATGAACTGCTCAAGCAGCAAATAAGCAAGTTTTGTACGAACACGTAGCGTGTTTAACAAGTGATATGAATACACGGATAGACGAATCTATTTAAATAAATTACGGTGTCTGGTATTTGGGTGATCTTTGATTAATCGACTGGACTAGACTGCTACATTTCTATCCGTGATCCATTTCTTTTATTTTTATTAAGCAGCTAAAAATAGAATGAGTAATTTAATCAGATGCGGTCGTTTCGGCACGGTGAAGACTTTAAGAAAGCGAAGGGAGCTGTTGAACGCAGAAACTGTGGAACAGGGTCGTGTACGCAAATTCGGAGAAGAAATTGATATTAACAAAATGTCCTGTGACATATTCATAACAAATTCTCAAAGTCTCCGTTGTATACATATAAAATAACGCTGGTTTTGAACTGTACAAATCCAAAATCTTTACGCCATCGAGTAAAATCACTTTAAACACGTAACCATTACTTTCGTTCTGGTAAAAAGCAAAGCTTTCTTTAAAACATCAACACAGCATATCCACCAAGCGTCAAACCCGACCCCCTACTTACAGCCGTATCTACAATTGCCATATGTCACACAGTGAACCCTTAGTATTCAATAGCGTTGGGCAGTGACCGTGGCAAATGATACGTTTGTGGCGTACCGAGGTGACCCGCCCCTGCTGGTATCTCGGCTTCCTTCGGTTTACGTCGGCTGAGCGTGTTAACTGCTACTTAGAATGTGGCCTATTGTTTACCTGGTTTGAAGGGAGAGGTTGAGTTTATTGGTATCAAGAATAACGTAACTTATTAGGAGACTATTACTTGAGGTAGATAGCAAATCACGATATAAAGGTTTAGCAGGAGTGTGTTCGGTGGATAGAATTGTCAACATTTTGGTTTGCTCATGGTGAATGAAAATCCGGATCAAGAATTATAATATAATCTTGAACAAATTTTAAGAAAACCTGTTCATTCTTTAGATTTTGCAGCATTAAAATAACTGCTTCTCCCTTGGCTTTGCATAGATAGTTTAATGTCTTTGGCATTTCAACATGTGGGTTGGCATGTCTCGTATCTCCATTGGTATTACATATTACCTACACTTAACGAAATGTAGAAAAAAAGACATGACATATGACCATTTCCCTGCCTAGTGATCTGACCGTATCCATCGTTATGCCATCAACCGCGCAAAAACTCAAACCCCAGCCGGAGAAATTCGCGAAGCGATAACCTCTATAAAGGTGTCGTTACTCTGGAACGCAATGGGCAAGTGGAGCAACAGGGAGGATTTTTAATCAGTAAGAGTGACAGTCCCTTTCGCTCCACCCTCCTGTCATTAAATGTGTCCTCCTGATTTTAACCCACAAAAAAAGTCTGAGAAATTCCTAATGGATAAACGCCACAATACTGAGCTTGAACTAGAAATCGAACCCAAGATTTTGAGCTCAGCCGCAACGTTTGCGTCCATTAGACCATCGAGGCGTAACACAACCATTGTAGCATAATACAATAATGATCAGTTTGGTTGCAAACTATGATAGTGTACACAAACTTCGGAAGACAATGGGTAGGCGTAAGACGGTAGATAATATTGTTGTGGTGATGGAATGGCGCGCGACCCATGACGATGACGCCTCTCTGTCATACTTATAGCATCACTAGCACCTTCACCGGCTCGAAAATTATCCCACGGAAAGATAAAATCGGGATTAAAATTATCCTATGTTTTAATCCAGGTTCTGAACTATCTGTGAACCTTTTTTCATGCAAATCCGTTCAGTACTTTTTGAGTGAAAGAGTAACAAACACCCACACATATATCTAAGGAAATCAAGGTATGATGATGGAAGACCAGAGAAATCGAGGGGAACTTTCAAAAATCGTAGGGGCGACTAGTACGTTTGTATGTTTTTTCATTAATAAATTTAAAGCACTACAATTTAATAACGGTTTGGAGTTGATCTGATGATGGAGCCGAGAGACAGTCTAGGGAACTCCTCAACGATTCACATCACCTATCTTGTGTTTGAGTTTGATTAATTTGTATTGATAAGAACTTTACTCTTAGATGGGTTGTAACTGTCATTTGGAGTCTGATGATGAAGTCGAAGGACAGTTCAGGGAACTTCTTAACGTTTACAGTAGCTACCTTTTGTTTGGACTTAATTCATTTATATTGATGAGAACTTTACACCAAGATGGGTTGTAACTGTCATTAGGGGTCTGATGGTGAGGACGAAGAACTGTTCAGGGATCTCCTCAACGGTTTACGGCAGCTACCTTACATTTGCACTTAATTTATTTCAATTGATGAGAACTTTGCACCCATATGGGTTATTGTTATAAAAAATCATTTCGTTTCGTTCAGTAGTTTTTATTTTATGAGCATTTTTAGCTTATTGTGTGCACGGGCGATGTTATAATCGGTGTTACGGATAATAAATTTCTAGTGCATATGTAAAAAAAATATGGTCGTACTTGAAAAGAATTTGGGTTGAATATTTAAACTAAAAAGAGTAAAATAAAAAACTAAAAAAGAAAAATGTAACCGACTTCAAAAACAACCACGAAAAAGGGTAAAATAACCTACCAAATAACTTTTCTTTCAGAAGTCGGTGGCAAAAAACTTAATGAAAGAAAAAAGTAAAACCACCGACTTCCGAAAGAAAAGTTATTTGGTAGGTTATTTTAACCTTTTTCGTGGTTGTTTTTGAAGTCGGTTACTTACTCGTTGCCCTAGTGCTTGAATGGCCAACCGACCAATTTTAGCAAAATAGACTTTTTTATCTAAATGGATAGCAACCCTGATTACGGACTTTACAATAACTATTTTTCTTTCTTTTTTTTAATGTAACTTGCACTATAACAAAAATAAAATATTCCAATCTCCCATATAAAAACAGTTTTCAGTGCTTAAGTGCTCTAACTCCATATTTAGCTCAAATGAACGCATCTACTCCGTTCTTGTTTGTCCAATCTCCATCGACTGACCAATCACAATGAAGCATTTCGAACCCACGCAACGCCATTTTGTTTGTTTATTGTTTGCTTCGTTTTCGTGTTAGCGGCATTTGTCGATAATTTTAATGATTTAAATTGTTTCTGAACAGTTCCAAGTGCTTTAAAATGTCAGTAACAACGAAGAAAAACGATTATAAATTAAGCGAATTGGATTTAGAAAGGCACGTTGAGATTTCATTGATAATCTTTTGTTTTAGTGGTCGTTGTTACTTGTGTGTTACATATAGGATGATTATTATCTACTCGCATCTAATTCGTGATTCGATCTTACTACTTCACGTGCTACTTTTTAACTGACTTAAAAAAGTAAGAGGTTCTGTGTTGGGCTGTTTGTTTTTTATGATGATCACCGATTTTTCGGGCAATTTTGTGGACCAGTTTTTTTTTAAATAATAGCTACTCCCGAATTGGTTAGATCAAGGACAAAAGACTTGCGCGCATGGACTTTTACGCGAACAATGAAATGAAAATCCAAGATCGCGCCTCAGAGTGTCAACATTATGACGGGGCCCCCCTTTAGAGGCAGGCTTAGAGGGCTAAAGCCTGCCGGGGTCGCGGGACTCGCAAATACCGTGACCTCGGAACGTAAAGGACTATTGAAGGATACCGTGGATTTTAGTCAGTACGAGTCTGACAGCCCCTCCCGCTCTGCCTTAGGTGGGAGGACTCATTATTTTGATGATTTTACCACGCTAAAAAAAATAGAAAAAAAGATGGCGTCGAGGAATATTATCGGATTTTCCTTCATGGGTGTCGTTTTCATGGTTTTCAGAGTCGCTGATAACGAAAATGTGGACAATTTTTTTTTTCTATGCAGTCGAGTTTTTTTTTAATATTTATTTTTGTATTTTACACTTTTCTTTTTTCCATTTCTAATAAAGTCATTATATACCATTTTTTTAATCCTGACGATGAGCCCTTTAATTTGATACCCATAATGCAGTAAACTAGAAGAATAATTAAGTATTTTTAGTAGGTAGGTAACAGCTTTTGTATAAACATGTTGTCAATAAAACATTTAATTATTATTAGTATTTTTATTTAATTATCTAAAGCCTTATTCTCCTAACACATTTTGAAGTCAAGTTGTATTGGAACGTCAGAAAATCTTGTGTAAAATTCAACATACTGTATAGCGTTTACGGTGGTAGTTTGGACAAACAAGCACTAAACTTGCACGTCATTTTAAAGCACTATCTCCATGTCATTGTGCTCTAAATCCATAAACATAATTTTGTTAGAGCCATTTTGGCCAACCTCCATCATTAAAATGAAAAATAATCAGTGTATTGTTTATTATTTTCAATTATTATTTAAATAAATATAAAGCAATACTACATGTTTCTAATGTATCAAAGATTTTAATAAACTTCTTATTAAATTCGTTAGTATCTTAAAAAAATGTCTCCTGTAAAATTTGCTCACTGGTCGATTGGCCATTCAAGCACTAAGGCGGCGTCTGTAAAAGCTCGAACTACGTAAATCTTTTCAGTATATGCTAGGTTTTACTGCTGTCAGCTGGGAGCTTTTACAATAACATATACAATGAAGTCGCAAAAAAACAAAAATAGTAGTACCAACAGCATAGTTGACACATTGGTTTCTATTGACACATTGGTTGTGTAAATTCCCCGATGCCCATTTTATCTTTTTCGTCTAGTTTATTACGTATATATTATTATATACTTTTTTTTTTTTTTTTTTGTTTAGATTTTGGTAAGAGCCTTCTTATCGTGCCTACGATGTTCTCTCGTGTTTATGTATACCAATCTGTAACAATAACATTGTAAAAGCAAATATTTTAAAAGAGTAACCATGGAGTTTCTTGCCGGTTCTTCTCCATGGAAGCGACCAACCCGAACCGTGCCAATTTTTTTTTTTTCCCTCGACGTTTTATAAGTGCCCATTGTGGCCCATGTAAAATAAAATATTTTGATTTTGATTGATTCTCGTGCAAATCAACTATTTGTAAAGTGTACAAGAAGTTACTTTCGTGTATACTAGTTACAATGTCTGTAAACGCATGCCACAGGAATTTCCAAGCGCAAGGTTGGGGCAAGGTTTTCTTAAAAAAAAAACAGAATACAGCATCACTAACTCATCCACTTCATCGCTGTCACCTCCGTTTCCACACAGCTCCATAAAAACCAGCGGAAACGTCCATCAGTGCCTCCGAACACTGATTATTACACCTCACCGGATAACCGGCAAAAACTAGACGTCACCTAACCTGTTAATAGGCTGGAATGAAAGCAGGCCTTTCTGAACTAGCTGGTTATTCCCTAGATGTTTTTTTTTTTAATAAAGTTAGTAAGTTGCAGCTATTGTGGAAATAATTTCCGTTCTGAAATATTCGTGGAATAGTCAGTACCTAATAGTCGAAAGGTTTTGCCTGGTGATTTATTTTGGGACAACATTAATTTGTTGAAATTGTTTTAAAAATAATTTAACTTAACACAGTTTTTATGACGTTTTTTATGTTTAAATTCTTCTCCATAGAGATCTATGCTTTGGAATGGACAACTACAGCACTTTTAATTAGTAAGTTATTATACCTTGTGCGACTGTAGCTACATTTTTTTTACAATTTAAGAGTGACTTTAATTATAAAAATAAATGCTTTGATTTTTTTGTGTGTTTGAGATGGGATAGATCTTTTTTTTTTAAGTGGTAATTTCATCAAATAGGTCCTACCACTCAGGGCAGGGCGGGAGGGACTGTCAGACTAGTACTGACTAAAATCCACGGTGTCCTTCAATAGCCCTTTACGTTCTGGGGCCACGGTTACCTGATGAGACAGTCCCGCGACCCCGGCCGGATGGGTTTGTTCTTGACTCTAGTCTAAGTCAGGTGACAGACTGAGACGAAGTCGACAATGGAGTGAGCTTACTTCCAAGAAGCCTTTGAAATTCTAACTTTGAAGAGATTAGGATTGTTTGCGTTCCGAAATACAGACGCAGGCAGAGAGTTCCACTCCTTAGCTATGGATGCGTATCATAGGGTGTTGCAGGACAATAATAGGCTATTTGACTAAAAAATTCTAATTAATCCGTCAGTTAATCAAATAATATTTGACCCGTATTTTTTCTTTTTTTACGCAAACCAAAATTGACGGAGATATGTTGCTTTCAAAATTGCCAATACGTCACAATTTAGTACATTTTTTACTGAATTCTGACGTCTCGAGCCCCCACTCTCGAGTCTTGATGTGTTATATCTTGGTAGATATTCATTGATTTTATATAAGAAAAAATATGTGTCCGTTATTTTTCAAAACTCTAAATAACGGACTTACTTATTAGGGTTATAATTTATTGATACTGTCAAATAGCCTATTATGTTGTAAATCTAAATATATTAGGTATTGCCTGTGTCATTGGTTAAATTCGACAGTTTTGTAAACGTGGGTTTTCAAAAAGAAAAGATTCATTACAGTACTTCAGGTAGCTACTAGACTTTTATAGCGCGTTGTTTTCTTATCTAAAAGGAAAGTTTTCGAAGTATATTTTATTTAACTACTCGTGTTTGGATAAAACTTTTAACATATTCTGGAACAGGCAGTTGTCCCAGAATACACTCTAGTTTTTTTAATAAATTCGTTCTAAAATCGAAAAACATACGTTCGAATTGACACACAATTAAGCTCAAGAAAATCGCCTGTAAGATCAGTACAATATATCCCCAATCAAACAGATCTACCTATCAGTTCTTACCAACATACATTCGTTCAAGCAATTTGCCTTACACACCCCACAAAAAACCGATTGACGAGTCAACAAATTTATTTTTAAAAAGGAGGAACTACATACATTGGTACAGTCAAAATCAAAATCAAAGCATTTATTTCAAGTAGGCTAAAATTGTCATAGACAAATAAAAATGTAATTAAGCACTTAAAAGTTATGGTGCTACTACAGTCCCAGTCACAAGACATAAAAACTGTGAAAGTACCGTAGATGCCCGTTCCAAGATGTAGATCTCTATGGAGAAGAACGGGCAAGAAACTCCATGGACACTCTTTTTAGATCGCCAAACTTATTACAAAAACCTTTGTTACATCATTCATTTTGAGATGGTACATTATGTGAGAACGATGTAGCAAGTTAAAAGTGTCCATATTTTTGTAAACAACTAACTTGTTTTTATTTGAAATGGGTTGGCTTTTGGCTCTAGTCTAGGTTAGAAGTGACAGAGACAAAACCTACAATGGAGCAAGCTTACCTAGAAGAAGACTGTTGACTCTAATTTTGAAGATTCGGGTTATATGCGTCAGTCACTACGTGTGCGGAACACCGACACACGTAGAGATTCTTTTGAAATTTCAAATTAGAAATCAGTATTCTTTTTTAATTCATTATAGGGTCGCCTTTGACCGCTGTCACGCCTGATGGTAATTCAATGATGTAGTTGACGATGAAGCACTCTTGAACAATGAACGTATTTCATGAAAAATTCGCGTTGGTAATTTGTTAATTGGCTATTTGACTGAAAAATTCTAATTATTCCGTCAGTTAGATTATCAAAAATATTATCATCATCATCATCATCAGCCGGAAGAAGTCCACTGCTGAACATAGGCCTCCCCCTTAGACCGCCACGCCGAACGACAATTCGCCACTTGCACCCATCGGTTGCCCGTGATTCTTACGATGTCGTCGGTCCACCTAGTGGGAGGCCTGCCTACGCTGCGTCTTCCGGTCCGTGGTCGCCACTCGAGAACTTTTCTTCCCCATCGGTTGTCAGTTCTACGAGCGATGTGGCCTGCCCATTGCCACTTCAACTTGCAAATTTTAAGAGCTATGTCGGTGACTCTGGTTCTTCGCCGAATATGCATGTTTCGGATTTTATACCGCAAAGAAACTCCGAGCATAGCTATTTGCATTGATCGTTGTGAATAAAATATAGTTAACCAAAATTGACGGAGATACGAAGCTTTCAAAATTGGCAATACATCAAAATTAAGTACAATTTTTATTGTATAAAATTGTACTTAAATGTCTCGAGTTTCGATGCGTTATATTTTAGTAAATATTTATTTATTTTACAAAAAAACACGTTTTCGTTATTTTTTAAAACTAATACCTAATTATTAATTGTAAAAAAAAAACTATATATGCACACTACATTTAAAACTAAAAATAAAACTAAAACATTTACAAAAGTAACTAAATTAAAACTAAAATTAAAAAATTAGATTTGTAAGTTATTGTTACTGTTTAGCCACTTGTATAAATTTTATTGCTCGTGACTGTACTTGTTCAAGCACCATAACATGTTCAGAGAAGTTAGTCGTTGATACAGCTGTTAAAATGTTAATATGGGCATGGACTAACTAAGCTGACTCGCTGCTATTAGACCAAAAGGGATAGGCAGAGATACTGCGGTTCTGGCACGATGGAGCACCATTACTGACTATATTTGATCACTGGTTTAGTTAGACCAGTTGTAATGTAAACTTTAATCGGATTAAGCAGTGATGATAAGCATAAGTTATTGGTTGGGATTTTTTTGTTCTTTTAGAAAGAAACTGCCCCTCTAGACAAGTGGCAAGCGATAAACGAAAAAGCTGAGAAGGTCTTTCTTAAAAATGGTCGGAAAATCTTTTAAAGATTACAGAGGATTTTTGTTCGTTTCAGTTGTAAATGCTCATAAGTATGGTGATTTAATAGATGTTCAACTTTGTGCTCAAGGGTATAAAGTTAAAGCGTTTATAGCTTGCCCCTTGTAGGGGCAAGCTATAAAGGGGCTGTACATTTTGCTATTACCGCATTCTCAAGTACAACGGCTACATTTAGGATAACTAAATAACCTCTAAAAATATTTGTTGATACGAGTAGCAAGGTTACTGGTAAAGTTCACCTAGGAAAATCACTAAACCTCTGACCAGATTCGATAAAAGAGGTCATGGACCCTTTGATAGGTCACTGTGAAACCTGATTGGGGAGACTGACAACAGTGTGTCCATTCTCCATCAAGGCTTTCCAGGACGGTCACCACATTCAGTAATAAATAAAATGGCAAAAAAGAAAATAAAAAATGCTTTTCCTAAGTATATCCCGATCATTCACCTGCCCTTATCCCAAATTATTTGTGTTCAGCACAGCATGTCTTCTTCCCCTAAACTTCTCGGTTATTTCTCATCACAATCCACCAAGACTGGAGAGAGATAATTCGCCGCCCGACAAAACTCGCTGCCCGACCATGTACCATGCCCGGGTCGACGCGCGGCGCGTTGTGTTCCACGCGCGCCTCAAAGAGCGTCAGCAAGATGACGAGGCCCCCCTCTAGAGGGCCAAAGCCTGCCGGGGTCGCGGGACTTATCTCACTACCGTGACCCTGGAACGTAAAGGGCTAATGAAGGACACCGTGGATTTTAGTCAGTACAAGTCTGACAGTCCCTCCCGCCCTGCCCTGGATGGGAGGAATCATTTGATGATTTTACCACGCTAAAAAAAAAAGACCGGAGAGAGATCAGGCGTAGGACTAACGACTTATCGTGCTTTTCAAGGCACGGAGTATTATTCCACCAACTTCCAAAGTCGCCCTGACTTTGCTACCGAGAAATTCTAATAGAAAAACTCAAAAGTACCTACTTTTTGTCCAACCTGAGAATCGAAACCAAGACAGTCGCACTTGTGATCACGAGACCAACGGGGCAGTTACCTATACGTATTATATTTAACAGGCACAAATTTCACTAAATAACAATTATAAATTACAGTAAAGCTTAATTTCAAAGTTTAATCAACTCGAAATCCAACTCGTTACAAGATTGTGTTACCTATTTAATTAAAATAGAACAAATAAATTAACTAAGCTTGAATGAGCAATCGTATAAGTAATTTTATCAAGCCGATAGTGCTGCGGTCCGGTCTTATCTTAAAACCTTGCAAGCGGAACTGGCGAAATCTAGTCTATGACCTGGTTCCGAGGGCGGAGTACAACCTCCAAACGAAATCAATTTATTACTAAATCGGAACTATAATTTAGTAAGTATAAGTATAAAGGGAGAAAAGTAATCCTTACTAATAATACGAATGCAAAAGTTTGGATGTATGGATAAATGGATGGGTGTTTGTCACTCAAACGCATCAGAATAGCTCAATGCACTTTGATAAAATTTGGCACAGAGGTGGATTATTATAGTTATTTTATCTCGGTAATATTGGTCTGTTGGCCAATATTACCGAGAGAGAGTCAGGCCTGTTGGTCTAGTGGTTAGTGACCCTGACTGCTATGCCGGAGGTCGTGGGTTCGATTCCCACCCAGGACAAATGTTTGTGTGATGAGCACGATCATTTGTTCTGTGTCTGGGTGTAATTTATCTATAATATGTATGTATTTAGAAATATATAAGTATGTTTATCAGTTGTCTAGTACCCATAACACAAGCTCTGCTTAGCTTGGGACTAGATGGCGTTGTGTGATGGTTGTGGAATATTATTATATTATTATTATATTATTATTGTTATAATCCCCTGGGACGATTAACGAAGTACACGCAGGCGAAACCTGGCAACAGCTGGAAAAGACACGTCGCCACACAAAAAAGATGATGTTAATGGTGAAATAAAGATGTACAAGACAAAATTATTTCAATCATTTTCCAGTTTCCAATTCATTGAAATATAAGCTGGAACGTTTTTAAAGCTTTCTAGTTGTTGACATCCTATTTAAGTGTTTTTTTTAATTAAACTAATGTGTCATGTGACATTTCATAATGGGGCTGGGCTGCAGACATTGAGACAATATAAGAATCTATTCGATTTCAAAAAAGTTGAATGAAACGTTTTTTTAAAAAATGAAAACCATATTATAATTATTTAATCTATCTATCAAAGAATTTAATAATTACTGACCCCTCTACAGCTACGATCTGTATTAATGAGAAAATATCTAATGAAAGGTTTTACAAGTAAAATGCAAATATAATAGGCCCATTCGATTTGTTCGGTGGACTGTGAAAAATAATGCGTGTGCGCCGCGTAATGACCTGCGTTCTGATTTCAAATTCAAATTGCGGGCAGGGACGTTAGATCTCGCTAGGTGTTGCACCTGACTTCTCTTTGGTTGAGTAAATGTTAAATAGTTTAGTGGCAGGTTCAATGTTAGTTGATGGGAAAATCAAGTGAGACGAAAAGTTAACAATTCAAGGCCAAGAGCAAAGTCATTGCAAATAAAAAAAGCAACTCAGTGTAATCAGTGCGTAGTAGTGAATAAGGGACATCACCAGCACACAAAGTATAAAAAAAAAAACAGATTTTGTGTTTCTTTATTCTCTATATTATAATTACGGGAAGATGTCGGTATCAAAAACGAGATTCGTATAAGATACGATCTATAACACACAGAAATACAAACTTTTATGCATATAATCCATGGATAAAATATCTCCTCATATTATCTTTGTCCAATTAAGAAAATGATCATTAGATAGTCTATTAATAACAATAATAGTAAGATTTTAACTGTTAAATCTCATAAAGAGTTCAAAGCTTACATTTTATTAGACAGAGAAACAGTTTCTGCCTAGAAAGTGGTCTAGAAAGAACAGAACATGTTCCGATAAACTTAGAAATAATTCGATTATAGTACATAACAGAAGGTTAAGATTAATGTGTTCTACTTATAAAATAAAAATAAAAAAGCCTTTATTTCTACCATAAATACAAAGAACAGTAGGTAAACTTGATTCATTGTAAGTGTAACAGATCATATTATCTAAGAATCAAAAACATTAAATTCATTCTATTCTATTCCATAACATTCGTTCATAATTATCATTTCATTAATATCTCAATATTCATTATCCTTACAATTATCACATTTCATTTACATTATATTAACTTACATTATCATTATCATATCATTTATTACATTTTATTCATTATATTAAACTATTTGTCTACATTGAATTTATGGAAGTCGCCTCTGCGACGTAGGCCTCCCCCAATTTTCTCCATTTTTCCCTATCTCTAGCTTGTCTACTCCAGTCAGGTCCACATCTTTCTTTAAATATGTCTTCCCAGCGCTTTCGCGGCCTTCCTTGCTTCCTCTTTCCATCTCTAGGCACCCACTCAACTATTTTCTTTGTCCATCTTTCGTTTTCCATTCTGCAGATATGTCCTGCCCATTTCCATTTGAGACTTCTTATTCTTTCTACTATATCTGTTATTCTAGTTTTTTTCCTTATATTCTCATTAGTCATTTTGTCAGATAGTCTTATGCCCAACATGCTTCTCTCCATTTTTCTTTGCATGACACCGAGTCGTTGTTCATCTGCCTTTCGCAGTGACCATGTTTGGCATCCATATGTAAGGCAAGGAAGGATCGCTATTTCGTACAACTTACTTTTCAATTTCATGTTTATCTGAGCATTCTTCATGATTTCTTTCAAACTCCAGTACTTTTTCCATGATATTGCTATTCTCCTATTGATTTCTGTTTCAGTTTGGTCTTGGAATGAAATGGATTGCCCTAAGTAAATGTACTCTGTAACGTATTCTATCCTTTGACCGTCTACAATTATTTGTGTTTCCGAACTGTTTGTTAATATTTTCGTTTTGACAGCATTCATCGTCAAACCTACTTTTCTGCTTTCTTTCGCAAGCTCCTGCAACATGTTCTCTAATTGTACGGGGTCTTCCGTAAACACAACGATGTCGTCTGCGAAACGCAGGTGGCTCAGAAATTCGCCATTGATCTTTACACCTTTGTTTTCCCAGTCAAGGTTTCTAAATATGGTCTCTAGAACCGACGAAAATATTTTAGGTGAGAGCGGGTCGCCCTGCCTCACGCCTTTTCTTATGGTAAAAGCTGGTCCTTCAGATTCCAATTTTATTTTAGCAGAATTCCTAGAATAAAGGTTATAAAGTAGCTCCACATATTTTATGTCCACTCCTTGTTCCACTAGAGACTTCCATATTGCGCTATATACCAGAGAGTCAAATGCCTTCGTATAATCTATGAAGCATAGGTATAGAGTCTTGTTATATTCCTTGACTTTCTCTACTATTTGCGTGACTACTTGAATGTGATCAGTTGTCGAATAGTGTTTGCGGAATCCAGCTTGCTCACGCGGCTGATTTTCATCTAAGGTCCTTGTAAGTCTATTTAAGAGTATTTTTGAGAAAATTTTATATATGTTAGACATAAGGCTAATTGGTCTGTAATTGCTCAGGTTGCCTCTGTCGCCTTTCTTGTGAAGAAGAGTTATTAAAGATTCAGACCATTGCTTTGGAGTTTTCCTTCTTTGTAAAACATTGTTGTAGAGTTGTTGTAGTGGGTATTTTAGTGGTTCTGATAGTGACTTCAATATTTCATTTGTTATTCTGTCTGCTCCGGTTGCTTTGTCTTTCTTCTGCGATTCAATAGAAAAGCCAATCTCTGATGTTAGTATTTCAGGCAGTGGTTCGTCGATATGAATTTTGTCGTTAACGTGCTGTGTGAATTCGGAAATTTCTTGTGACGAGTAAAGATTTTTATAAAAGTTGGTAGCTTCAGTTATTATATCTGATCGGTTTGATATAACCCTCCCTTTATTGTCCACCATGTTTGTTGCCCATCTTGTTGTAGTTTGTAGGTCTTTGTATGCCTTTTTAATTGCTCCTTTCCTAAATAGGTATTCCTCAAATACGTTTTGTCTGTGTTTTTTTCTACTTTTGGAGATATCTTTATTTATTTCCTTACTTATTTTTGAAATTTATTTATTATTATTTATTTTTATTTCCTTTGTTCTTTTTCCTTTGTACAGTTGTTTTCTATCTTCTAGCAGTTTTCGTGTGTTTGCACTTATGGGATACTTTTCCTTGCTCTTTTGGGATGGCATCTGTGTTACTAAATGTTTCATTCCTTTTTCGAAATTGTCATACTGTTTTTGGACTTGTGTGGATATTTTAAGCAGGTCAATCAATTTATTTTCCAGATGCATGCCTTCTTCTCTCGTTAACGTTGGCAAATTTTTAGAGCATTTTGCGTTCTTAGTTTTGGCATAGTTTTTCCTTTTCATGTTTTCTATTTTTATCTTGCACCTTACCATTCTGTGGTCCGTGTTAAAGTTGAGGTTTTTTATAATATCGAAAGCAAAAATATTTGAGCTTTTGTTTGTGAGTATGAAATCGATTTCGTTGTGGCACTTTCCGTTCGGCGACATCCATGTCCATTTTTGGTTAAGTTTTGTTTTAAACATACTATTTATGAATTTCATGTTTTTTTCTAGAGCAAACTCGATTAATTTCTGCCCGTATTTAGACCTTTTGCCATGTGAATGTCTGCCTATAACAGTTTCCTCGCCTTGTTGTGCTGTTCCAATCTGGGCATTAAAATCCCCCATGATAATGAGGTTGTTTCCGTTTACTATTTCTAAAGCTCTTTCTAAGGTTTCATAGAACTCGTTCAACTCAACTTCTTCACACAATTCGGTAGGTGCGTAGATTTGCACTATAGACCATGTGACATCTTTGGACATTTTCAACTTTAGAGTGGCAATTCTATCTGAGTAGGACTGAAGAGCAACTATATTATCTTTGAGTTGTTTTTTAATTAAAAATCCTACCCCACTCCTACTTTTTCTTGCCTTATTATGGTATAATATAAAGTCTGGATATTCTTCTATACTTTCTTCATTTCTTCTTGTTTCACTCAATCCTATTACATCCCATATTAGTTTATCAGTAGCATAATTCAGTTCTGTAATTCTTGTCTCGGAGAGCAAAGTTCTAACATTTAAAGTCGCGACAGATAGGTAGTGTGATTTTTCTTTGTTTTTTCCTTTGTTTCTTGTGTTATTGTTTGGGGGGTTTTGGTCATAATTCTCCACGGGGACCAGCCGGCTTGGAGAATGGGAATGGGGGAGGGGTGTTAATTGTTATTCTGAGTTCAGTTTTGATAAGTAGTCGAGCATATTTCTTGTGTTTGGTTTTTTATTACTTTTTGGTAATTCTCTTGTACTTTCAATTTCCTCACTGTGGTCGTTTTGTGTCGTCGGAGAAACTGAATCTTCACGTTTTCGTTTATCCCTATTAGAATTGTTCTACTTATACATATATTATGTAAATAAAAGGAGTTTTATGAAAATCGTCATTCTGAAAAACAACGACTTGAAAGTCTGTATGAAATCCAATATGGCGTTTATATTGTGATTCTTCAAATAAGTTTTTAATTAATCCTTTTTGTGGCTACAAGTGTGATTGCGTGAACAATGCATAAAAAAGCGATAGCAGCAATCACGGCTGTTCCTTCGATTTCATGTCATCAGATCCTGACCTAATTAAAATGGGACCGTCTGTGTATACCCTTTCAAACAAAAGAAGAATTTTCCAAATCGGTCAGGCGTCATCGAGAAATCGGGAAACATAATTATATAATAATAATGTATAATAATTGCTATCAGTTTTAAAAACTAAAAAAAAATACGCTTTTAGCACGCACTAAAAATTACAATCTTCGTATTCCTCTCGTCGAACTTTATTGATTGATACCCATGACATGGTAAGAATTTGGTAAGAAAATGTCATTTCGCATTATTTTCAGCAAACCCTTTCATTTTATACCTAAATCATAGGGCTACATTTCAAATAGCCAATACGCCACCTTAGGACGGCCGCCATGTTGGATTTAGGTCACGTGATATTTTTTTTCGTATCCCGTTCAGCAAATCCTTTCATTTAATACCCATATCATGGGAGTGCATTTCAAATAGCCAATCCGCCAACTTGGATGTCCGCCATGTTGGATTTAAGTCACGTGACTATTTTTTCGTATTCCTGATAGCAAACCCTTTCATTTGATACCCATATCATGGGGGTGCATTTCAATTAGCCTGTACGCTAGAGTCTGACACACGAAACATGAGCCTGGAAAATAGCGGCAAATTCAAAAAATCTACATCGTTCATCGTTTTTGATACTTCAATCGTCATTTGATACTTGAATTTAGATCATGGAGTAATCCATGATGTAAATTCAAGTGTCAACTGGAGTAATCCATGATGTAAATTCAAGTATCAAATGGCGATTGAAGTATCAAATGACGATAAACGATGTAGATTTTTTGAATTTGCCGCTATTTTCCAGGCTCATGTTTCGTGTGTCAGACTCTATCTTGGACGTCCGCCATAATCCGCCGGAATACGTAAAAAATAGTTATGTGACTTAAATCTAATTAAGTCACTATTAACTGGGCACGCCGCAATCGCGGCGGTAAGACCCCTCTTTGAGGAGTGGCTGGATAGGAGTCACGGCGTCCTGACCTACCGCATGACGCAGGTCCTCACCGGACACGGAAGTTTCGGGAGGTACCTGTGTCTAAGGAGAAAGGAGGAAACGCCTGGGTGTCACCACTGCGAAGATCGCCCGGAGGACACAGTAGAGCATACGGTGCAAGACTGCCCAGCTTGGGCAGAGCACCGACGTGTCCTCACGGCGGCGATAGGCGGAGACCTCTCGCGCCCGGCATTGGTTGCGGCCATGCTGCGGGGCGAGACGGAGTGGGAAGCGGTCGCCTCCTTCTGCGAAGCAGTCATGCTCGCGAAGGAGGAGGCGGGCCGCGTGAGGGAGAGGACAATGTCCTCCCTCCGCCCCACCCGCAGTGGTGGACACCCACGGCGACGGATGTCGCAAGACGATCTCCGGCCACCGTAGGCGCGGGCATGCGGGCGGCGAGTAAAGGGCAACTCGCTGCCCGACCATGGACCATGCCCGGGTCGACGGCGCGTTGTGTTCCACGCGCGCCTCAAAGAGCGTCAGCAAGATGACGGGGCCCCCCTCTAGAGGGCCGAAGCCTGCCGGGGTCGCGGGACTTATCTCATTACCGTGACCCCTGAATATAAAGGGCTATTGAAGGACACCGTGGATTTTAGTCAGTACAAGTCTGACAGTCCCTCCCGCCCTGCCCGGGGTGGGAGGACTCATTTGATGATTTTACCACGATAAAAAAAAAAAAGTCACTATTAACTAGTAACTATTTTTTACGTATTCCTGACACGTATTGTCATCAGAACTTAGAGCGTGTGCAAAATTTCATTCTAATCGAAGACCGGGAAGTGGGTCAAATTAAGATTCCAAGATTTTCTTACATACATAGTTACAAGTGAAGCTAATATAAGCGTGCTGTTAAAAAAACAAACACCTTCTGTTTTTTAAGTCGGTTAAAATAGTAATAATTAGATGATATTATTAACTTTAATAGTACTTAAATGGTTAATATTGTCTACGTATTATCACACGCACTAATAGCAACAGCTATTGCTCTCTATGTATTATTACATAGTTAGTTATCGAATTTAAATTGGATATTATCATGTTATGAAGTGGATACATGTGTTAATTATTGCATACGATGATGTGTTATATGAATTATGTAGGCTAAACACGCGAAGGAATATTTAAGAGTGTAAGTATGTAGAATATTTTCTAACACCAACAAGGTTTTCCTGAAATGATCCTTTTATTTATTTATACCATGCATGCGACATGAGTTAAAATACTAAAAGAATTATCGTTTAAGAAAACTATTTCAATTATTCAACGAAGTAAATAGATGAAAATTATATATTCCTTAAAAAAACTTTAGCAGTTTTTTTCAGATGATTTTCCCGAATAAAGTCAAAAGTGAATGTGCGTCTCTTTCTTCTCTTGTTTTACTTAAAATGACTTAATACCGATGTATGAATCAAATCAATGAATTCAAATTATATCATCAGACTGTCAGCTCCGTCTACCTAGCTGCTAAGACCCCCAACAGATGTGATAGTTCTAGATAATACGATATAAAGTAAGGAGTAAGACAGCACCAATCAGTCTGAAAGTGTATCGCTTGTGTTTGCTAATGGCCGCGGCGGCCAATAAATATTCATCGCGGCAAAAAAGCGGCGCACGCGCACGATCGCAGCGCGCTTTCTTCTCAGCGATGTGGGAAGAAGATGAGGTGACTTATTTTAGTCTTATATTTATAGAGACTTTTCTAATGTTATTAAAATGACTGCACGTGGCACTTTTGAAAGACGAACGTAACATCATGTATAAAAAAGTAAAGGTCTTCTTTGACAGCCTCTATGACGCTCGATTCATCGAGGGTCGTACCTTCCTTGAGCCTTTAATTCTCTGAAAGGAAAGCAGCATAAATAAATAAATTATAATAATCACTATTTTTAATATCGTTTACGGTTCCCGTTAAAGCCTAAAAATCATTTTTCTGTATGTGTCGTAAACATTGTTATAGTGTTTTGGATTTACCAACTGAATTAATTGCAACTACAGTACCTTTACAAGGATTAGGTTTGTTTTGTTGTGAAGAATGAAGCTAAAAGACCAATCACAAGTTATTGGTCTTTTAGCTTCGTCATATTAGTGGTCAAACAGACCTAAAACAAACGTCAAACCTATACCTAGTTAAATTAATAAAATTGTCTTGACAAAATAAATGTTTTGATTTTGAATTATAGAGAAATAAAATCGATAATTGTGGGTCTCCAAATTCAATCGTTAAAGCCAAATTCAATCGCTAAATGTGAACATAATTATTCATTATTCTACTAAATTAGTAGTTTTCTAAGTCAGTAGTCTGACTGTCAAATAATTTATCTGGCTTGAATAGAAAAGAAAGCCTGCCGGGGTCGCAGGACCGTCTTATCATGTAACCGTGGCCCCGGAACGAAAAGGGCTATTGTAGGACACCGTGGATTTTAGTCAGTACAAGTCTGACAGTCACTCCCGTCCTGCCCTGGGTAGGAGAACTCATCGGATGATTGCACCACGTAAATAATAAAAACCTGTAATAGAAAAGAAGCCGTGTCCATAGTTTCCTAGCTCACACTGTACGGTTGTTGTACGGAATGCTCCGGCTCGTCTCAGGTCAGCTCTTAGAAAAACATTGAACCAGACCAGCCACCACTGGTGCGAGTGAAGTATATGGAGTACAGCTGGAATTCTTCGACACATCTGGAAAATATACATTATTCTTCTAAAAAAGGTATAGCCAGTATCATATGTATTAAATAATAATAATAAATAATAAATATAGCTTGGGGGTAAATGGTTCTTCTCAGAATTTCTCTGAAAGTAGAATGCAAAATGTCGATGTTCTAAGCCTCAATTTTCATTACTTCAGCTTGTGGATTCAGTGTCAGCAAACATTAAAAAATAACAAACATTAAGTTCCTTGTACTATACAAGCACGTAAAGCCGTTGGTGCCGGTTGTCATTTGTAACCAGTGACTGGGTTGTGGAGGTCCGATAGGTCATTCCATGTAAATACTAATATTCAGCTGCATCTGGTTCGACTGGAAGCCGACCACAACATAATTGGGAAAAGGCTAGGAAGATAATGATGATAAAGTTGTACTATGATCAACTAACTGTAACGTCAGTGAACTTGGTAGATAATTTTTCAGCAGAATTTGAAAAATGTGAGTTCTATTGGATAAACTGTGCTCACACTTTGACATAGTAAATAGTTTTGATTCTTGAAGAATCAAAAGCGTACTCCAATATTTACTTTATCTGTTTGTAAATAATAAGTTACAAGTTAGCAATTATAAAGCGCTTCTAGATAACGAATAAGCTGATAACTTTATGCCGTATGCACTTGAATTGTACTAATTACGTCCATGCATGATCTGCAGGGTTGTGCGTGACTACGTCTCCTGAAATTTTTTGAAACAAAAAGTCCTGAAAGCGATGTTTGGTATTCTGATGTGTTGTGTTGTAATGACTTATATAGTCTGTGGTGCATGCACCTTTTGGAATTATAGAGAATTTGTGACGGATATATATTCTGTGATCTATGGATCCAAGTTTGTGCGTATCAATTAATAAAATTATAAATGTGTAATTAGTATTTTATTAACATGGTTTCAGAAATTAATTATGCACAACAGGACACAGACTCAACAAGAAATTATCAAGAACTTTAAACATTCGTATCGTGTCTTCGTTGCAGTGTACGGCGTGGTTGTGAAACAAAATGGCTACCGATTCAGAATTGACCAAAATTATTGAAAAGCAATGTGAAATTCTCAAGCTTTACTTCTGATTGCGTTACAAGAAGTTACAAGTGAATGATAATATGTTATGTATTTAATTTCTAGTTAATATCATGTCTGTGAAAGATAGTGGGTGGTCTGTTAGCAAATGAGAAAATATGTATAGATAGATCTTTGGAGTCATATAGAATGATGTCATGCTTGAACTTTGACCCTGTCGAAACAGAGAAATTATTCAGACCTTCACTGAACATAAAGTGCATAAGTAAACATTGACAGAAATCCGATTTACAAAGCCATTACTTACAAACGAATACTAAAGGAAACAATCATACATTTCTTGCATATAAAATGCCAACGAACCGATTATCAATGAATATTGAACCCGCATTCGTACGAAAACACCTAATCTATTCAAGTGGCTAGTCGTAAGGGTCGTGACACTGTAGACAAGGACACACATACACTTTTACAAAACGATAAAAAAGGACAGAGAAACACCGATGCTCGGGTCATATGTCGACCGATATGTCGTAACCTGTTTGAATGAAACGGCGATATTAAAAAGTCTATATGTGAGAAAAGGATGGTACTGACAATGACGTGAAGGGTTAAAAGTCAAGCAAAGTGTCGCGGCCTGTGAGAGCAGGATGGAAGTATGATATTATCGTGGGTTGGTGAGGGAGGGAGATATGGGGGTCAAAAGACGAGCGTCGGCAACCCTGACCTCTCCAGACGAGTCGTGGGCCGTACTTGGGACTTACAAAAAAGGAAATGTTGTATTGAAAGTTTTTTAGTCTTGTTGAAGTAGATTTTCATACCTCTTGTTTGTTTAGCCCCGTTTTATTTACAGGCACATGATTTCATACTTTATTTTAATAAGGTGAATCTCCAATTTGTTTGCATAATTTTCAAACTATATTTGACATACCCAAATAATATAAAAAAAAATACTTAAAAGCTGAAGTTTTCGTACTGAATGTAGATATAGAAAACCTTGCTGAAATTCTACTGACAACAAAAATTTTCACAAACAAAAATGTAACTTACCCTTATATTAAGAAACGTAACGGTTTGCCAATATTTTGTAACATTTTTTACCCAACTTTAAATAAAAATAATAAAAAATCCCATTTGGAAGCCGTCCCTGAATACATAGTGCACTAATGAATCGGGACAGCCGACATAATTAAACAGTTGGCGACAATCGGTCGGTCGATGGTACACTAATATTTTGTTTGACATAACAGTCTATAGCACGAGTGACGTCAGAGAAGGAAAATCGAACCGATTTTGAAAACGTCAGTTTTTGAAATACGAACGTTGATTTTGACGTTACCATAAAAAATAATAATGTGCCAGTGTTAATGTATGGAAATATATTTTGTTGAGTGATTCCGAAACATAGAGAAGAAAATTTATTTTTAAATAAAATTAGTGTCGTGGTTTTTGGGTTCTCTCAAGTGTTCGTTTTTTTTTATTTGTTTAGTTGCCACTTGACTTACTTTTGTTAGATTTTATGTGTAAAGATATGTTCAGACCGGAGTTCCATTTTTCAAGTAAACTGCTCGAATTGCTGACTAGAGGTACAGTATTTTAACGATGCCGTGTCATTATGGTATATTTTATACTACATATACTATATAATAAATTAGAAGTGTTGCGAAACCAATTAAATTTACGTGGTCAATACTTAATTATAAACGCTACTTACTTTACTACTACTTTATTATATCGTATATTGTAAATAAAAAAAATTAACTTTTTAAAGTATTTGCCTACCATGCCACATGTTTTTAATACAAGCTTAATAATCGTTAATTAAATTTCCAAAATAAACACAAAAATTATCAGTTCACATGATCATAAAGTAACAACATGTTTTTTTTTAATTTTCAGGGAACACACAACGAGAAACATTAAGTTTCACTTCAAGTAACGGTAAGTGATAGAGATGTAAGCACTTAAAATTCATCATTTTGGCACATTTCACAGATAATAAAATTCTAAAATGACGAGCCTAAAAATAAAACCTTCATAATTTTTATAAATCTTTTTTAAATATGATTTACATTCTACTCGTGTAAAAGTGAATGGATAGTGAAATATGTATTTTATACCCCGCACGTATACTATGAAAAGTGCACTATAATGTGTCATACGAAAGATAACGACTACAATTATAGATAGGTATTATGTCAGAACTCGGACTCAGTACGGCCAAATCTCTTTGCTTTTAAGAAATTTTCAATAATTCTCTGGTAAAAGTTGAAGTTTAGCTAGTTTAATTTAATTACACGCTGTAAAATAATTTACTCGCTTATTCATGGTTTACATTTGTCGTACTTATTCGGAACAGTAGTATTATTTTTCTGTAATAAATGACAAAACAAAAAACATTTGGGGTCTCAAGAAGAGAAGAAGTAAATCTTTCCTCTGGGACGAAGATGTCCTCATTATGTGTAGTACCATTAGACTACACCACATTAGCACAGTGCGAGTGGATGGATGTTAGTACGAATTTTCAATTCTAGAATTCTAGGATAGCCCATGGTTTCTTTTCATTATTTTCCAATACCATTTAAGAGCACTGATAAAATAAAGCTTGAAAATGCTCGTCTTAGTTCGAACCCACAATCTATCTTACACCGTGTTTTGAAACTGAATATGCATTTAAACCACCACCTTACAGTCCCAGCAACATGTCGACTACACTTGTGCGGCGCGCACTGTTCGCTCTGTTCAGTTTGTTCATCGCTGGCCGGCGCAGGCGCGTGACACCACAATGAAACCTTTCACCCGCTTCCTGCGCACTGCGCCTGGGCAGCTATACGCTACAATCTATATCTTTCCATACGTTTCCTTGTTTCTATAGATATGGAGTGTTCTAGATTGTTATTAGTCTAGATATCTATTTGGTGTCCTTAAGGCTATTGAATTGCTGGAGCTACCGGATTCTTCGAAGTTTGGAGGGTGGCGTAATTGAGTTAATCACTATTTACTTTTGTTGATGTCGTGACAATAATTTTAGTATGTAAAGGCTGGTTTTAGAGTCTCGCTGACGATTCGCGCTGGCAAGCCAATATGTATGATTGCTGATGAAGCGTTTTAGATTAGCTTGTCAGCGCCGGCCGTCATCGTCAGCTTGACTCTAAAGCCAGCCTAAAACAGAAAATTAAAAGATGCATTTGCGTTATAAACTAATAACACGTTATTTAACCACCATCTTCATTATCCTTACCGAGTTTCCATAAGTGTCATTTTCGCGGTAGTTTCAATTTATTTATAACTAGCTTCCGCCCGCGACTCCGTCCGCGCGGATGTCGGTCTTCGCGTGGATGGTTCATTTCTCCATTTTGAGTAACTCTGACAATGACATCTTATAAATATCTATTGGACCCAAATACGGCTAAGCCTATAATAATTAAGGAGATCCCTCTATTGAGCTACTGCTGTTAAGCTCGCGTTCTGTAGTATTTTTTTCATAGTATAATTCCGACCTTGTATTTACAAATAACTGATCGGAACAGTAATCAAAAAGGTCGCGCTGAAAAGCACGGTTTAAAATTACACGCATACAATATTAATTCCACGGACGACCGCTCGCCACACTGGACACGTTCGCTCGCATCAAAATTCAGAATTTATATGCATCGCGCGGCGCGGAACGCGGCTCCTTATATAGGAGTCGGGGAGGCGTGGCCCGCTTGTGCCGCAAACGGTTCAAGCCAAATCCGACTTTCGGCGCTACAGGTTACGGCGCTGAATCCACTGCGGGTATTGCAACGTGTGTTCGCGGTTCTACAGAACAAGGTCTATGAATAAAACTGAAAAATAAGTTTTTTTTTTCTACGTATTTTTCCAGGATAAAAAGTATCCCATTTTATGCCCAGGATAATAAGGTATAATTATACCAAGTTTCATCGAAATCGAACCGTTAGTTTTCACGTGATGCCTGCATATACAGACAGACAGACAAAAATTTGTTTAATCACATATTTGGGGTTTGGGATCGATCCAGCAACACGGGGGGTGTTGCTATTTATTTTTTAAATATTTTCAATGTACAGAATTGACCCTTCTACAGATTTATTATATGTATATAGATTCGACTCTCGATCGATCACTATGACGTTGAAAAAAATGGCAGTTCATCGGGTGAAAACGAGAGAAGAAGAAACTTCATGCAACGCTTGTGGCTGTGTGGCTTGTGGCGCTTCTACCAATGAACCAGCAAGAACCCATATGTACGCAAAAAGTATACTACCACAGAGGACAGTAGCCTAAATTATTTTTTATTTTATTCGTTGAACGCGTGTTAACAAGAAGCTGTTTGGTATAATTACTGGCAATCAGTGGTCGCATCTCGCCCAAGACATTGTTCGGACCGGCTACCTTTCAACCGGTCCCGGCCAATTTATTGGAAAAGTTTTTTTTTTATATCATATAGGTAATGTTTATGTTGTATGGCCTGATGCGTTTTGTCGTGTCTGTGTTTTCGAACGCATACAACCCTAATCTCTTCAAAGTTAGAGTGAACAGGCTTCTTCTGTGTAAGCTCGTTCTGGGTAACCTAGACAAAGGTCAAAAGTAAACCCAAAAATACCAACTTGGCCGTTGGACCCGGCTGTCATTGGTTTCGTCCATGTTCAACCCCCACAATTTCTATCCCCGTCCATGTTCAACCCTTAAATGGCCCCCAATACCTCCAGGGGTTAAGCGTGGATTTAAATACATTGGTAAGTAATCTTTTCTTTGTCCATATTCAACCCTTTGTTGTAAGGTAACTTTGTAGATCTTTAGAATCATGTCCTGGACCCATGGTATCCGTTTGTGCGTCGATGTCTCTTACACCCTGTATAAATAGTGTGTGACAAAGATAAAACTCTATGAAGCCTTCTAGAAAGAGATAATCCACTAATTGCGGATTATCTCTTTCTAGAGGTCAATGAGCAATATTTATAACCGGTGTCTGGTAAGAACATTATCAAATTATCTGCAATAGTTTTAAACACGCGGTGGCAGTCTAGTATTGAATATGATCACAAGCCGAAAGAACTATGCAGCACTATTATTATCCACTTAGACCTCAACCTCAACTTTTTTAAACGCTTCAATATCTAAATAAATATATATAGGTATATCTAAATATATAAAACTCAAAGGTGACTGACTGACTGACTGACTGACATAGTGATCTATCAACGCATAGTCCAAACCACTGGACGGATCGGGCTGAAATTTGGCATGCAGGTAGATGTTATGACGTAGGCATCCGCTAAGAAAGGATTTTGGATCAATTCTACCCCCAAGGGGATAAAATAGTGAATGAAAGTTTGTATGAAACTTTGTCAATTTTAAACCGATCGGGCTGAGACTTTTCATGCATAAAGCTACTATGACGACGTAGGCATCCCTTAAGAAACGATTTTGATAAATTCTACCCCTAAGGGGATAACATAGGGGATGAAAGTTTGTATAAATCTTCTTAGATTTTCGACTGATTACGCGAGCGAAGCCGCGGACACAAGCTAGTTAAACTATATGACATTGTGTCCATTACTCAATGTTAGATTATTTTCAACCGTTTAAAAGATAAAAAAAAAGTTATTTTTTTAAGAGAGACGTTGACATAATAATATTCTCTCCGCGTAAAGTCGTTCCAGACATATTTAGTTACAACGTAGACGCATTTAATTTAATATTTTAATCAATGAAACGCCCTCAGGGTTACAAGTTACAGTTTCTGATCTTTGAATTTAACGTAAAAGCACGTTTGACGTCACTTACTTAAAAATATTTATGATATTTTAATAAAACAGTCATTATCATTACTTTTATACGTGTACACAAAATACAATCGAACGCAGTTTGATATTAATTTATCTATTGAAATAACAACTCAAACTCAAACGACCTTACTGGCACATAAACTAATATCTATGGAATCTTAAAACTAAATCGCTTTTGAATTTCGAATGTTCACTATCGCGCGAAAGATACTCGAAATCTAGATAATTTCGCACAATGTTTCGTACAGAGTCGCACATAATGCAAGCTCTTACATTTGCAGTTTCTTAGAAGCCAGGCTCCGTATTCCCAAGATATGAACTTGGGTTCTTCTCATATTTTTTACGAGCTTAGAGGTCGCATACACTCTCAATGTCGCGAATTAATTCGCGTGTGCTATCTTCATTGGTAATCTTGATGTGAAAAGTTAAAACACCCGTTTTTTTACTCAGAAAGCATTGTTTTAATGTCGGATTTTTCTCAGATTTTTAACTAGCTTATCTGCTCATGTTTTTAAGATTGTTGCTAGATTAGATGTTCTAGACTTTTCGTTTAAATTAGGTCTAGTTTTGTTGTGGAGCGGTTAAAATTAAATACGCACTATATTTTGATAGATGTTACATACGTAACCCTGGAAATTCCAAACGTTGGTTTTTGGTAAAGTAGGAATTATACGAAAAGGCCTAGGTAAGTACCGTTATTTCGAAGTCATCTTTTTGCTTTGTTGTACAAAGTTACATACAGTTACATTTTGTATGATTTATAAGATAAATGTTTCTTCTGGGCAAAACTGATTCAGAAACTGTGTTTCTATTTTTAAATGTGATAAAATTATAGACATAATAACGAACTTTTTTGAAACCTATATTGTCCCACTGCTGGGCAAACGTCTCTCCCATAAACTTCCATTCCTTCCTATTTATGTATTCTCCAGACAATCTTTCATTATTCGATATTTTTATCAATGTTTCAGCTATCGTATTCAGACGTATTTTAATAAACTACGTCTAATAAAAACATCTCAATAATCAATTTGTATTGATATATCAAAACAAGCATAAAAATAAGAAAAATAGGGCTAAAAGTTCTATCAAAATTCGTTCAGCGATTCTCGAGTTATAAACACATAAAGCGGGCTTGTATTTTATATGTTAATTTAAGATGGACTAGATATGACTATCAACAGTATTATGAAGCTATTTAGAAGCAGGAGGGACGGCAGATGCAGTGCTATTATGTCACTTTATGTGCTTTTTATTGCTGTGTAAATTTATTCTGGTATAAGAGGCCAAGTGATATGATGCAGTAGCTTAGTAGAATTTATGTTTTATTTTTCATAAAATTGTTTTCACTGTCATTGTGTTTACGAGGGTCAATTTTATTCGAGGAAATTAAAATGGTAGAGTATTTTCTTCAATAAAAACATGAATGGAGTGGTAAGGAAAGCTTTGTTTTTTTTTTTTCTATGTATTTTGTAGCTATTAATTTACGTTTTTTGTTGTGTTCAGATGAGTCTATGCCTACGTTACATATAAATTAGAATTTCCAATTGCATAGTAACTTTTTAATTATTTGATTCCTGTACTGAAAATTCATCGAAGCGTCTTTTCACCCAGCAGTATGGAGAGGTATATAAAGTAAACCTTAGAAAAAACAGTCCACACTAGCAATTGGACGGATAGGTCACTAAAACCGATCAGCTGTCTAGATCGGTAGAGATTTAAATTAGACTGTCTAACGGTTATGTACCTAAGCAAATCTCCTATAAGAATAACTAACACGCAAGCATTTAAGTTCACATGTAAACGTCTCGTACTAAATGGCCATTGGTCAGTTCCCTATATGTCCATTTATTATTTTTCAGCGAGCAACTAAATCCAATTTCCTACATTCACACCGATACAATTCGAATAGTATCAGCGGGTTCCATCTTCAGGGCAGGACTATTTACGCGTTTCTCACACCATTGACGCGATGAATCGCTCCCATTAGCGGCCGGGAACATGCTACAAGAAAACTATAAGGTTAACTATGCCCAAAAGTAGTAGTAGATATGCCATACAATTTGTATGGAACGACCTGCGGGCCGCAGTTACTAGCTCCCAGATCGAGATAACGCGACCGCTGCCGCAGCTCGACTGGCGCGATTTTATCTCAACCAGCAATATATACCCTGCGTTGGACTCTACAGCGCATGCGCCGGCGATTGATGGACCAATAAGAACAATGCGAATTAGGGAATTATACGATAGTGCGCATGACTGTTTAGAGGTCTTATTTCACGATGACAGATCAGATAATATTCTCGTTTCAAATTGATATTCGTGCTAGGTGGGAATGATCTGCGAATGCTCTGTCACCCTTTTATGGAACTAGATTTTACGACGTCCGGACTTCTGCGGTGTTCGCAGTTCAAACAATTCAGAGATCGTAAGGTATCTCACTTTATGTAAAGAACGGTATTCCGTATACGAACCTTTTAACGCCTAATTTTTAATCGATATTGGAAAGCATTATTTACGTTTATTAAACAGGAAATGAGAAAACCGTTAATTGGATCGAACTTTAAGGCCTTATAAAGGTAGCACCGGGTTACATCACGTTACATATTTTGGCATTTCCCACTTGTCACGATTAAGATATTTCACAACTGAGCCGTCAAATTATCGATATAATCGATCCCTGCCTCAGTCGTGATCTCATTTCCCTGCATTCGGTTGCTGCGACCTGTACTCAGAGTTTAATTTTAGCTATAAATCATGGTCGGCCTTTCCCCGAAGTTGCGCGGAGGCGGCCGATCGCCCCCGACCGGTTCAACTCCCGCGCAGCCTCATTTAAACTGTAGCACATTCCTTCGCTTGTCGCGTATCTGTAGTCAGGCGCAATAAATTGTTATAATTAATTGTTTATAGGTTATGAGAGTGTAGTAAGGTTGGAGCCGGCCACTGCACCGCTGCGAGGAAATGAAAGGTGAATGGCTAGAATGTACGTAAACTATAAGTGCTGTAATTATGTTTAATTAAATTATGAGACTATAGTGGAAAACAGATGTTTGGATGCGGAAAGACGGGAGTTCATTGATGTGTGAGAGAAGGAAGCAGTTTAATTTTAGTATCTTACTAAAAATCTTTATTAGTGAAGTTTTAAAAGATTAGATTAACTATTAAATTGAGCAGACTGTTAAGACAACGAGATTGGCAGTCTGTATTTATTGTTACGCGTACTCTTATGTATAGAATTGAATAGAAAATCATTCATTTGACATTGGCAACACAGTGCGGATGTATATTTTTATTTCTACTAAAAACACCCTTTTGTGCTGAAAACCGGGCTTAAAACCCCTTCTACACGATCGAACCCGACCGCCGACAGAGGTGACCTTGGTCGTGTCAACCGTCCCCAACCGTCTAGAACGCTGTCGGGGTCCGACCGCGGACGCAGCCTGTCGCGATGGATGCGTTCCCGACCAAGGTTGTCCGAAGGTCGTTTGACTCCGCCCATATCTGGTCGGCCGACCAACGTCTACACGGTTGATTTTCACACCAACTGGACCAAGGTCACCTCTGTCGGGTGGTCGGGTTGGATCGTGTAGAAGGGGTTTTAGACTCGCACAGTAAGGTCAAGACTACACATACGAGTCGCGTAAGTGCAGATCCTCTTTTATCTCCGCCGGTCTCAGCAGTCGCCTTGTCATATTTTATATGTTTTTATCAATAAATATCGCTGCAAGTAGGGTGATTGCGCCGGTTAGCGACCAGTTAGCTGGGTTGCGCACTTAAGATGAGGAAAAAAAAATGTTGTTTACACGCAAAATAGTATATGTTAATGTGAATTTGTCCCAAATATAATGTAGTTTGGATAAAAAAACATAAAATAAAATACTTTCATACAAAAATATTTATAAAATGCTGAAAAAGTGAAAATATAGCGAAAACGTCGGTTTACGACCATTTTTATCAGTTTATGACCACCAGTGAGCTGGTTTGCGACCGCTATTATAATATGAAAAATATGCCAATAAAACCATTAGAATCGCTTTAAAAATATTTAGTTTATTTATTTATTCTAGTTTTAGAGTTTTCTTCCTTTTAAATATTCATACAAAACAAATAAAGGACATTTAATAGGAATCGTGTTCTGTGTCTTCTTCACTTATACTATTATAATTAAACTGTATAAAATCTACAATAGTATTTTCACTGTGATTTTTCGATATGTTATCTAAACAAAAACTGTTAATGAATATTGCTACAACTATTGCTATAACATTGATTATGTTTTAATAAAATGCTATTGTATATTTTATACAGTCTCATCATCGAGAGCTTTTTTCAGTGCTTCTTCTGTGTACTGGACACTTCTGTGTCTTTTTCTTTTTTTTTTTTGTTGACCTCAAATTATTTGGGAGCTCCATCTAAAAAAATAAAAAAATATATATTAAGTAGTTTGCTTTTTGTTTTAAACTGAAAAATAGTAATATTTAGTTTTCGACAGATTAGGTACAGCTAAAACAAATAATTATGAAACGGACATTTCAATAACCAACGAAATTCAAAAAATCAGAGGTGGACGAATTCTCAATGAACTTTCATACTTATTTCTGTTAGCAGCCGTTATTTCTCTCATACTAAATTATGGTGGTCGGAAACCAATGCCTTTATTTCGCTCACTTTGGTTTACGTCCACCTGTTTAGCTCCCAATTTTGTACGTAAATTAAACAAACTTACAAAGAAAATGGTGGTCGCTTACCAAAGAACTACAAAGAAAAACTTTAACAATACTACATACAAAATTGTAACAGTCCTGTATGAAGCATTAGGATCATATTAATCAAAACAAAATAATGCTGATCTCGTCGGTTTGCGACCATGTGGTCGCTATCTAACGTTTTTGATAAGTAAGCATTTCGGTTACCGACCACTTGATTTTATCTTAATAATAAGTTTAAAAAAAGCAAAATACAACTAAATTATAAGCCATACTTATCGATTGTTCAATTTAACATGTAACTGGTGTGTAAAACATGAAATAAGTATTAAAACTTACCTTTAAGCGCCGCGCGCCGTGTTATTTTTTTTTTAATTCGCGGTTCTTCCACTCACCACGGAATCAAGACGCGCATTGAGCAATATTTTTTCGGCTTTGGGTTAACTCATTTGTTTCAAACTTTGCAAATTCTTATTTCATACTTATTTATAAAGCACGTTAGATTTATTTTTTATGTATGTTACCTCTACAAATACTATTTTCTTGATTTAAAGAAACTTAGTCCGTCAAATGGTCGCCTACTGAAGGTGGTCGCGAAACCGGCGAAACAACCCTAATTACATTTTTGTGCAATAACAATAATTATGCGTGTACCGTTAATGTTTGGACTATAGCCTTTTAAGATTTGAGAGCAGATCATATGTAAGTTCGTAACTTAATGGCGCTACTGATGCAGATAAGTTATTTATAAGTTTTATCTTCATGATGGTTATCCGTTATGGTGTGAGCAGAGTGTTAAGTGTTGTGTTAGAAAGGCGGATACTTTTATGAACTAGTATAGATGGAGCCTAGGTGATAATTGACCAGCAGCTTGCGGTGCGGAGGTTAGGAGATCAATTCATAGCCTTGCGTTGGAATTTCTGACAAGTAGAAATTTTAATGGACTACTTATATGGTAGGTACATGTAGTACAGTAGCCTTCCTAATTGATACTCAAAGGATTTACTAGTCGAATCCTTCGGTTTACACTTTTGCAGTAAATAATTCCGACTGAATTGGTTTTTTAAGTTATTTTGATCATCAAATTTTTGTAGATAAATAGTTTTTATACACCAATAAAGTATTGGAGGATATGGGGGACATATCGGCTAATAAAAAAAAAGTATTGGCTAAGCCTCTACTGAACTCACGCTTTTTCCGTGGGGTAGGCAGAAACCCCGGAACCTGCTGAACCATTGCATTGCCCAAAATTAATACACTATATCGATCCAAATCTTGATTAATTCTTTCACGGGCTGCTTCTTGTTTGACTCGGAGAGACAATGTCAGTTGCTGTTTATTTGGTTATTCTGTCTCAATCTAAATCCCGACCTATTTTGATGGTTGCTTCTGATTAGATATCTTTAACACTCGGATAGAGAAACGTCGTTGATTGGTTATAGACAAAAGTTCGTGATCAGGATTACAACCGAGATAGTTTATTAATTTCCAGCGTAAAAGGACTTGATACCTGTGCTGCCATGACAGCCTAATTAAACCTCTTTATTAACATTAAATAACTAACTTTTTTTTTTCTTTTGCGTTGCCCCACAGCATTAGTAATTTCTCCTGTGTCGTGGGTGCGTTTACATACATATAAACTCACATACAAAAACACCCAGACCCGAAACAACTACTTGTAGGTCATACAAATATTTGTTCCGTGCGGGAATCGAACCCACGACACGCTGCGCAGCAGTCCGATCGCTCAGTCACTACGCTAACCGTGCCGCCAAACTTGACAGCATAACTTACTCGCTAGCTTACACCAAAAAGATACCATTTTCGTTACCATACCAAAGTTCTCGCTACCGTATTCTTGTGTACAAAAACGGGTTGACTCGACAACATTTAACTACTCTATATTAATTATCCAAAAAGGTATCACATGGGCTTATCAATTACATTCGATGCGGTTAATTAATGCTGGAATCCTGCTCTGGATATGTCCACGATATTTAAAGAATAACTGTCTTTATGTATGGATGTATGTATGTACGAGTAGCTTCGGAAGAATTACGAATGCGTTCGTGGGATTGTAGCAGTTTGGTTACCTATGTAAAGCATTAAGGTGCTGGCGTCTGCTTGTTTGTGCAATTTATTTATTTTGAAGTTTATGCAACACAAATGGTTCATATGCGGACTTAGTGTCTGAGGCATACTTTATCAGTCAGGCAATGAAATTAAAATGGGAAAGTTTAGTCTGATTTAATACATAATCAACAGTGAAATATGTATTTGTTATTAAGCTATTGCATAGCTTCTATCGCAGGCTCTGAGCTCGGCGCGCGTGAAAAACGTAACGAAATTTCCTGACCACATCTGACAGCACGCATCGTCTAACGTCGTTTCAGTTCCGGAGACTTCGGCAATCATAAAGGTACGGACAGACGTGCTCATTACTAGCACGAAAGCATGCTTTTATTGAGCAAGGGGCAATTTTATTGAGGGAGAGGGAGTGGGAGAGGGAGAGGGAGAGGGAGAGGGAGAGGGAGAGGGAGAGGGAGAGGGAGGAGGAGGAGGAGAGGGCGGAGGAGAGGGAGAGGGAGGAGAAGAGGGAGAGGGAGAGGGAGGAGAAGAGGGAGAGGGAGAGGGAGAGGGAGGAGGAGGAGGAGGAGAACGTTTCTTGCGTTTCACTTGATTGACGTGACTGACTATAGCCTAATTAGTACAGTAATAAATAGGTATAATAAATAAATAAATAATTATTATTGCATAAGTTGATAAAAATGCTATGCAATAGCTTTACCGCGGCAGTCACCGAGTGCCACACGTTTTTTATTTATTTTTATCACTACAGGGAAAAAACAAAAGCGAGAAAGTTGTTCAAAAAGGGGAGGTTGTCATCTTTTTATTTCGCGTTGAACGTGGACTTTGATAGATTAGCAGGGATTTAGGCTGCTTTTCCACCAGAGATGCGCTATGCTACGTTGCTGCGGATGCGTTTGATATCCACCAATCATATTCATTGGTTTACATAGCACAGCACTGGTGGAAACGGATTCTTGTGACAGCACATCTTCGTAGCGCAGCTACGCATCTTCATAGCGCAGCTACCTTGTGACAGCACATCTTCGTAGCGCAGCTACGCATCTTCATAGCGCAGCTACCTTGTGGCGGCGCATCTTCATAGCGCAGCTACCTTGTGACAGCGCATCTTCGTAGCGCAGCTACCCATCTTCACAGCACAGCTACATAGCGTAGCATCAGTGGAAACGGACACACAGTTTCGTAGCTCAGCTTTTACATCCTCGCAGCACAGCTACATAGCGCATCTCTGGTGGAAAAGCAGCCTTACATCTCAATAATTTGTTATGCTATGCTGTACTCTGATGCTTTAATTTTTCAGCAATTATACTTCTTGTAACATAAAATCATGCCTCAAATCTGTGCTGCTGATCTGCGTTCTGTCTCTTCACTCATAATAGAGCGAGGCGAGCCTATTTTTATTATTTCTGCTCATTTCTAGGCTCTAAGCTGCTACTGTGATACTTGGAGATTGATTTTCTTTTAGTGAATATCATCGGTATTTAACCATGGTAAACAGACGAATGAGGTACATTCTTTTCTTTTTAAATAATATCGCTGAAGATCTTCGCAAAGTCAAAAAGTTCTGAAGCTATCTTAAAGCTTCAAGATGCGACGTAATAAGCTACGAGTATCATAAGCTTCCGATACGACGAGATGACAAGAAAACGTGGGCGTACGATCGCTTTGCGCCCTTTACGCCTTCCATTCGAGTTGACAATCGATTCTATCGTAATCGATTATATCGATGATACATAGTAGTGATTGTATCGAGTCATGGGGACTTAGTTACTCGAATAACTATGTAGTTACTTGCACCCAACTACTGTTGCGAATGATATAGTTAAGAACATATATTTTAGGTAAAACTACGGCATTAGTACCTAGTCTACTAGTGACGTAAACGTAAATAAATAAATTCAATATTAAAATCGAAAAAAAATATCTCTGGTCGTAGTAACGCATGTTTGCGGGAGTACCTCTGCATGTTGATATGTTTTTTTTTAGCGTGGTAAAATCATCAAATGAGTCCTCCCACCCCGGGCAGGGCGGGAGGGACTGTCAGACTTGTACTGACTAAAATCCACGGTGTCCTTCAATAGCCCTTTATGTTCCAGGGTCACGGTAATGAGATAAGTCCCGCGACCCCGGCAGGCTTTGGCCCTCTAGAGGGGGGCCCCGTCATTATGCTGACGCTCTTTAATGCGCGCGTGGAACACAACGCGCCGTCGACCCATTACACACTTTGTTTTTGACCACACATGAATCAATTTATGAATTGAGACTTTCGTTTGCAGAATGAATTAGGTGAAATCCTTCAATGTGTCAAAATACACCTCTTAAAAGAGTTAGACAAGACCTAACGTCCAATTCAGAAAGTAGGTGCTTACCACAATCGTGATTGTCCATTTATCCTGCCCTCACAACACGATAGTTCATCCACGATAGTATCACCCATAATCACCCTTTACGACGACAATCACACAATTCAGCTATCACTTGAGACGCAACAAAACATAAATACGGAGGTGCGAAAGGGCTGTACAATGTGCCGGTATAATACACAGTATTATATATCTCGCGTACATATTAAATAATATCTATCTACTGAAACAATGGGATTTATACGCGGCCGAGCGCGGGGTCAGTTTACCTGTCGGCTCCCTTGTGCCCTGTACACACGGTATATCTAGACCAGGAATGCTCAACATTTACTGGGGATTATACTGTAGGTACTTGCTGCATGATAGGGGGCTAAAGGGATATAAAAATGGTAGTTATAGTATCAACTTGGGGTATTTAAATTCAATAGCTAATAATGCGTGGCGAGATAGTGGTCAAACTCGCCAATCGCTAAATAAAAAAACCTATGAACAGTTACAGTAATTACGAGGTGTTGACGAATTTCTTCATAATCTTGTAGGGCTGGAGCTGTAACTTTCAACCGCAGTATTCAATCTGATAAAAACCGATTGAAGCATGTCGGTAGCCATAAAATGTTGCTAACTTCTACTTTAACTTTATCTCGCAAATTCAGGATTTCGCCATTGAAAAGTTACGCTGAAAACTTTTCACAAATCTTTCTAAATGTTTTCCTGTGCCTGCAGTCTCTACAAAGATAGCGATTCAATCGATACGTAGCGATCGCTAAATATTAACGAAAAAATTCGCATGCAATAACAACTGTCACAATGAATGCAAGTCTCTACATCCGAGATAGCGAGCAAAGTTGGTAATTATGAGGACTTTGCGATGTCGATAAGATAACGAAAAACGTATTCATAGTGCGGTAAATTAATAGTATTTTTGCCATAGCTTCTAGGCTTTTCTGCCATTAGTGAGGTAAAGTATTGGCAGTCGAAAAAAAACTTTTTATTAAAGGGAAAATTGATAGATAAGATATTATCAAAAAATATTTTTCTTTGAAAGTTGTGCAGAAGAAAGGTAAACCTTATTAAGTTAACACTTTTAATTTCATCGAAATGAGTAAGTATCGTACACCGTTTTTAAGAATACTCATAACAAGGAACTTATTAGTTTGCTTCCTTGCAACATCTAGACGTTCAACATGTCAAACGGGCATACTGTCAATATCAAGTTTGTTTGTGCAAAAACATTGTTTCCCAAATTTAAAATAACCGAAATAAAACGGTGTTTCCATGTACAGCGATACAGGTGGATACAGGCGCATGCCCGCCGTGTGCCAGCAGCGTGAGCGACAGGTTAGTACAATCTACAAAACAATTTTTATTCCTATTTTTGCAATAATTTTGGTACTGAATTAATACTTTGTAAACATCCGAAGTATTCTGTGCAGTGCCGGATTAAGACTACTTGATGCCTTAAGGAATCCCAGCGTATGGGCGCCCTACCATTTTCACTATACTAACCTTGGGATAGACGAAGTTCTTTTTTAGTCAATTTCGAAAACGTTTCGTGTACTTGCTAATAATTTTTCGGTCCTGTTTATGGTGCCCCCCAGAGACGTGACGACCCAAGCAATTGCTTAGTTTGCTTCTGGGTTAATCCGGAACCGATTTTGTGTTTGTTTAATGAATATTTTTATGTTTCAGGTGTAAGCGTACGCCACGTGTAACATTTGCTCAAATTGATGGACTTTTGGCGCAAGCAGACGCTGCCAATATGCAGTCTGAGGCAACCAAGATACAAACCGAGGCGTCGCTGCTATTTGCTCAGGCTGCAAGCAAAATAGCCGACGCGATTGCTATTTTTCTATTCTATCACAATTTTTGTGTAAATAAAAATAATAAATGATTTTACATGTTTTTTATTTGCACAGATAACGCAAAGTATATTAATGAAAAGAAAATTATATAATTATGTAAAACTAGTATTCATGAGTCTTCTTCTAATGCGCTCTGCATCTGCTCGTCCAGAGCCTGCACAATAAAAATAAAATTTCATGAATATTCAAAATGGATTTAGGTTATACACGTATCTATATATTTATAGTAAAATAACAAAACAAATCAGTTGATAAATTACCCGTCATCATGGACTTTACCATTATCCACCGATGCATGTGGTGGACTCTGGTTTCTGGGTAACTATAAGCCAGTAATATACGGTTCGTACATCAGTTGGCGTTGGTGGGATTAACAACTAAATACAGCTTTTAGCACACCGAAGCATATTTCTATGATGTTATTATTATTATTTATTTATAGCAGATCTTAAATCCATATTTTGTTAGTAAAAATCTTAAAACTAATGTTAGTAGACATCAAAATACATTATTTACAAAATTTAAAACGACTGAGTACACCTACGTGTGCAGCCGTATCCAGTGTGCCAGCATGGGGCTGTCCCACCTATCGCACAAAACACTCAGGATGCTGTGGGAGCTAACACGTATTCTACCGAGAATGGAAGCGCACCGTTTCCTGATAATGGCATGAAAACCATCAACCCTGGCCTCGGCAAACATCCTGGATGCGCTACAAAATCGTGGTAGACCCAACAGCATCCTGAAAACATTGTTATACTGGACACGCAGGGCGTTGTATGCCCTCAGCGTATACCTGACCCACAGACTGCACGTGTAAAAAGACTGGCAATATGCCCTGAAAAGGGTTATTTTGACTTTCGTCGTACAACGAGCAAATCTGCGGATCAGCATATTACCTCGGACAGCCATCGCCCTGCGTTCCCTTTCAATGTCCATATCATCGTTCAGATCATGAGTCACCCAGTGACCCAGGTACTTAAACTTAGTTACTCTAGCTAACGGAGTATTATTTATGGACACATCAGGTACGTTACTGTAACATTTGGTGCCTGCCTTAAAAACCATCAATTCACATTTTTGTGTATTGTACCTGAGCCCATGAGCGACCGCATAATCTTCACAGATCTTTACAAGCCTCCTGAGTGCGCTTATTGATGGACTCAGCAGCACCATATCGTCAGCGTAACTTATATTGTTAACGCAAACTCCATCAATGTGACAACCTATTTGGGTGCTGCTGAGTTCAACAATCAGCTGATTGATGTAAAGGTTGAAGAGACGAGGTGAGGTAATACCCCCCTGCCTCACCCCGCACCTCAACCCATACACATCCGATAGAGTTCCGCCCCACCTTACATAATTCGACTGATTCTCGTACCAATACTTGAATAAAGAAATAACAGTACAGTCCACACTGCTTTCCTTTCGCAACTTTTCCCACAAGATATTATATGACACCAAGTCAAACGCCCTTGATAGGTCTAGAAAACATGCGTTGACTGGTGTCTTCCTATCAGCATAATACTGAACAGTCTGCTTAAGACACATGATGGCAGTCTCCGTCGATAACCCGGGTCTGAAACCGAACTGGGCATCGTGAAGATTTACACGACTCGCCATATGTGTATCAAGCAAACAGTCCAGTACCTTTGCTGTAACAGTCGCTAAGGAAATAGGCCTGTAGTTTGCGGGGTCAGAAGTATCTCCCGTTCTGTTTTTTACTATTGGCACGACAATAGTCTTCATAAGCTCATCTGGCAAATACGAGTGACTTAAACATAATGAGTAAAACGTTGCCAGCACCCTGGGCAAATGCACTCCTGCGTATCGCAAGTGCTCGACGCTGAGGTGGTCATGTCCTGGAGACTTGCCTCCAACCATCTTTCTATATGTTATATCTATGTTATATGTATGTGGCTGAGCAGTGTGTTTCGGTAATTTGTACTCCGGTGTGCTAGGGCGCTGATGTTTATGTGAGTTATTAGCCACGGTTCTAGAGGTCCACGGTTTTATCCATCATCACCTAAAAGATTAAACATATAAAGAAATATTTTGAGAAATCTAATGGGCAACCTCTTCCAAACAGATTGTTATGCTCATTTATTATTACTTACCAAGCAACTTCCGCTTCATTGTTGAGCGCACTAGTGAATTTACCCATAATTATGTGAGCTCGCTCCTGGCCATCGAGCATTAATATTTAAAATATTAAGATCAGGGTCACACTCCTGTAAGAAATTGAATAATTATGTAAAAAGGTTCATATTTTTAAATAATATTTTAGATTTTATAGAGCGGAAGGTCAACTTACAGCTTGCACATTACATGAATGGCCCTAAACCATTGTCCACCATCTGCATGAATGTGGTGTTCTCTGGTTCCTTTAATCTATATTCAATCCTCATATTATGGAGCACTGCACGTCAGTTAATTCACTAAGGAGCCCGTGAAACAGGTCCTTTGATATTCAATGTTCCTAAATAAAGAAATTGTCCATCCTCCAAACCAAGGGGATTTTCGTTTTCTCGTCGGTTTTGTGGTATTTGCCGCCGCATTAGCACAACGCGTCTGTTATCGAGCACAACTAAGTCCCACGCTAAATATTCTACAGCCATTATTATTTAAATACTATTGATTTAATATTTTCGTAATGTCAAAACACAAATAAAGCAATGGTAGCGATTGTAGCTATCACTTAGCGTGCTGTCAAAAATGGTCGCAAGGAAATGACATGACTTTACGATAAATCGTTATCTTTGCGAACATATTCGATAAGTTTGCGATGACACTCGGTAGTTTTGGCAGTAGAGACTACCAAAAATCGTTACAATCGGATCGTTAAGACTTAGCGACCGATTTTTGACGCAAAGCGATCGCTATCTCTGTCGAGACTGCAGGCCCTGCTAGTTGAACCCTGAAATCAATTGTTTGTAGTACTTAATTTAAAATTTTCCAAAATGGCGATGGATGAAGACTAGGAATTACTAATAGGATGAGATTAGAGAGAATATAAGAATTACAAAACATCAGCAAAGTTGTCTTATAGGTTTTAGATGAAATCAGCAGGTTGAACACCACTGACCAACAATGTACGATATTCGGTTCCCTTACAATAGTTTCTAAGATTTCGACCTCAGGAGGCACGATTTCAGGAAGCCTATGATATGGGAATGAGATGAATCAATTTATATTGTTTGCAGGGCTGTGCCAACGGTAGAGATAGCGGAAAGTAGTTGGCGTTTATTTTTGTCATGAAACTGATTAGGTTCATGGTTTTTCTGATAGGAAAGGAGCGTTGGTGTCACGTCTACCACCTGGTATCCCTTTTCGTCTCCTAAAACTGTTTGTCCGAAAATCATTATCCATAACACGTTTGCTATAAAATTCAGTAACCATAATGATCAAAAATTCTAAATATCGTTTTACATAATTATTTTCACTTCTAACGCTGTTCTGACATAATATCGAGTATCATAATAATTGAATCTCCTAATTTTGTATGAAATAAAGTCATACGTCCTAAGTATTGTATTACATAATGTGTATTATTCCGAATGTTCAATAAGGTTTGGTAAAATTGATATTTCATTAAATTGTTTAGGTTGCTTTAAACCCCTTCGTCAGAAGTCGACCTCATATTCGTGACCAAATGTTTATGCTCTGTGTAAAGATAAACAAAAGTATGCTAAAAAAACGGAGAACTTGGGATCCAAGAGCGAGCGAAGCGAGCTCGGGACTTGTGGGCACCCGACACGGACAGGTTAGGTTCGAAGGTGGTGGGGGGCTTCGTGTTAGGTTACTTTAAACCTTGCACGCAGAAGTAGGAGCCCGGGCTCCGTCGAGCTTCCTTGTTGGGTGGTAATCAGTAACAAAATTCACAAAATGTTGAAACGATGATGACGACAACCCTAAAGTTTTTTGGTACTTTATGACATTTTTAATAATTTTAATTTAGGACTTATAATTGTATGGAAATTGGTTTTATGTATTTTGTATATTATTGATTGTTATATTTATGACAAACGAATTTAGGACATAAAGTATTTAGGAATTTCAATGTTATGGCATGTGATATTATGTGAAATAAGTTCGGGTAAGTAATCATTCGTACAAATGATGATTAGGACAAAAAAAATTATGGCACATTAGATTATGGATAAAAAAGTTAGGTAACACAATAGAGAACCCTACCACCTATGTGCAGTTGTGCACCTTGAACTCTGATACGCAATCATGATTATCAGCTTCTTCTTCTAATGATGATCATGATGATGGTATGCTGCCAAACTTTTGTGGTATCAGTTTTTATTTGTTTCTTCCCTTACACAACCACCGATAGATGCTTTTATATTCCTATGGTTACATGTGTACCAACATTTCGCTACTAACGTTCCGTATAATATGGGACAAGTCACACAAAAATCTTGCATCTTTTAAGCTATTGCATAGCTTTTATCGCTGGCTTTTTTATCGAGCGCGGCGCGGCGCGGCGACCGAATTCCCAAAAACCTAAGGAAAATACCTGACACCACGCATCGTCTAACGTCGTTTCAGTTCGGGAGACTTTGGCAATTGTAAAAATATCCGTCATAAAGACAATTTACTTTTTCTTACTGATTCTAAACGGCCAGCAGACTTTTCACAATGAAACCTACTTATAAAATTCTCCTACAACAAAGCCTTGATGAATGATGATGTCTTGTTCGAATTATTGTATTTTATTTCAATTGTGTATTATTTATTAATTATTTATTTTTAATTAATTCAATATGTATAGTTTTATATAATTCATAATTATGTGGATGCAAATCTGGCAATTAAACAATTTCATTTCATTTCATTTCAAAGCAGTTCTTTATTACAATATTGCACCACAAACATTTTAACGGTAGGCGATTTTTTTTCTTTTAAAACAAAAAAAAATGTTATGCAATAGCTTCACCGCGGCAGTCTCCGAGTGCCACATGTATTTTTTTTAACATTGTATCATCATCAATCTGAACTCAGGGCGGGACGGGAGGGATTGTCAGACTCGTACTGACTAAAACTACGGTGTCCTTCAATAGCCCTTTACGTTCCGGGGTCACGGTTACCTGATACCTAAGACAGTCTCGTGACCCGACAGGCTTTGGCTCTCTAGGGGTCGGCCCGTCAGATTGCTGACAGCTCTTTAGAGACGCGCGTTGAACACGACGTGCCGTCGACCCAGGCATGGTCCATGATCGGACGGCAAGTCGCTAAACCCTGCATCTAAAGTAATGATATAATGTTGTTATGTTTGGTGTGAGGGGCAGCATTCAAACACGGTGGTCAGGCTATGACTAGTTTAATTAGCTTCGTATACTATTCACATACATTATCTTAGGACTACCTTCACATGCGTATTATTTAATTTCTTGATGAAATTATTTACATATACCTACAAATGTAAGTACTTAACTAGAGTATATTATACCAGTGGAAAACCACTAGTAAAGAAGCAAGTTTCCACTCATTAATCACATACTAATTTCTAGTTTTCATTTACAAAAAACAATAATTATTCATGTTTTTACGATATAATTATGTAGGCATATATTTTATTTGCATCAGTTAGTATTTAGAACGCTAACGAGGCTGTTTAATAGCTACAGGTTCAACTCTTACCATGATCTATGTAAATAACGATTTGTTTATGTACATTGTAAATAAGTAATGACGAGAGATGGGCTGACTATGCAACTGAGCGACTTGTCGGCTGCATAAAGGCTGCTTAGTGAACCAAATTCGATCATTGTTCAAAGACTATATCGCACCGGGGTCGCGGGACTATCTCCGGGGCTAAGGGACTACCTTATCAGGTAACCGTGACCCTGGAACATAAAGGACTATTGAAGGGACACCGTGGATTTTGGTCAGTACGAGTCTGACAGTCCGTCCCCTCCCGCCCTGGACGGGAGAAATCATCGGATGAGTTTACCACGAAAAAAAACGCCTCTTTCCTGTTCTGCCTGTCCATGTGGCGTTTCATGTAAAGCTAAGGTTATAGTTTCTTAAGGGTACGCTAGTCGGTCATTCTTCCATACAAACGTAGTTTGGCGATTACTCCAACATTTGGCGGTATACATTCAGAATAAACAATGATTCACATTCATCTCATCATTATCTAGCCCTATATGGAAACAAAAAAGTAAAAAAAAACATCTATTATGAGTTATGGGTGCCGAAACTTCCTTATTTTAAGACTAATTTTAACGCATCTTCGGGGGGAAATAAATAACAAAAGAAGACGGTAAATTGTAAAATAATTACCATACAGGGATAGATAATTTGTTCAAAAATATATATTATTCTACTTTGAACAGATACATTAAGTAGTTTTATTATAATATCCAAACTCCCGAAGGTCTCTTGAACAGTTGCAGTAGTCCATTCTTCAATGAAAATCCCGCATGTATGAGGCAGTCGAAGGTTGGAGTATGTGTGCGTAGGCGCCCTAGCTTCTTACTGCTCATCCATCTCATTGGTAAGAGATGTTGGATGAAATAGCATGCATTTTCAATCCCGCCCGCCAATGAGTTCGTCCCGCCGACTAGGGCACCCTTAACAATACACATTGTCGAGTATTCGCCGACTGAAAATATTCCCAATGGTCAATTGACTAGCCACCCTGACAGGTGGTATGGAGGACTTGAAAGGCTCTCGTCTACATTATGCCTTTCTTGACTACCATCTAGTAATGATACATAAACTTTCTTCATCTATTAATACTTATTTGGCTATCTAAACATCAACATGTAATTAATGTTCTACTTAACTACTTGAAGGTGAGGTAAAGCTATTATGTTTCGTACTCACTATTTCCAAGAACACAGATTATTGCAGCCGTACCATTTATTTTGGAAAAAATTGGAATTAACCTCACACTAGGAATTTCTTTTGTATTGTGGGTGCGTTTACAATAATTTAAATTTACATATAAAAACACCTAGACCCGGAACAACTACTTGTAGATCGTCCAAATATTTGTCCCGTGAGGGAATCGAACTCGCAATACGCAGCGCACCGGACAATCGCTTAAGCCTTTGTCAAACTGGCAGGCGAGGCGAATGTGATCCGAAGCGTTTTTATTTGTAATGTTTGGAAAGCGGTCCGATAGTCTATGTGACTGGCTTCAAACAATTCCATACATTACAAACAAAAACGCTTCGGCACGCAATCGTTTCGCCTGTCAGTTTCACAAACTCTTTAGTCACTACGGCAACCGTGACGTCATCTGCACCAACTACTCTATCATTTTTTGCAGCGCATTTCACAAACATTTTACCAGCAGTGCGGTCTTCTCAACATCATTCAAGAGCTAAAAGATCCTTACAGTACAGCAGTTTTAAGTTGCGTTATGAATTGATTTCGTAAAAAAAATTAAAAGCATAACCCTATATGTACACACTACCTTTAAAAACTAAAAGAATTACAAAATTAACTAAATTAAAACTAACTTTAAAAATTTACATGCGTCAAAAAATTCATCCACATCGCTGTCAATGGGGAAAGTGCCCAGAACGCTGGCAGCATTGCCGCGTTGAATGGCAATGCTGATCCTTTGACCGAGAAATAGGCCAGCCCTCTGGTCACGAGATGCGTCGACTATACGCTTGGCGATGTCTTTGAAGACTCGGTGGGCACTCGGACCCCTGCCCAGCGATGTGGATGAATTTTTTGACGCGATGTAAATTTTTAATTTTAGTTTTAATTTAGTTATTTTTGTAAATATTTTAGTTTTATTTTTAGTTTTTAAAGGTAGTGTGTACATATAGGGTTTTTTTATAATTAATAATTATGTGAGAATTTATGAAGTTAGTAACCCCATTTATTCTGCCTTTCGTATCCGAATCTTTGCACACAGGATGCTATATGAATGCCGTAAAATTAATGTCTAAAATAAATAGTAACTTTTTTTTATTATTTAGCGATTGGCTCACGTTCTGTCCATTGTCTCGCCTGATTTTTGATACTTGTATGAAACGGCGAGTAATGGGCAACTTGCTGTCCGACCATGGACCATGCCCGTGTCGATGGCGTGTCGTGTTCCATGCGCGCCTTAAGGAGCTGTCAGCAATATGACGTGGCCCCCCTTAGAGGGCCAAAACCTGCCGGGGTCGCGGAACTATCGAGTAACCGTGGCTCCGGAACATAAGGGGCTATTGATTAACGTCCCTCCCGTCCTGCCCTGGGTGGGAGCACTCATTTAATGATATTACCACGTTAAAAAAAATTGCTCCCCATCATCCTATTCTTTAATACCACCATAGTTAACCAAAAAACTATGCAATTCGCAACAAACCTAAGTCCCATATAATAAAGGGCTATAAGATAACGGTAACAGGCAGTGGGACAAGCAATAACTCGGAGCTCTGCCCACGCCCCGGCGCGGGCGCAGCGCTATAATATCTGCATGTCGACCCGCCTGTCACTTGCTCGGATACTCTTGTTGATAATGCAGTTCTGTTGGGTACTAGGATCAGATCTGTAGAGTAAAATTAGGAAAGGAGAAGATTTTTTTTTATTTGGTATCTTAATTACGGAAGAATGAAATAAATTTTTTAGTCACTGTCGAATGGCCTGTGGTCGCAGACTGGTTTTAACATCATGAATTAAGCCTCCTGCAGACACACGCGATTAATTGCGCGGGGCGACATGTCGCGGTCCATTCGCAGTATTTTTAGAGTGGAAATTAGCTTGGCTCGTTGTCGCAGCGCGATTAATCGTGTGTGTCGGCAGGAGGCTTTATTTTAAAATGAATTTAAACGGAGTCGCATACACAAGGTTTTGGAGTTCTGAATTATAATTTAAAACATTATTAAATTATAATTCAGAACTCCAAAACCTTGTTTTTTTTCCATGGAAAACATTTTTTTTTTAATTTTACATTTCGAAGGAAATACTGGGCATCTTCGATTGCAAGTCTTGCCTTTTGAGAAAATGTTTTTGTTATAAACGCCCTTTCAGTGTTGCCAACTCAGCACTATGAGTGCTAGATTTAGCACTATTTTCACGTGCCTAGCACTGAAATTTAAGAAACAGCACCCAGCACTAAATCTAGCAATAATTTTGATGTTGTCTGTTCGCTCACAAAAGGCAGCTGTGGCAGAAGTAACAAAACGCAAACTAGTTTAGACTGTAATCTGCAGCATTTCGGTAGGAGATTCCCATGAACGTGAAAATAAAGGCGTGTATGGCAGACGTCTTTTATTTTGTTATCACATGTCTTTTTCTCTAAGATAACTCCTTCTTTGTCTAACCTTGCTAGTTTTTCGTTCATTTTTGTTTTTCATTCATCGTGTCTTTGTGCGCAATATTTATCTGATTATTAGTATTAATCATTTTATTAACTTTTTGTTTTGTGTTCGGTGACAGTGAGACGAAAATGGATGTTCCTTTACTTAAAAAGGTACTTATATTCAAAATTATAGAAAAGAATGGGAGGAAGATCCAAAATACAAAAAGTGGCTTAGACTTGTGCTAGGAAATAGTTCAAAAGCAATGTGTTCCTTCTGTAAAATAGAATTTAACGCAAGAATATTTGAAATCAAACGACATTGGGAATCAAAAAACATATAGATATTAATGAAAAAAACAAAACAAAAAATAATTCGAAAATTAAAACATATTCTGTTATGTGTTCTTTTTTTCATGTACATATTTGGCACTATTTTTGAAACTTTCTAGCAATTTAGCACTATTTGAGATGTTACTTAGCACCCAACCGTGGCATTGAGTTGGCAACCCTGCGCCCTTTATTTTATTGTTTTCATGAATTATAAAAAAATGCATGATAGATTTTTTTTTCCACAACTTTATTTATCTTCTACGTGTCTTCGTATTTTTATTTGCACCCGTTCCTACTATACCTGATAAGTTCCACATAGTTATTTCAAATACCATTATAGTTAAAGTAATAAGCTCTCCATAAAAATGAGTAGCACGTACTAGTTCATAATATATAACAGTAAACATGTAGTTGTCGTATCTGCGGCGAGTGGAAAGCTAAACTATAGTGTTTGGTTTTCACCTCGCCCATTTTAATAGTTTCAATCAGGGTAAGTGTCGGACGGGGCAGACGCGATTGGGCGGGGCCCAGGTGCCACCGACCACTGTATGGCTGTAGGAAAGTACTGGCAAGGGCTAAGAATTTATTTTTCAAGTTTTTTTGGGCATTAAAAATAGTGTGTGTGAATTTTAAAGCTTTTTTGTGGAAGCGCGCTTAGCGAATTCTAAAGTTTTTTTTATTCAAAGAGTTTTGTATTGGTTTTGGATGTAGACATTATTCTATTTTTTTTTATAATATTTATTGCTGTTGTAGTATTTTTAATCACATGATGAATTTGCCTTTGTCTCTTTGCCTTTTATTTACTAGCGCGTATTACAGAAAAATAAAACGTAACAATCTAGTTCTATTTTTTTTTGAGCCTTGGTAGGATTCTGGACATAGAAGATAACATTTTACTGGAGGAATACGTCTCTCTCTTAAACCAATTGCCGTACCCGTACACTGCTGAACTTAACCCTTACCTCTAAGAACACCCCAACCATTTGGGCTGCCTAAGGAATACCTACTCCCTCTTAATCGCATGTTATGAAATACCTTGATTTATACACGTGTGTCAACATACATGTGTGAGAGCAGTGGTGGCCCAGTAGTATTGGCCTCGACTTACGAGTTGTAGGTCGTGGGTTCGAACCCAGTCAGGCGCATTACTTTGTGTAATTTATTTCAACACCACTGCTCTCAAAACGGTGAAGGAAAACATCGTGAGGAAACCGGCATGTCCTAGAACCAAAAATTCGAAGACATGTGACATCTACCAATCCGCACTGGGCCCGCGTGGTAGATTATGGCCCACTCCCTCTCACAGAGAGGAGGCCTGTGTCCCAGCAGTGGGAACATTTAAAGGCTGATGATGATGATGATACACGTGTGTGTGTGTTGCATTAATGATATCTATTCTGTGGTATCATGCAGTAAAGAAAAGGACCCAGATTTGTGTATTGAAACCATTTAAATAATTATTTAAATAAAAGAAATTGTAGGACTTCCTTGCATCCGTACGCGTCGACCCACACAGAAGCGGCGTGAGATTAGATTTTCTAATGGTCAGCCAAGTTCAGCGCTCTCAGGTCGTAACACTCTACTTATTTAAAACGTCGTCTTGACCACTTCTAGCTCGACTACACACCAATCTTTGTAAATTAGTCGGGTTATGCACACTTGCCTTGCTTCCTTTACGCGTAATAGCTGATCGAATTAAAATGGTTGCTTTCTTTACCTTTATATTATCATTGGTGGTGTCAGGGAAATGTTTAGAAAGGTCTGTTTATTTTCTCGTTGATTCTGTATTGTGATTTGGTTTCTGTTTTGATATTTTATAGCTGCTGTTTAGTGGTTGGAGTAATTGTGAAAGGCAAAGGAAATTAAGGGCTGTGAATGGGTTAAACTTATTTGAATTTGTTTGTAAGCGCACAGTCCCAAATTGATGCATTCTTGGGTCAGTTAGTTTAAAATGGATTAGTTCTTGGTCCGGAAAATTAAGACCTGAGATGGAGCGAACATACCTACTTAGGTAACAGGTAACCTATGGTCACATATTATATGGTGCCGATGTCTGGGATAGACCGCTAGAAGGTCGATTCCAGCCAGCCCAAACAGTTAAATTTTTTTTTGTACTCTGGTCAAAAAAAATTTGTTTCAAAATGTTCAGAATCTTATGTCGCTAAATTTCTTTTATCTTTTCTTGTCTTATTTCAATTTGTTCCAATGAATGTATCCCAGTCCTTTATGTAAGTAATGTAAATGTTTATAGGTATCGATAAGTTTTTTTTACTTTTTTTGTAGCTACCTGAGATCAGATTAAGATACACCCTTTAACTCCTGAACACATAATCATAGGGAAATTGATATACCTAGTCAAACCCATTTCATAAGGCGTATAATTTTCCCAAACAACTTGTATTACAAAAACTATAAAGCCTGTTGCACACAACGCCATTACGATATCCTGGACAGGGATATTGTAATGGCTACCGTGTCACAGCCTAGCTAATGTATCATGTAGTAACGGGACGCGGTATCTCAACGTAAAAGTAATGGGGTTGTACGGAGATTACCTCTATTTATGTACTCTGTGCACTGATAGTGGTGTACTTGACTTGTTAAGAAGGAAGCTTATAGTTCCCGTTTAAAATTAGAATGTTTATGCTTAGTTGTGACGTTTAGCTGTCACTGTCAAACTGACGTTTTGTTTTTTTTTTGCAATTTCTACTCATTTTTAACTTCAAAAGAAATATGTTAGGTATAGCTTACTTATAATAATGCTTATTCATTTAATAATTTCGGTCAAGGCCAGTCCTGAGGGCCTTGTGGTTAATGCGACAAATTATTTAGAATTTACCCCAGTAAGTGGGGAGTCCCTACAAGTTAAGACTTTTGTGACGTGTCGGGATAAGTCAATGGACTTTTAATTATTTTTATTGTTGTATTGGATTAAGATTGAGTCATCGCGGTGAAAGGATTAGTCAGCTGGACTTTGCATTACCTACCTCCTTTCATGCTCAATGTGGATACATCACAGGATTTGGAGCAAGATGATTAAAGCGATCGCATCTATTTATATTGTTGACAAAATTTTAATGAAATCTGAGTGTCTAATATCGAAGCGCAAAAACCTTTGTTTGGCCTTATTAAGTAGTTACGGGCGTTTTTTTTTACGCTCCGTGAAATCGAGCCCGAACTAAGAATGAATGAATGAATTTTGACAGGCCTGTTAGTCTAGTGGTTAGTGACCCTGACTGCTATGCCGGAGGTCGTGGGTTCGATTCCCACCCAGGACAAATGTTTGTGTGATGAGCACGATCATTTGTTCTGTGTCTGGGTGTAATTTATCTATAATATGTATGTATTTAGAAATATATAAGTATGTTTATCAGTTGTCTAGTACCCATAACACAAGCTCTGCTTAGCTTGGGACTAGATGGCGTTGTGTGATAGTTGTGGAATATTATTATTATATTATTATTATTAATGATATTACGATTTGACAGATAGCTCCATAAGTTCGCCACACCACTCATGACCTGAGGAAAATTCGTGGTTCTACATTCTTTTTGTGTAATTTAACTAATGATATAGACACTAGTGCTGCGCTGTGAATAAAATAAGGAAATCTTGTGATAAGGCCTCGGTACGTAAAGAGAAAGAAGATAATAAAATTATGTCGATTATGTTTCATCACTATATCACTCTAAAAATCAGTCTAAAAATATGTTGGTAGTTTTAAAATTTAACATCATCCTTATCACACTCACGATAAAAAATCTTCTCACATTAAATCACAGCATTTCACACTCATTCGTATATCGAAACGCAAAAGTACTGAACTCAATACGCTGACATTTAAAAACCGTTCGAAATTCAAATCGTTCCCACAACTTTTCGAAATCGTTTCCTTGAAGTGACGTAGTGTCGGAAGGATGTGAACTAAGCTTTATTAAGGTGTTGCTACATTGGCGGGACGAGGTCCGGACGTAAAGGCTCATGTGATTCCGGTCTTATTACAAAGTAACGTTTGATTGACTACTGATTTTGTAAGTACCTTGTTAATGATGATGTTTTTAAAGGATATAGGCGATTATTTTTTTGCTGGCTTACATTTGCATAGATAAACATGATATTTAGATCTTCTGATAGAGGATGAGACTTCATAAAAGCTCATGTTGAATATTTAATCGGAAATTGTTGTTGAGTTTTTTTACAACTTTCACTTCTTAACTCGCTTGTTTTATACAGGGATCTGTTAAGTCGTAAAATATCATGTTCATGAATTAACCATAATGTTTTTTTCATATTCACATCACTAAATAGGCCAATGCAGAAAAATAAAACTGTTTTAGTGGGTCTACAAAACATAGTAAACAGGACCGTCGTAACATTTTTCTGTAGCTTGTGCCCGTCACATGTATTCTTCTCGATACCTTTTGTCAGTATAATACATTTTTTTCGATACCTTTTGTCAGTATAATACGTTCTTTGCGATACCCTTTGTCAGTTTCATAACCATAAAATGGTTACGAAACTGACAAAGGGTTAACGTTATTAATTATTTTTAAACGCATTAACGCATGCGACGCGCATCTTAAAGATGATTTTTGAGGAAAGAAAAATTCAGTTGCAAGTAGGATTCTACCGTAAAGCGTTCAAACGAGGAATAGAGAATTTCAGCTTGTAGGTGTGGTGTTGCAATGGCCTAGTTGGTAAGGCGTCTGGAGTACTTATCCAGGAGACGCGGGTTCGAATCCCACTTGCAACAGAATTTTTCTTTTCTCAAAAATCATCATTTTACGTTAGAAATAAGTATTTTGTCTTTTCTATCATCGTTATCGCTATCAAATATCACTTTGTTTAGATAGTCTCGTTAATAAATTATAACGATAATTAGCATACTTCAAAAGGTACTATTCAGTTAAATATTTTCTGCCGGATTTGTTCGTATTAAATTATGATTAATTACACGGCATAAATATTAATAACATCAGCTGTTAGCGACCCACGCGATTCGTTCCACTACCTGAAGGAAATGGGACATTTTATCTGTAGGTCTTGTACCGGAACTTATCGATACTGTTATACAATATCCTGTGAAATTAAATTATTAATTCCGTTAGTAGGATATTGGAATCACTTTTACGTATATTTTGTACAAGCTACTCGTAGATGGAATCGGTACTTCATTACTGTTTACCATTCATTCTTGAGTAAAAAGCAACAGAAATACATCATCTGTGAAAATGTTAGCTGTCTGACTATCACGGTTCATGAGATATGCCTGGTGACAGACGGACAGACAGCGGAGTCTTAGTTATAGGATCCCGTTTTGCCAATTGGGTATGGAAACCTAATAAAAATATAATAATAAACGGAAATATGGAAATTAATTTGACAGGCCTGTTGGTCTAGTGGTTAGTGACCCTGACTGCTATGCCGGAGGTCGTGGGTTCGATTCCCACCCAGGACAAATGTTGTGTGATGAGCACGATCATTTGTTCTGTGTCTGGGTGTAATTTATCTTTAATATGTATGTATTTAGAAATATATAAGTATGTTTATCAGTTGTCTAGTACCCATAACACAAGCTCTGCTTAGCTTGGGACTAGATGGCGTTGTGTGATAGTTGTGGAATATTATTATTATTATATTATTATTATTAATTTAAAAAACTATGTCCTCGAAATTCCCTAGTCACCAATTTTATCAGGTTTAACTAATTGAGTCTGAAAGATTAGAAAAGAGTGTCGATTGTAAATTATGAAAAGGGGAAATCAGAACTATTTAGTATTGCCATATTTCTGGATATATTTGTTTAAAATCTACTTTCAAGTCAAAATAAACTTAACATTTCGCTGCATTATTAAATTTCTACCGACATGCCCCTTATGCGTCATAAATCCAACTTAATTATGATATTTATTATTTACCAACGCAGTTCAGCGCAATTATATAAAATAAATTCTTTATACCATAATGATAGCTTTCATTTTTATGACACCGGTAATGACAGGCGAACAATAAAACTATTTCATAGAACATTAAAGCCTTTCGTCACAAAAAGCTGCGTGTGCGCACAATTTCCTGCGGTAGCGCGCAATGAGAGTAAAACAATGATGTAGGGATGTGATGAAGTGATATGCGTTCGTCTTTTAAGAATGATGATCTGAGTTATTATATTTATAGTCACAAATATTGGGCAAGAAAATATCTCCTGCCGTCATATAATTTGCATACAAAAACATCAGTACACTATTGTGTAGAACATGTACTTGTATGCAATTATATGAAGGCTCCATTTAATACAACCTGATATTTCGTGGATTCGCATTAGCATGAACGTAACTTGAAAACTAAATAAGATAATGTTGTTGTAATAAAATCAACTTCAGCTTAAGAAAAACTGATCACGGAACTGTTCAAACGTCACCCCGAGACAAAAAGGTTTACTGAAGGAATACCGTAGATTTTAGTCAGTTCAAGTTTGATACTTAGTCCCTTCCGCTTAATTCAGGGCCCCGGAGTCATTAAACGACTTGCCAAAATTTTTATCTTCTTAAAATGAGTCTTTGAGTCAATTTTTTCTGCGTGTTAAATGTCTCTCGTGTTCTCCTATGATATTCGGTACCTGCTTATCTCCAAAGTGAAAAAAGCTTTCGCTTTACGTACGTACACACAAGAAGTAACTTCAAACTGAATTATCAGCAGTGTTTTGATAACCCTCGATACAAATACAAAACAAAAACGCATCAACAAATTGACCAATCCAACAAAATCAAACACACATTCCATCGACACCTTATCGAGAAGTCATCACGCGTCATCGTCACTCGATACTCGATATCGACGTCCACAATTAGTGTTGCGCTATCGATAATTACGATCGGCGGGCGAACCTATCGAGGTATCGATACTAGTTTACGAGGGCGAGAAGGCTCTGCTCTTGTCTTACTATTAATTGGATGTGAAGATTGGTATTTACTGTGAAAGATATGGTAGGCTCCGTATTATCTTAGCTTGTACGTGTAATCGTAATCATTGTGTTGGCTGGTGTAAATGTGGGGTGGTTGGTCTAAGTATGTGGAGAAATATGTGGCAGGATATTAATAGATGTCTCATGTACGTTGTTGGACCGTGTTTCACAAACAACAATTTACTATCAGATGAATGAAGTAGCATTCATGAGATAGGGTTAGGTTATTATCAGCTTATAATGTTCCCACCGCTGGGAAACAGTCCTCTTCATTATGAGAGGGAGTGTTTTAATCCATCACGCGGGACTGGGCACGTCTTGTAATTATTTGATATACTAGGACATGCTGGTTTCTCCACGATGATTTCCTTCCGTTCCGTTTTTCCGTTGAAAGTAGTGATGATTAAAATAAATTACTTAAAGTAATTCGTCTGTCTGGGTTTAAACCCACGGCCTATTACTGGTAAGTCGGGGTCGTTATCCCCACCGTTGCTCTATCATCTAAAATTATACTCAAAAGAACATAGATAATGTCTTTTCCCTGCATGTTCTTAACGCTGTTTAAATAGGAATTATTTTTCTTCTTTGCGTGTCGATGGATTTTAAATGTTTCCAACCAGTATGTAGCTAGCAGAACAGCTCTATTATTGATTTCTTTTAAATCCTGGAAGGTTTTGTAGGATTGACAGATAATGAGCTGTGATAAAAGTATCCTTCAGTAGGATACCACATTGTCATTGACATGTTCCTGCCTCATGTTACCATATTAGGCTGCTTTTTAAATCTGCAACCTAAATGAAGCCTTTGTCACGCTCCAAACAATTATAACATTCATACCAAACCCCGAGATAGGACAGCAAAACAACAAACAATTTCATTGACATACCACAGCGCATTACAATGCCGATGCTGCAATATTCAAACAGCTGATTACCATATAATTAGCATTTGTTTTAGTAGGAATGTGCCTAGACCAGCCTCTGAAGGTAGTTCTGAAGGCCGTACAGCCGATGGCTTGAATGATTGTTGATTACCGATAACTATTAGTATCTGGGTTATTGTCGTAGCTTGCAATATTAGGTGGAATTAATTAATTTGTAAGCATTAATCTTGGTTTATAATGGGGTGTGCGGCCCACTTGATGGAAATGGTCGTTGTTGTTGTATATTGCATTTAACACCATGAAGTTTGTCTTTTTGCTGATAACTTTAGAATCCAAGTTAAAGACTTGATTGTTTGTTGATTCAATGGCACATTTGTGACATGAATAGGACTGATTATCGAATTTTCTCAGATGTATCCTTGTGTTAAAAGGTCTATAATTCTTAACGTAATTTTAAATTAGTGAAATGCCTGAAGTACTTATCACCGAACGATCTATAAAGGCAAACAAGGGCCTGGAACGCACAGGGAAACGGAAAGAACAGAGTGTATTATTAGTTAGAGTCTGACAATCCTTTTTTCTCCACACAGGGCGGGAAGAGTTATTTGACGAATTTACACACCCAAAAAAGAAAGCTTAAAATACAATAAAAATTGTTTTTTTTTTGCTTGGTTCCAGGCCTTTTATGTTAATGTTATAATTCTATCATACAAACACTGTTTTCCTAAGAATTCGAATTACTATTTACTAAAAGGATAAATAGAGAAACTGAACGGTCTGTCAGTTGTGGCACAAAGTTGGCACCTTAGCAGAATGGCGGCGTTGTGCTCATGATGACAGCGAAATCGTGCTCAACTTTACGACTGGTTTAACTTTCGAACATACTACCGTTTCCTTTGATAACCATCTACCCCCTTACTTATAAAAACTTGTGTTGCTTAGCTACCGATTAAATATCACCTGTCCTTGTCATTTCTATTTTAATGAATAGAGATGGCAAGTGACTTAAGAGCTATTTAAGATAAGTAACGTCTAATCAATGTTTATAAGTAAGGCCCCTAGACACTAATTTTATTATGAGATTGTTTATCTTCTTAATGTTTATCCTAGTTATTTTCGTACATCACACAAACAATCGAAACATTTAAAAATCAATGGAAAACAATACTCAAAGTAATCTTGACTACTCTAATCCTCCGGGGACTAATGAGCTACCGTGACACCGGAACGTATTGAAGGACACCGCGGATTTTAGTCAGTACAAGTCTGGCAGTCCGTTCTGCCCTGTCCTGGGTTCCGAGGACTCATTATTTTGATGATTTTACCACGCTAAAAAAAAAGCACTACTCTAATCCTAACTTTAATAGTTTCAAAAAATTCGAAGACAAGTGACGTCGATCAACCAGCACTGTGCCCACGTGGTTGCAATCAACCCTAAACAGGGCCGCGCCGCCCCTATGTGCGAAGTGTGCGGCGCACACAGGCGCCGGGGCAATAGAGGCGCCGGATGACCAGTGGCAATTGTTGAAATTATTTTTGTCACATTACAACATATTAATACTTGAGTATCGATAAGTAAGTAGATACAAGTCTCCCAAGACGATACTTATCTAAACTATTTGAATTGACCCACTGTTTATATTTTGGGTTTTGTTTACATGAATTACGAGCTCTGCTTTAAAAATCAAAAGAACCGCCGGCTGCGCCACATTCGTTATGATAGCCGCCTATTATTATTATTAGTATATTAATCTATGTATTATATTACAAAGGCCGTGCCGTGGATTAGTTTATAAACGTAACCCGATGGGAACTGACGGGGATTCCCCACAACAATTACAAACATTTTATCGAAAATGGGTAATCGCGGATAATGGTGGAGTCGCGGGTACGGCGCGTACTGGCGGGAAACTGATAAATTGATAATTAACTGATGATAATATTTCAGCAAAAAATTTGAATTTATGAAAGAGAATATCATAAATTCAAATTTTTTATATAAAAGGCGCTTCAAAGGTTTTGCACACAGGCGCTTCATAGGTTTTGCACACAGGCGCTGCAAGGGGTCGGCGCGGCCCTGACCCTAAAGAGAGGAGGCATGCTGGAGTGGGATCAGTTTGATTGATTGTGCTCCTGGCGACATATAACTGGCCAAAGGTGAACGAAAACCCGCTTTGCATTTCCATAATTATGATGTTAAAACACAAATAATGTAATTTCTCCCTTCCCCGTAGCTAAAGGGTGTCGTTCTCAACACATAACACATTTACCTTACACTTCCTCCCATTCACACAAAGTAGTGCAACATTGCTACATTATCCACAATCATTGCTTTCTCTGTTTGTGCTCGGTTCCAGTTAATCGCCAGCGAATGAGTGTAACTAATACGGAAGAGGGAGAGAAATCAGACGTCAATTTTATGAAATTACATCGGGCGACACAACACTTATATTGTAAAATTATAACATGTTGAGCTTATGTTATGGAATGCGTTCTCATTTGTACGTGGCTGGCATAGTTACGCTGCAGGTGCTCGATGTGCTCTGCCTTCTTCAAAGAGCAATGAATAGCAATACTCTCTTTTGTAAATAAAAATGTCATCACCTCTACAATGGAGTCGTCTTTTATTATAACAGCCAACTATTGATATCATATTGAATGTATGATCATAGATCTATAGGCCATATGTGGCGAGCTTATAACTGTCCAATGTCCTTACGTGATTGATTCCGTCACATAACATAATCTCAGTGTGTCAGCATTAACTCATTGCAGCACGTAACTAGGTATGTCGAGCGGCGCGATGTGTTTATAATTTGGCATAATGTAACGTCATTGTTTTATAACTGTATGACGAATATTACGCAATAAAACATGTGATGATTTGTTTGTATTATGATTTAGACCAGGTTTGTCTATTAGAGACCTCCTAGAAAATATTTTGATTGGGACAATTAAATTCAAAAATTTCTGGCTCAGTAACTTCTTTGCATCAATGTCATCAATATTAATAACAAAATATAAGCATGAGATATGAATTCTGAAAACTGAAAGCGAAATCTTATGTATAATAAGACCAAAGAAAAGAGAAAACACTAATATTTTTAAATATTTTGAGCCATAAACAAAAGAAATAATAAATCATTGAGCAGTATAATAAGAAATGCAAAACTTATGAATAGAACTTCTTACTAGGTCAGACAGACTGTTATTAACCCACAAACATGAATAGCTAATAATTTAAGTAATAAATTAAATTAAAACAATAATAAACTAGAAACTGAACGTGATCGTGATATTTTTTTAATCAGTGGTAATTCTAATAGGGCACAGTTCAACCTGTGGCGGAGGAAATAGAGATGCAGAAGGTCCACGAATGATCCTACAGTCTTACGTGTTTACGCGTTGAAATGTGAATAAATCTGTTACCTACCCTTACAAACAGATTTGAAAAGCCCGTAGCAGGTAGATAATATTATTGTGAACCACAATTTTCTTTTTACTTTCGTTTTTTTACAATAAAAGTAGTTTTATCATAGGTCATATTGTTCAGCTGAGTTTCTTGGAAGAGACATTGAGGTTTAAAAAAAACTGTGCCTGCTATTTAGCCGTTGTTTTGGCAGATGGACGCCATGTTCAGGAAGGCAAAATACATTACTGTTATTCTCTCTGGATTGTCCTCTTCTTTGTTTTCTTCTCTAATATTAAATAAATATCACAACAGAATCCTCATCGACATCAATTGTGCGCCTCGCATAGACTGCTAAAATGGCTCCACCTTCGTTCGGGTCGGCCAAGCACCGCAAATAGCGTAAACCAAAGACACCCGATTAAAATAGGTACGGCATCCGAGACCCGGTAAGTGGAAACGAGCTCTTAAAAGCCGAGTGGGGGGTGAAAAGTTACCCAATAAACTAACGTAATGTGTCCTGGCAACAGTTTACCTTCTGCTCTTCACCATACTATGTCAGACCCATGATTAATAGTCTCGCTAAACAAATAAACTTCCTCTTCGTCCACAGTACTGTTATCTTCGGAATTACGACCTGATATTATACTAAGTATTATATTTAGAAAATCATCGTTTCGCTTCAAATTATATATTTGGATGTGTAGGAGCGTGGCCAAAGAAAGATTGTTAGCTTTTGTTGAGTTGATAGAGTTCTAAGAAGAAATAATATATTCTTTCTTTTTAGATGGAGGATGTTATCGTCATTATTATGATTGTATGGCGGATTATTATTGATGTTTATAGTTGACAAGACAGAAGCAATAGAGCTAGGCTTTTCAAATCTCTATTATGATGTTCAACTAGTTCGACATACATATTTTTCGGATTCTGTACCCAAACGGATTTATTACAAAACGTGGTTTAACTTAGACCAAGGTTTAAATCAAAAATCAATTTTTGAATTTCCAACTTTATTTCTACTGTCGTAAAGTTATTAATACAAAAACTGAGTTTAGATCCCGGTCTAAGTTGTCAATGTGCCTTTTAGAATTTTATAGCAGTTGGAATAAAGTTCGAAATTCAAAAATTGATTTTTGATTTAAAGCTTGGTCTAAGTTAAACCACGTTTTGTAATAAAGCCGATTGGGTCCCTATTACTTACTAAGACTTCGCTGTCCGTCTGTCTGTCCGTCTAGTCTGTTACCAGAATGTTATTCATGAACCGTGATAGTTAGACTGTCAAAAACTTCACAGATAATGTATTTATGTTGCCACTATAACAACAAATGCCAAAAAACAGATTAAAATACAACAACGTTTTTTTCTAAACCGTAGTCCATTTATATCCTGTTTCGTGGGTGCGTTTACAAATATTTAAGCTCACTATACACAACTGTAGATAGCAGCTAAGCTGCTAGCTGAATTTTTCTGGGAACAACTATAGCTTCCGTCACTACATTTCGACTACCTAAAAATATACTTTGTGTAGTCTTTTTAACACTGTCTGTAATAATATTATCTGTTGTTTTATTCCAAACAACGTTTCTTCGGTAATTCTATATTGAACAAAATCCATTTTCCTCCTGACCTTAAAATTACGTATGGCACGTTTTATTACATCATCAGGTCATCATAATTATCTTACCTTTTCCTATCTTGATTTCCTGTTATAGGTATGTTCATAAAGACCGTTCATCTTTAGCCTATAAAAGTTTTCCACTGCTGGGAGAAAATGTTTTTGTTCTGTAGTCTACCTAGGTTCCTTTAGACGTTCGTTTTTTTTACTGTGGTAAAAGTATCAAATGAGTCCTCCTACCCAGGGCGGGGTGGGAGGGACTGTCAGATTTGTACTGACTAAAATTCAAATTCAAATTATTTATTGTTTGTTACATGTCGAAATAGATCTTAAAGTAAATGTATGTATAGTAGCAGTGTAACATACCTTTAAGGTGTACAATATTTTTAGGGATGCATGGATTACATTTATTATTTATTAATTTATGTTAATATTACAAGTAGTCGGTTATATTATTATTTGGTTCAGTCACTCTTTCATTAGTCAAATATTACATTAAATTATACACTAAATAATAAATGAATTAACTATACATTAAAATATATATTCAATAGTCCTAAATTGTCAATTAAGCCTGATACATTATTACAAATACTTGTCATTAAAAAATTCGTTAATTGTGTAATATGCTTTATCTATCAAAAATTCCTTAAGCTCGTGTTTAAAAATATTGAGTGCTGAAATATTTTTTATACAATTTGGTACTTTATTATAAATTTTCACTCCAATTCCAAATACACTAGAAAAATCCACGGTGATCCTTCAATAGCCCTTTACGTTTCAGGGTCATGGTTACCTCATGAGTCAGTCCCGCGTCCCAGACCTTAGTTCGTTGAGATCTAAGATGGAATGAGCTCACCCAGAAGGTACTGGAACTCCTGCGCACCGACGAAACATAGTAATTACTGTTTCGTGGTCACTAGTCTGATTCTCGAATCAGCCGTCCCCGTAGGTTACTGGTAGCCTATGATGCTGTTACCCGGAGTAGATCTACAGGAGGTGGAACTCTCTCTCTCTCTCAGTCAGCTCAAAAAAACAAAAGGTATCCTGGTACCTTGGTTGCATTGACTCTTACCTAATCTAACATTAAATTAAACGTTAACGTAAGTGTCTAAACAAACTATGCCGAAGTTACGCGACCGAAGTTCGGCGGCTGATTTCACGTTCCGACGTATTTGGCTGATATGACACACCATAAGTGCCGAACTTACGCGGCAGAAATTCGGCGCGGGTGGCGCGGGCGGCTTCCTGCTGCTCCCCGCCCCCGAATCTTCGTCGGTAATCAACCGAACTTCGGTCGCGTATAATGTGTGGTCACAGAATAAGTTGCCGCTGAACTTACGCCCGACCGAAGTTACGCTGTACGCTATGACGCGACTTAATTTCGGCATAGTGTGTCGTCAGTAATTCAAATAGCATTGCATGCGTAATTGTGCCGAACTTCGGTCGCGTAATTTCGGCATAGTGTGTTTAGACACTAAAATGTTAAAACAAGAGAATGAAAAATTCAGCTTCAAACGAGTGTGTTGCGATGGCCTAATTGGTATTAATGCGTCCAGAAGACGTAGTGTCGAGTTCCACTCGCAACTGAATTTTTCTTTCCTCTTAACCTAACCTAACCTAATATTGTTGAATTTTCCAACGTAGAAACGTCAAAAGGTGGTTTAATTTCTTATCCATCTCCCATTCAAACAAATACATAAGAAATCCCAACCTCACTTACTCTAAATTCCCGTAAAACTAAGTTTAAACTAAACAAAGTATATTAAATAAAATTAAAGTGCAAGTTGAACGCGGATTGGACGAAATTCATAATGGTATCGGGCCTCGCTCGTGCCGTCGTATCGTTACATTAAAAGCACATTTATAATGGCGACTTAGAGCTAAATCAGGGCCGCTAAGATGCTGCTACTGATTTTTGAAATAGGAAGTGATTGTGGATTATTTCGGAGCAGTATCTTTTTTCTACGATTGTCGAATAGCCGCATCAAAATAAAAAAGACCTGCCTGCCCCCGCTTTGAACTTAAATGAGGGATATTTTTATAGTAGACGCGATGATTATAGTAGATTTGTATGAGATTTGCATGCGCTGTAGATCGGCCAGTTACTGAGAAAAATATCTAAATGGGTGAAATATGTGTTAATTTCTAAAAAGAGTACCTAAGATTGGTAGAGTTCTCAGGTAGATATTTTAAAATAGCGTATAACTTGGACATCACTTTGCTATTAACATCACTACCAAAGTTTTCTCTAAAGCTGGCTTACTGATTTTAATCGCTCAATTGTCACAATCTTATACACAGCTAAATCAACGAATTATGTTGAAAAAAAACCTTGAGTTTCATTCCAGTCAAGAATTACATTAAGATATTTTAAGAATGTGAAACAATTTACAACAATTATGTGGAGTAATGTGGAGCAATTTTGCGCTTATACAAATAAATTACTGCGTGCAACATTTTATCGTCCCAGCTAAGTTACTGCGGCCACTGCGCACGCGCCGCTCCCGCCATCTTGTTTAATCTAGTGCCGTTGATCGCGGAAAAGCGCGCCAACCTTCAACGACCTTCGCTCTCCGACCGTTCTAACAAACTACACACGCTATAATAGGCCCTATAGGTTTAATAATTCGAATAATTTAGATTGTTTTTGTTTGAATACCAATGCGGTTGTTGTGTCGTTTTGTGTGTAATGTAAACGACCCTGCCCCATGTTTTGTGTTCTACAAACACAGGATTTAAATTCTAGCCTGGGCCTATAAATTTATTGCAGGTAGATTTATTCTGAAGTGATATTTTGTCACATTTATTGGAATAATTCTCCAGTGACACTGTTTTATGATCGCGATTATGGTAACTTAAACGCTTATTGTTCTTGTTAGCGTTTACTGTTTTCGTTTTAATTGTTCTTGTTCAGAATGTTTTAAAATGTTTAATTAGAAAATTGTGAACCCATGTTATAATAAATCTTAGCTGTTATTGGGTCAATTGAATTTAAATTTTGAGGCTGTATTGTTTCTCGGTTGGTTACGACCTACTTTATTATTGATTAATTCGATATTGAATTGTAAAATCTCTGAATAAAATACAGTGACTCACTAGTTTTTTTTGCGTTTTCTGCAGAGACTGTATCTTACTCTTTAAAATGGCATAATTAACTGCAAGCATTAAAGAAATGAAGCTATGTATTGCCAAATCAACATCAATTCCAAGATGAAGAATGCCTTTAACTTATGACGTTACAAACTATCTCACAAGATATTTAGTTAAGTACACCCTACGACCGGTTATCGGCTGGCAACCAATAAATCGTAGAGCGCGATCCACACGTATCATCACGCTTGCCTCGCGAGCGGTTGCTCGGGCATTTTTCATCGTCGTCCTGCTTCCTGCTCGCCTGATTTACTAGCGGTGAGATAAAGCAATCTTTTGCTAAGCTGTACACCTTACCGTACACAAAGTAAGTAGCAATACTTTGTGTACGGTAAGGTGTTCATGATACAAAGTGGAGGTTATAATATTGTTAAGGAATGTATCGTCTAATTTCTAAGCGGGAAACCCGTGGTTTCGGCCTTAGTTACGCGCTTTTTCTACGCCCCGTGACATCCAGCCCGAATTAAGCATGAACGATATAATGATTTGATAGATAGAAATTCGTTGTACTACATTTTTTTTAAATGTAATTACATAAGACACTAGCGCCGCGTCAAAAGGACTTCATGACGTAGTAGTAGTAGCTAGTAGTAGTGAGGAGTCATGACGTAGTCTCTATGGTTTGACCGTCCCCAAATTTGATTTTGACGATAGTTACGTTCGTACCTAGGGAGCGTTCAAGTATTACGTAACGCAATTTTTGAAGATTTTTCACTCCTCTCTCCCCCCCTGTAACGCACCGTAACGTTTTTCTGAACCCCCCCTCCCCCTCTCCAAACGTTACGTAACACTCAAGTGATCACTTTTACCCTAAAGTCACAAAAAGTTATGTGTTATAGTTAAATATGTATATGTAAATAGTTTTTATCCTTGGTATATAGTTTTAATAGCCTTTGATATTACTAAAAATACGAAAAGGTTTGCCAATTTGGGAGTTGAAATTCCCTTATTTTTTATTTAAAAAAAGAAACCATGTTACGTAACGTATTGTAAGAATGACCCCTCCCGCCCCTGTAACGCATCGTAACGTTTTGCGAGACCCCCCCTCCCCCCAAATTGCGTTACGTAATACTTGAACGCTCCCCTACATCCGTATCTATACCCGTGTCTTAGTTAACGGACTCAGAAAGTACACCCCCAGACTTATTTGACACATTAAAAAAAAATCTTGAACCAAGCCGCTATAGAAATTTCTCCTATTTCGCGGGTGCGTTTACAAATAACTCACAAACACCTACATTTGGAACAACTACTTGTAGACCACACAAATATGACACAGTTGGCGCAGTGACTGAGCGATCGACTGCTGTGCTGGAAGTCGTGGATACGATACCCGCACGGAAAAATATTTAAGTAATCTACACTTACTTGTTCCGGGTCTGGCTATTGGTGTTTGTAAATTTAATTATTTGTAAACGAAACCACGCCCTTTACGACATACGAGAAATACTTAGCGTCTCAGCAAACTTATAACATAATATCTCGATATCCTGGAAAATTGAGGTTTACTAATTGTTTCGTCATCATCATCATCATCTCAGCTATAGGACGTCCACTGCTGAACATAGGCCTCCCCTTTAGATATCCACATATACCGGTAGGAAGCGACCTGCATCCAGCGTCAAAATCAAAATCAAAAAATCAAAATCAAAGCGTTTATTTCAAGTAGGCCAGTTACAGGCACTTTTGAATTGTCATAGATAAAAATATTATTAAACACTAAAAAGTTATGGTGCTACAGTCCCAGTCACAAGACATAAAAACTGTGAAAGTACCGTAGATGCCCATTCCAAGAAGTAGATCTATATGGAGAAGAACGGGCAAGAAACTCCATGGACACTCTTTTTAAATCGCCAAAATTATTAAAAAACCTTTGTTACATCATTCATTTTGAGATGATACATTATGTGAGAACGATGTAGCAAGTTAAAAGTGTCCATAGTAGAAAATTAAAACAAAGACAATTCAGAAACAAACAAAATGATCAATAGATAGTTAAAATAAACCGTGGCAACTAAGAGATGACCAGTCCCAACTGACAGCGCCCGTTCACGAACATGACACATGTATCAGCACCATTCAGCTCAACCATTTTGAAGGGAGCTAAATGATCCGACACACGCGCCACCATCAGCGGGACATTTGAGTGAGCATGACATACTCTCAACCGCCAGGGTTATTCAAGTCAATAACAGACGTAGGTACTCAGTGAATGATAGCTCCGAGGTACATAGCACTCACACAATGCTGGCTATGAAACTATATAATACTAGGATGATTGAATCTATACAATGCAAATACAGTTGAACAATCTTCATCAGCTCCAACAAGAATATTAAATAAACGCTATCAATATTTATCCTACACTGTCACTGTGGAGCAGGACCAGCATGGAGCCAAGCATTATCATCAGCAATATAATCACTTAGTTTATAATAAGCCAGCTTACATAGTGTGCGTTTAATACATGATTTAAATTTAGTCTCATTCAATTCAAGAACATTTTGTGGTATTTTATTATAGCACTTTAAACAGTATCCCATGAAAGAATAGTCTACTTTGGCGAGTCTGAAGCCCGGCTGAACTAACTGATCCCTATTTCTAGTGTGATAGTTGTGTCTGTCACCTCTCTTACTAAAAAGATGCAGATTTTTCCTAACGTACATTATATTTTCATAGATGTATTGACAAGGTACTGTCATAATGTTAATTTCCTTAATCAGTTCTCTTAGAGAATCGCGTCTACGGAGATTGTATATGGCCCTGATGGCTCTCTTTTGCAGGATGAAAATAGATTCGATGTCGGCAGCCCGTCCCCACAATAAAATGCCATAAGACATGATACTGTGAAAGTAACTAAAATAGACGATTCTAGCAGTATCTACATCGGTAAATTCACGGATTTTTCGCACAGCGTATGCTGCTGAACTTAGCCGCCCCGCAAGAGTTGTTAAATGGGGACTCCATTGAAGCCGTGCATCAAGCGTAATCCCCAGGAAAACTGTTTTATCGACAAATTCAAGTATTTCTTGATTCAATACTATATCATAATTTGTGCTTTTAACATTTGGTAAAGCAAATCTTATACATTTGGTCTTTTTTCCATTTAATACTAAATTGTTTGCAGTAAACCAGTCATGTACCTGCCGTAAGGCATCATTTACGTTGTCTAGATTTTGGGCCCGTCTATTTATCTTAAAAATTAGAGAAGTGTCATCAGCAAATAACACCATATTGTGAGGTTGGTTTTTTAATAAATAGGGTAAATCATTAATATATACAAGAAAGAGAAAAGGACCCAATATTGAGCCTTGCGGAACCCCCATTTTTACCTTTAAACCTTGTGAATTCACACCATTTATCTGAACTTGCTGCTGTCTATCACACAAATAAGATTTTACCAAACTAATTGCAAGTTTACTTAGACCGTAGTGCTCAAGTTTAAAAAGCAAAGTATCGTGATTTACGCAATCAAATGCTTTGGAGAGGTCACAGAATATTCCTATAGCGTCTTGTGCCTCTTCCCATGCAGTAAATATGTGCTTCAATAAGGTGACACCGGCGTCAGTTGTACAACGTCCCTTGGTGAAACCATACTGTTGATCATGTAAAATTTTATTGGTGTTAAAATGGTTAAGCATCTGATTAAGCATTACCTTTTCAAAAACCTTGCTAAAAACGGGCAACACGGATACTGGTCTATAATTATTAGTGTCTTTAGTGTCTCCGGATTTAAAAAGAGGTATGACTTTACTGAATTTCATTAAATCCGGGAAAACTCCTTGGTCTACACACAAATTAAATATTAAAGCCAAGTATGGTGCTATAGTCTCTACTATGGAAGTACAAACTTTTATCGACATTCCCCAAAGATCTTCTGTTAGCTTAATTTTGATTTGTTTAAAAGCTTTAATAACCGTCATGGGGTTTATGTGCTTAAATACAAATTCAGCCGAGCAGCCAGACACGTTTGCCTTTAATAAAGAAATTGCGATATCGGGAGAGGAGTTTAGAGCCTCCGTGGTCTTTAATGGTATATCAGTAAAGAATTTTACAAATTCTTGGGCTACATCCCGATTTGAACTTATAGTACCATGTGGTGTCTCCAACGTATACTTGGTGCTACGTGTTTTTTTCCTGCCAGTCTCGTCATTTATTACTTTCCAGACTGTTTTGATTTTATTATCTGATGTTTTGATTTTATTACTTATGTACATGGCTTTAGCAGCTTTGCAAGTATTTCTGAACACTTTCGAGTATGTAGAAACAAACTTGTTAAAAGTTTCAGTGTTGATGTAAGGCTTAAGGCCATAGAGCTCAAATAGTCTTTCCCTACTTTTTCTTATACCTGCAGTCGCCCAGTCACTAAACACAAATTTAGGGCAAATAGTTTTAGTCTTCTTTTCAAAAGATTTATTGAATTCGGTGTGAACTATTGAAAAGAAACTGTCGTAAAATTTATTAACTCTAATGTCGTCCACACTAGGGCTCATAACACTTAATCTGTTGAATAGGGAATTATTAAATTTATTTAATTTGTTAGTTGTTATTTGTCTATATGAAATCTGAACTTGTTGTTTAATTGTTTTACACCTAAACGTTACCGTTTGTCCACTATGATCAGACGGCAGACAACTAACTATTGCTTTATCGGAATAATCACAATTGCAGAAAACATTATCAATACAAGTAGCAGAAGTTGGAGTCACCCTAGTAGGTTCCATAAAAATATTGGTCAAATCAAATGACTTAAAAAGATTTAATAATCTATTGCTATTTAAATTTTCTTCTAAAATATTGATATTAAAATCTCCACAAATAACTGCGGATTTATTACTGTCTGCAAGCTTTACTAGGACGTCTTCCATTATTGATTCGAATAAGGAGAAATTTTGATAGTTTGGGGGTCTGTACACACACACTATTACATGCCTATCTAGCTCGACACAGGACAGTTCGATACAATGTTCAACAGAGAGACCTACTATGTCATTACGTTCTTTACATTTTATACATTTTTTTATTAATATTAAGGAACCTCCACGCAGCATAGATTTACGGGTAAAACAACTGCCCACAGTGTAATTATTATAATTAATTAACATTTGGTAATCCTTCAACCAATGTTCGGTAAAACAGATGACGTCAAACATAGTTTTTTCTAAAAATATTTCGATTTCCAATAATTTCGAAGAAATACCTTGAATGTTCTGATGGAGTAATTTCAAGGTATTCTGAGGCCCTTTTTTTAAACTAAATAATTGATTGCAAGAAGATACATTGTCTTTAGGAGATGCTATATTGCTAATGGTACCTTCTGTTGTCTTACTTAAAAGTTTAAAGAATGAAGACTATCCGGAGGGAAAAACATCCTACTACTAGTAGTCCCACCTTGAGATTGGGAATCTTCCATGGTGACACATGGATCCTCCTTCGTACAACTAATACTATTACTAAAACTACCACTAATATGTACACAACAAGACGAAGACATACTATTTATGTCTGAGTGAATATTAAAACTTAATAGACTAGCTATTATATGTCTATATCTAATAGGCAGATACGCTGAATCCTGGGTCGATCTAAGTTTATCAACAACAGTGTTGATGTCTAAACATAAAAGTTTGTTACTATAATGGGTTGCTAAGAACTGTACATGCTTGTTCAGCCTATGTATATGATTGTTTTGTCTATTAGATAACTTCTCAAAATAGGGAAATGCACACAAAATAATTTTCTTACAATCTAATTTTAACAACTCTGCTACACTGTCAGTGATGTCTTTTTTCCCACGTTTTTATACACTCACTTTTCTTGTTTGTTTGTCGTTCCGGTTGGACTTTTGCAACTCAATTTTGAGGCACTTCCCGATAAGCTAGCAGGCTGAAATTTTGCACACGCTCTGAGTTCTGATGACAATGCATGACTAGCTAAGAAACGTCATAACAAATCCAATATGGCGGCCTCCCCAAGATGGCGGACTGGCTGTTTGAAATCCACCCCTATGATATGGGTATCAAATGAAAGGGTTTGCTGTCAGGAGTACGAAAAAAATAGTCACGTGACTTAAATCCAATATGGCGGACGTCCAAGATGGCAGACAGGCTATTAGAAATGCACCCCTAAGATATGGATATCAAATGAAAGGGTTTGCTGTCAGGAATACGAAAAAAATAGTCGCGTGACTTAAATCCAATATGGCGGATGTCCAAGATGGCAGACAGGCTATTTGAAATGCACCCCTAAGATATGGATATCAAATGAAAGGGTTTGCTGTCAGGAGTACGAAAAAAATAGTCACGAGACTTAAATCCAATATGGCGGACGTCCAAGATGGCAGACTGGCTGTTTGAAATCCACCCCCATGATATGGGTATCAAATGAAAGGGTTTGCTGTCAGGAATACGAAAAATATAGTCATGTGACTTAAATCCAATATGGCGGACGTCCAAGATGGAGGACAGGCTTTGAGGCACTTCCCGATAAGCTAGCGGGCGGAAATTTTCAGGGTAGCTTCAAACCCGATGAACAAAGATAAAAATAATAAAATAATTAATAGATTTTAAAAAATCTAAAAACTCACGTTTTTAAATGTCCTAAAAATAAGAAAATAACCCTACGGGGCTGAGAGAGGGGCCACTCAAAACGTGGGGGCGTATCTTTGCAAGTTACACCCACGATCTATTACACGTCATGTAAATATATCCCATAAATAATCCCTTAAATAATATACGCCCCCACGTTTTGAGTGGCCTCTCTCTCAGCCCCGTAGGGTTATTTTCTTATTTTTAGGACATTTAAAAACGTGAGTTTTTAGATTTTTTAAAATCTATTAATTTTTCCAATCTTAGAACTATTACCAATAAATATAGTAATGGTAGTATTAGGATAACACACATTTTTAGTGACTGATGCCATTATCTCTTTGTAGTTGGAATGTGGCATGCAATGATTTAGAGTACAATAACTTAGATTATTACTCAATAAATTACCTAGCCCTCTGCCTATACCATCGGAGAACATAACTGAATGACACTCACTATGACTATTTGGAGATATTAAACTATTCATCTCAGGCTGATTATTGTGAACAATATCAGATATTTTGCTCTGACTAGTGATACTGTCCGGAGCCCTCACAGCTTGAGACGGGTCCTCCGTTGCTTCAGGCTGGAGGGCATCCGGAGTGGGTTCTATCTGACAGGAACACCGATTATTGCTGAGAGTCAGCAAGTCTACTTTGTCCACCAACTGATTAGTGGCAAGAATATGCTCTTTGATTTGATTTTTTGAGCATTCATATTTATTAGTCAAAGATTTTAATGACTGATTCAAAACCTGTATATTAGATTGTAAGCGCTGAGTGTCTATTTCATAAATATTTATACTATCTTCCAATTTAATCTGATAGTTATTTAATTTACTAACCAATGAAACACGCTCTTTTCTTAGTTGAATATTTTTAGAAAAGTAATTTTGTTGTTTCTTATATTTATTACATTTTTTAATTATTTTATTTAATCTAGCATATTTCTTTATTCTATTTTGACTAGTTTTATGAGAGTAGTTTTGTTTTAATATAGTATCTTCAGTCAGATCTATAGTAATTAAGGAAGAGGGGTTACAATTACTATTTAATATTTCATTGTACAAGTTATTTGTTTGATTAAGTTGAGAACTTTCTTTTTCTTTTTGTAACTTTAAAATCAAATTATTAGCATAAATAAGTTCATTTTCTAGGTCCCTAACCTTACATAAAGCCTCTTCATATAAATTAGTGCAACTTTTGAACCCATCCATGACCATCTGCAGTTGATCCCGTTCATCAACAACGTCCAAGAATTGCTGATGTAGGTCAACTAACTCCCGTTTTAGGCTTGTGTTTTTGGTATTAACCTTAACGATCTCCACCTCACTCTCTTCTCTCTCTTGTAACAGTTGTTGGACTTTGAGATTGGATTCCTTAAGCTCATGGAGAGCTGTTCTCAACTTTAGCTCCATATCCTGAGCAGCAGCCTTACGGGTCATCACAGGCATGGTTATTGGATTGGTTACTGAAAGTGAGAAATAGAAACGGTGAGAACAGGATAAATCAATGGAGAAAAGTTAGTGATAAAAGAGGGAAAACTTAAATTGAAAAAAAAAAAGGGGAAGAGTGAAAAAGTATTAAGTAAAGGATTGAATTATGGTAGGCTGATTTATTAACATCAAATTATGCTATCAATACAAATTGGGAATTCAATTTTACTGGTTTTATTTTCCTAAAGCACTTTTTTTTTTATAGTGGGTACTTTGCTAAGAGCACAAAACTTAGTTTAATAATTAAATAGTAATTACTTATACACAATAATGCTCACTAAATATCATAAAAGGTTTATTTAGATATATATTAACTATGTATTACTAAAAAGTTAATCAATCTACAAATAGTTGCGTTAGATGTAAACAAATGATTTTGCACCCACCAATGGAGTGCAAATTAGCAAAAAATATATTGTAAAGAGTTGGAATTGGCATGTACAAATATAATAATAACAAATGTGTGCAATTAATAAGTAAAAGTGAACGATACTCCCCGTTTTTGATCCGTAGTACGTGCGTCAGCTGATTGTTTCAGGTTACCGGCAACTGAGTTACCGAAAACTTTTTAAACTGGTCCAATTATTAGGAAAACAATATTCCTGCGTATTTACACAATAAAAATACGATTACACATTAAAATATAGTTGATTACAGCCTAATTACTAATTTAATTTAATTCTAAAATACGGAGCAAAAATCTGACATGTTACTCGGGCAGTGTTGCCACTTTTTATCGTCTTCTGGCGACCTTTAAAAGGTCGTCTGTCCATCTCGTTAGTGGACGTCCTACGCTGCGCTTGCTAGTCCGCGGTCACCACTCTAGCACTTTTCGACCCCATCGGCCATAATTATGGCCTGCCCATTGCCATTTCAGCTTGCTAATCCGGTAGGCTATATCGGTGACTTTAGTTCGTCTACGGATCTCCTCATTTCGGATTCGATCACGTATAGAAACACCGAGCATAGCCACCATAGCTCGCTGAGCATTGAGCAATTGTTTCGTAGATAGTAAAATTTAGCCCAATATCAAGTCTTTCGTAAAATTATCCTTACATTATGGCTACGCGCTACGTAAAGTCTCGGCGATATCTAAGTACCTATAGTTCTCCCTATCCGTATTTACGACAACGTAAAGTCTCGGGAACATCTAAGTACCTATGTACTTCCAATCCCAGCTCAGTATTGACCATGACAATGCCATCTCATCAGTTCCCATGGGATAGGATCAGCTTGTAGAGCAGCACATTCATCTGCAATAGCGATAACATTATACAGTACATCCTGATTTCCCCATGGGTTGGGTAGGTCAGGCAGTCTATGTAAACAGAAATTCGCCATATCATGGTGGAACAGGTCTCGCGAGTGATAAGCTTTGTGAAACAAGGGTTATGGCTCACAAGTAAGACAAAAAGCTTTAATATGTGCTTAATCCAGTTTCAAAGATACAATGCCATTGAAGTTAATAATAATTGAAAGGACGCTTTTTGGCCAATGCAGATGTAGTGGCGAAGGTGACGTTGTGTAATAATTGGTTAAATTAGTTGTTTAAACCTATACATTTTTGGCAAATATTTATAACATGTATAGGATTTATTTAACTAATGATTTGACCTTTTAACCATTCTGTTGTTGTTTTTTTTTTAACCATTTGTTGAAAACACTGAATGGGATTTTAACTGCAATCACAGTCTGCGTTAGAGTAAGCTATAGTTGAAATGACTGTAAGCGACAAAGCTCTTTAAATAAAATTGTAAAAAGCGCGGTTTTACAATTTTCAACTTTTTGCGCTATGCCGAGTGTAAAATTCGATAACTCCTTTTCCATTTAGATGTCACATACAGTATGATAAAAGGCGAGGCTTCCGGCGACTGGGACCGCAATAAACTGACACCGCGGTCCCAGTTGCCGGATGCATTTAATTTTAATATTTGTGTTCCGTCGACTGGGACCGATCCATGAATTGAACCAGAACGGTACGGTCAGACGAAAAATGTCTATGGAAATTGTCTTGTTCAATACAAACCAGGAAAAGTAATAGGCTAGCATGGGTTCAAAGTGGTCTGTATTAAAATAATTCTCGGCAGGAATAGGTTACCTGAAATAGTCTTGTCTATATTCAGAAATATTTAAATAAATACCACTTTGAACTTATGCTAACCTAGTACTTTTGCTGGTTAGTCAATGAAAAAGGCAAATTCAAGTAATCTCCTACTTAGCATTATTTAAATACAGACGTATACCTACTGAACTCATGCTAGCCTAGTACTTTCTTCTTGGATAATAGGGATTTTTATCTCCTAAAAACTCCCTGGCGACAAACGGGAAAAATATTCCCTTTTGTCACCAGTGAGACAATTAGAAGCTAACAAAAAGTACTAGGCTAGCATGAGTTCAAGATGGGTCTGTATTTAAACAATTCTAAGTAGAAAGTTTCCTGAAATTGTCTTTTTCATTGACTAACCAGCAAAAGTACTAGGCTAGCATAAGTTCAAAGTGGTATTTATTTAAATATTTCTGAATTGATACAAGACAATTTCAGGTAACCTATTCCTGCCGAGAATTATATTAATACAGACCACTTTGAACCTATGCTAGCCCATTACTTTTAACCTGGTTTGTATTGAACAAGACAATTTCCACAGACATTTTTCGTCTGACTGTACCGTTCTGGTTCAATTTATGGATTGGTCCCAGTCGACGGAATACAAATATTAAAATTAAATGCATCCGGCAACTGGGTCCACGGTGTCACTTTATTGCGGTCCCAGTCGCCGGAAGCCTCAAAAGGCTACAGGTGTAGACCATAATAAAATATGAAGGTCTTGTCTTGTCTATTTTAATTTGCGTAACAATTTTATCTGCTAAACCTAAACACTCGGTACACGACAATGACTACTGATTCACGCAATTGATAGGTAGGCAAGTACTTACATTATTTAAATAAGGTTATTTCCCGTTTGTGTAACCTCACTTCTTTCTGACAAAAAAATATCAAAAATAACACAAAACTAAATAAACAATAAACCAAAAAAGCAACCCACTGAAAACAGCGTAAAACCAGTTTTATTCCAATGTATTCCTAAGCTGAGACTACACTTACGCATCTACCAATGTACCCACATTTTAATCTCCCCAAAACAGGACTGGATATCTTACCAAGAACGCAGCGGCGACCCGATGCCGATAGCCCGGTTTGCGCACAATTGTCGCATCTGACCAGCCATTGTGCCATGGGAACATAGCCTTAATTGCCACTCCGAATAAATTAAAACAAGAATGCTATCGCATACGGCTTGTACCGCTTAGGGGTACTAATGTTACTATGTATTGTACATGGAAGTAAGCTTTGAGATGGTGTAGTGTATGCTGTTGTATAGACAAGTTTTTGTTTATTTTAATTCTGGATCAATCGCGGGTTTTTCTAGAAAAACACATCGTATGGTGAAAATATAGGTACATTTAGTGTCATACAAAAAAATTGTGACTGTCAAATTCCAGGTTATATTCGATGATGAGATTTATACATATTTATAGTAGGTTTATTTCAGGCTGATAAAAAGATGCTGATCACACAACAGCTCTTTTTCTGAAGGAAAATTGTTTCCAGAGCGTCTTTTTCCAGCGTTTCTACCCGCGATGACATTTTATGGAGTCTAAAGATGAAACAGAGAGCAGTGGTGGCCCAGTGGTATTGGCCTCGACTTACGAGTTGTAGGTCGTGGGTTCGAACCCAGTCAGGCGCATTACTTTGTGTAATTTATTTCAACACCACTGCTCTCAAAACGGTGAAGGAAAACATCGTGAGGAAACCGGCATGTCCTAGAACCAAAAATTCGAAGACATGTGACATCTACCAATCCGCACTGGGCCCGCGTGGTAGATTACGGCCCACTCCCTCTCACAGAGAGGAGGCCTGTGTCCCAGCAGTGGGAACATTTAAAGGCTGATGATGATGATGAAAGATGAAATAGATTGTTTCATCTTTCAACAAGCGACCACTACCGTCCTGAAAGCATTATGTGAAAGGAAGGTAACTTACTAAGTACTTATAACAGCCTCCTTTCTAACTATGTTACAGTAGTCATAATTTGCGTGTAATCTCGTAACACTAACTACGAAACGTATTGACTTCCCACTCTATATTCCTACACGCTCGTAGCTCTGCCACAAATCCAGCGCGCGCGCAAACAGTTATAACACAAATTACAGACGGCCAGAAGATCCAATCTATGCAATTGACGCATAAATTCTCGGTTTTAACGCCACTGTTGTGTTTCAGATGTAAAGACCGAGCTATTGTGCTTTTTAGTGATAGTTTATTATATCTGAAGAAAATCTTAGATACTAGCGTGTGGTACATAGATTTAGGGAAATTATAATAACCTTCCAATACTATTTATATGTAAGAAATATTTTAGGACCAGATGTCACCCGCTGCTCGATACTAGCAAAAGTTGATGAGCATCAAAGGGTAATCTGAAATTTAGCATAGCGAATTCACCCTTACTTCCGTTTATTTCAACAAAGAGATACAAAGAAAGACATGCGCTTTAAATTATATTTTAATTTACAGCAGTTTTGAACATGAGTACATAATAACATTGTGCTGTTTCAATGTCAAGGAAAACTATTTATGTTTTTGCTTTCCTTTTTTTTCAAATGCAAAAATATGCTCAAATATTTTTTTCTAAGTTATAATATACGGGCATGCGGGCGGCGAGTTGGGCAAGCGGGCGGCGAGTAGGCATGCGGGCGGCGAGTGGGCATGCGGGCGGCGAGTGGGCATGCGGGCGGCGAGTAAAGGGCAACTCGCTGCCCGACCATGGACCATGCCCGGGTCGACGGCGCGTTGTGTTCCACGCGCGCCTCAAAGAGCGTCAGCATAATGACGGGGCCCCCTCTCTAGAGGGCCAAAGCCTGCCGGGGTCGCGGGACTTATCTCATTACCGTGACCCCGGAACATAAAGGGCTATTGAAGGACACCGTGGATTTTAGTCAGTACAAGTCTGACAGTCCCTCCCGCCCTGCCCGGGGTGGGAGAACTCATTTGATGATTTTAGCAAGATAAAAAAAAAAAAAAGTTATAATATACTAGACCTTCTTAATATATTTTTTTCTAGTGGTAATAAGCTCGTTGTTTGGCTAGTTAATTGAAATGCGTGTAAATATTCGCTGCGTTTCGTTCGCTTATGAAACAGCCTTATTAAGGGCACTGGCACTGTCTACGTCAATTCAGCGTTTGTTTTATAATATGCATAACATTTGTGTTTTGTGTTACCTATTACTTTTATAGAGCTTTGGTTTGTTTAGGGAAATTGTAGGTAAACTTTATTGTAAAGCAACTGATCAAGTTGCTGTAATTATGTAAATAATTTTAACTGTTATTCTGGGATGTGTGACGTACTTACCCCAAGGTTGAGATTTTTTTAGAATGTGAATCGATAGCATAATTATATACCTAATTCATTTATTTAAGCGAAGTAAATCTAATATATAAAAATCAATGCCACTTTTCGTTGTAGTGTTATAACTCAAGAACGGGCTCACCTATCCAAACCAAATGTTAGGCTTTGTTCGAACTATTTAGTAGATGCTTTATGTGAAGTTTGCACAAAATCGGACGAGCGGTTCTTAATATACCCGTGCGAAGCTGGGACGGGCCTCTAGTAAAATATAAAATAATTGGAACATTAAATTGCTATGACTATAATTATGTTCTCAATTCGATTAATATTTGAATCGTGTACTATGTATAGGTACAGGTTTGCAGCAACCCCCTCCGCAAAACTCCGCAAATCGTCACGACATTCATGATGAACATTTTGCAATATGAAAAAAAAAATACGTATGTTTATTCTGTTCAAAGATTTTTGACAAGTGATGGCAGAATCGTTTTTGAAGGTGCCAATGAAAAAATAATCAAAATCGTGAATTGGTTCATTCATCCCGCGGGTCCCGCCTGAGCGGGGTCAATCGACCAAAGAGCCAATATCTTGACCTAACATGAGATTTTCAGTTAATTTCTCTGAAATCTGGAATTGTTGCGGTTGATCGCAGACTCATTGCTTATCACAATATGAGACGTTTGACCAATTTAGTTACTAGCTTAAACGTTCTAATTTTACAGTCTTAATGTTATGTATGTCATTAAGTATACAACCTATCTGTTAGTTTCTTATAGTTATACCAAACATTTAACGCTTTCCCCGGTAAACTTTTATGATGATAAGTATTTATTATTATAAAGATATCATTCCTTCTAGAAATTGCTAACATCGCCATGTCTCTACTTCAATTTACTACCTACCAGTGCAATTATTTTCTTAACTAGCTTCCGCCCGCGACTCCGTCCGCGCGGATGTCGGTCTTCGCGTGGATGGTTTATTTCTCCATTTTGAGTAACTCTGACAATGACATCTTATAAATATCTATTGGACCCAAATACGGCTAAGCCTATAATAATTAAGGAGATCCCTCTATTGAGCTACTGCTGTTGAGCTCGCGTTCTGTAGTAAGTATTTTTTTCATAGTAATTCCGACCTTGTATTTACAAATAACTGATCGGAACAGTAATCAAAAAGGTCGCGCTGAAAAGTACGGTTTCAAATGACACGCATACAATATTAATTCCACGGACGACCGCTCGCCACACTGGACACGTCCGCTCGCATCAAAATTCAGAATTTATATGCATCGCGCGGCGCGGAACGCGGCTCCTTATATAGGCATCGGGGAGGCGTGTCCCGCGTGTGCCGCAAACGGTTCAAGCCAAATCCGACTTTCGGCGCTACAGGTTACGGCGCTGAATCCACTGCGGGTAATGCAACGTGTGTTCGCGGTTCTACAGAACAACGTCTATGAATAAAACTGAAAAATAAGATTTTTTTCTACGTATTTTTCCAGGATAAAAAGTATCCTATTTTATGCCCAGGATAATAAGGTATAATTATACCAAGTTTCATCGAAATGGAACCGTTAGTTTTCACGTGATGCCTGCACATACAGACAGACAGACAGACAGACAAAAATTTTTTTAATCACATATTTGGGTTTGGTATCGATCCAGCAACACCCCCCGCTATTTATTTTTTCAATATTTTCAATGTACAGAATTGACCCTTCTACAGATTTATTATTATGTATAGATAAAAGGCTTTCGTAATGCTATGTTATTTGACTAATCTTGAACATATTATTACCGTGTCTTTAATGCTGTCAATGTAAATATTAGAAACGCAGATGATCTCTCACTCTTGGTTTTGTTAGTTTATAATATCATCATCACATCATCATCTGCCAAGCTTTTTTCCAACTATGTCTAGTCGAACCAGATGCAGCTGAATATCAGTATTTTACATGGAGCGACTGCCTATCGGACCTCCATAACCCAATAACTGGGTAATACGATACCCCATGGTAAGACTGGTTGTCAGACTTTAAGGGCGCATAACCAGAAAGTTGCAACGTCGCAAATAGCTGTCAAATATTTACAAGTTTTAATTAATTTGGTATTAAGGTTACTGTATGAAAATAAGAAATATGGCTCTGTGGTGCGCTAAAAAATTGATTAGGGAATGCAATAATTAATATCGTAACACCGAATATTATAGTTTTAGATGTAAAAAAGTGTTTGGTGCCAAATGCTTTTTTTACACCTGAAACGGTTACAACATTAAAATTCAGTGTTTTAATTGCATTTCTATATCAATGAGAAGAAGTGAGGTTTATTTAACTGGTTAATTAATTCAATTAGGTAACTGTACATTAAAAAACTAAATTAACAAACCTAAAAATAATTACTAAAACTAACAAAGAGCATCAAAAAATTCATCCACATCGCTGTCAACGGGATAAGTGCCCAGAACGCTGGCAGCATTGCCACGTTGGATGGCAATGCTAATTCTTTGACCAAGAAATAGGCCAGCCTTCTGGTCACCCGAAGAGTCGACTATTCGTTTAGCAAGCTCTTTAAAAACTTGGTGAGCACTCGGACCCCATGGCCCTAGTGTTTCAACCCCAAACGGCTCAAATACATAGCTGCTAGTCAAGCCATTGTATTTACGCCGTTTGAGGTTTTCAGCACTTGCAGCAGCCGCACCAGCACAGCACGCCGTACCGCGAAGATGGGATGGCGCAAGGGTGTCGACACATGTTGCATCCCACACCAAAGGTCTACCCAACTTCCATGGCATTATAGTCATCCCATCTGGTCTCTTCCCATCGTCGCGTGCCAAGCCATTGGGTTCTAAAACAGCTGGCACCCCGGCGATGACAAGAGCACGACGGATAATGTCATTTAAGCTGGCGTGCCGTGCTAACCGACCCGCACTTTTGCTGCAGGAAAGGCCATGGTGCCCGAGGCAGTCGACTGCTTCGCCACACTGACAGCGATGTGGAGCACCGCAAGGAGCGCCCAAACGCAGACATGTAGCGATCCGGAAAGTAGTGTCACTCAGCATGGTACCTATGTTGAGTGACGGTAGTGCCTGAAGCCATAGACCCGACTCCCATTCGCCCACAGCCAGCAGGCGGGCACGCTCTACAGAATTGGTTGACGTATTAACAAGATTGTACCGTACCAACCTGCAGAGCGGCTCATCCCACTGCCTCTGGGAAGATGGGTTCACGGGTCGATCTGAATCCGGGCAAGTCATTTTCCAGGCGTTCTCCGCATCGGTCAAGCACGGCACTTCAGAGTCAACCAGGGAGAGACTTAATATCTTCCTGGTTAAGGTTTCAGTGCTGTGGACAGAGGACAGGAACGCCGGTAAACTCACACTGGAAATTTTGCGGACGCCGAGTCCACCAAAACGGATAGGGAGGGTGGCTTGCAGCCACGCTCGGTCGTCCAGGGCCACATTAAGGATGGATGTTAAAGTATTACGAATAATTTGGTCAATTTTGTCCAAAATGTGTTGATGCTTCCATAGAGGAGAACACCGGAGATAGTACATAAAATTTGGACCAAAACAACAATACCTAATAAGGGTGAATGCTGAATGTAAGTTGATTTGGGAAAGTCTATCTGAGATGTCATTAAAATGATTAATTTTTTCGTCGATGAATGATGAGAAACTATCTTCGAAAATAGGGGAACCTAGGAGGTTTAGAGAACTTTTTTCTATAATCTTGATTTGAGGAGCTATTGCATTGAATTTGTCAAGAGTTGTCTGTCTGTCAGTCGTGTCAGAAAGAAAAATTTCGCATTTCGATGGGTTGAGGTCCAGACCGATTGATTTAAATTCCTTTTGGATGAATTCAAAGTCATTAATAACGGTGTCTACGTCACCTCCTAGAGTTCCGTCATCTAAATACCAAACATTAAATTTAGAATTTAGTTTTTGGATGATGGGATGTATGGCTAGACTGAAAATGACAGGCCCGAGAGGGTCACCTTGTTGGCATCCAACTGCTGATTCCAAAACATTATTTTTGTATAATAATTTAGAAGGGTGCCGGTAGCACTGCCACAAAAAACCGAAAATTTCAGGTAATTCTTTTTTTGCCTCAGCCAACAAAGTGTCCCTGTTAACAGAGTTAAAAGCGTTCTTAACGTCAACCTTGAGAATGACATCACCTTTACCAGAATTTAAAAAAGAGGAAAGGGCATGTACGGCAGCCTCACAGCCCCCCTTGGAGCCAAAGCCAAGTTGTAGGGGCTGGAACTTCTTTGTAAGCGAATCGCTGTACAGTTTACAGCATATTTTGGCTGCCATACGCCTGTAGGTGCAACCGACGGCTATGGGACGAATACCGCCGTCCTTCTTACGTAGGGCACATAAGTTGGCCCCGTATAAGACATCGACGACGGCATCGTTCACGCCGCCGGAGAGCATTAGGTTGACCAGAGCCGCAAGCTCCTTCAGAAGCGACTCGCCAGCATCCCCGGCGCCTGAACTCAACAAATCTTTTAAATGTTGTGGAGTCAGGCCGTCGAGGCCACCGGCAGAACCGCTGCGGAAAGAGCTCACGGCTGCGATCAACTGTGGGGCTGTAATTTTGAATAGATTGTCCTGAACAAGGGGATCCGGGTTAACAGGCGGTTCTGGAAAGGTGAGGCCATCCGCAGGCGCTGGATGTTTGCTCTCCAGGGCTGAAAAAGTCTCTGGAGAGTATGGCGCCACCACATCACTGCTGAACAATAGTCTGGCTGCCCCCCTAATGTCACCCTCACTTAATTTGGATTCTACATGTCCACAAATGCCTTTCTGGATAAGGTTATTAAATGTAGGCAATTTAGAATCTAAAACATAGGCCGAAATGTTGCAATTTTCTTTAATTTGGTTGGTCAGAGATTTTTTTGAAGCCAAATTTTTCTGGACGTGCAGAATCCTGTAAGGGAAGGTGAGTAGTTGCTCCCAGGCACGCTCCGAGTTCTCTTGGGTTGCGACACGGACACATTGCGCCAAACTCAGCGCAACAGACCGTCTCGCACCCCGAGGAACCCTCTTTAATACAGGTGTGGAATTTTTGAATTTGGATAATGTTTTCCAAAAAGGTTGGTCAGAAAGTGGTATTGTCGTCGGGATTGTTGCTGGGGGGTCCAAAGGTACACTATGTGGTTTGTGAACCTTGCCATAGTGTATCCTTAGACCCCGTTCGCCTTTAAAATAACGGGCCTGGGAGCAATGGGGACATCTCACCAGTTGCACATCCAGTGATGTGGCAGGTTGACTGGCACCACTCAAACCGGCGTCACTACTACCGGCGTTGGACATGCAGAGGGAAAATATTATTTTTCTACTTACCAACTATATATACACAAAAATACTATAAAACACTTAGAAAAACACCTAAACAAAACGGGAAAAAAAATGTCAAAACACAAGTCAACAGACGTCGCCAGATGACAGCGTCGATGACAGCGTCGCGCTGGCGGCCTGGGGCGCCGCCGCCGCCGCATGTAGTCTATGTTCGGTAGAGGTCCGCCACCGATGCGCAAGCCGCGCTGTCATACTTTATTAGCCGTCGGCCACGCTATCCTGATGCGTCTTGATGGTGAAATGATGCCACGTTGGTGCGGCCAGTGTGCGCGTCCAGCGACCGCACCGCAACCAAAAGATGAAGCAATTTAAAGACGGTTGTAAAGTACTTTTTTAACAAAAAAACCTCGAAAGGGGCGAAAGCTAGCATATAATAATTCAGCTATTTCAGGCGACAAAATCCACCAAACAATTATTTCTCCCCAACACTTTCATGCGCAAATGTAAATAATTAATTTGCACGTCTCACGAGTCTGTAGAATATCGTAATAATTAAATATAAATATGTAAATAATTACATATGCTGGTTTAAATGTCATTTACTATTTTAATAATTTATTATTAATTTCAATGTATTTGTAACATAAAATATACATATATTTTATATTTTATATATAACCATTTTTATTTCTATATCAATGTTATAATGCACTACAGAGCGATATTTCTTATTTCTATACAGTAACATTGCTGATATAATTAAAACTTATTAATATTTGACAACTAATTGCGACGTTGCCAACTTTCAGAATAAGCGCTCTTAAGAGCTTCTGACTAATAGTAACGACTGTCAAAGATCTACAAATGACAGCCGGGTACGTGCTTTCCGAGGCACAGAGGAAACTCTCTATGTCAGATGGTCACCAATCCACAGACCAACCTCGTCAAGCGCGGAAGATCGGCCTGTGCGGCTGTAATTATATATTTAGCCACGAGCACCTTTTCCTTTGTTAATTTATAACATTAAAACAAAAAATCATCATAGTCAATCTTCCTGCTCAATCGCGTTCTACTTGGGGTCTGCGCAACACACTTTTTTACTAAAAATTAAATATATAATTAAAGAGTTTCCCGTTTCTCGCAACCGAGATGAAAGCAAGTGGTCTGGCGGTTTTATGGGGAGGTCTATGTTCAGCACTGGACGTCCTGATCACGATGATGATGATAATGATGAATTTTCTCATGATGATGTCTTATGGGGCTTTTCACACGAACTGCAGAATCTGTCAACGGGCTAGCGAGATCTCTGGTGGTGCAGGAAAATACACAAATTACAATAATTTTCATAAAGGGTAAAAATAACTTTTGTTTGCCACCGTGTTGAAAGGATTAGCCAGGCAACAGGAGTCGCTGCTACAGTGAGCAGGGTTCGCGTTGTTGAATTTTGGGCCAAAAAAAAAGAAAAGCAATCGACACGCTAAGAAAGGCAAAAAAATATGCTGCCCTACTAAAAGTCACAGAGTTATATCTACAATATCCCAGTATAAACAGTTCCTATTTATATACAGGGTGTAAGAGACATCGACGCACAAACGGATACCATGGGTCCAGGACATGATTCTGGATTCGTCGGATTTTTCCTAATTTTCAAAATTTTTTGGAGTTTGTTTTACTTTAAACTGTTCATAATCGTTATTCTTACCTAACCCAATGAGATTTTTAATAAAAAAGTAATTAATTCACTACTTTCACTAAAAAGTAGCAATGTAAATAAAACTAGAAATGGTGTCTTCTTAGATGTTTTAATAAAAGGTCATCGTATACCTAAATACTGTGTCCAGTACCACAGTACCTGTAGTACTTTCAGCGCGGCTCAATCTTAAAAAAAAAAACAAACATTAAAAAAATAAATAAAAAACTTTTTCAAAAAAAAAATGTAACCGACTTCCCACAAAAAAGTTCAAAATAACCTACAAAAAAACTTTTCTTTCGAAAGTCGATGACTTTTTGTCACCGACTTTCGAAAGAAAAGTTTTTTTGTAGGTTATTTTGAACTTTTTTGTGGGAAGTCGGTTACATTTTTTTTTGAAAAAGTTTTTTATTTTATCCTTTTTAGTTTCAATAAGTATTCAACCCAAATTATTGTCAAATACACAATTTTCTTACATGTAGGTACACTAAAATATTGTAATCCGTAGCACCGGTAATAACATCGTCCATGTATGTACTCTTACACAATGAGCAAAAAATGAAAACTACTGCACCAAACTAAATGAAAATTTTATGGGACCAAATGGCAGATATACTGTATCGAACAAAAAAAGAATCATCGAAATCGGACCAGAAACCTCGGAGTAATCGGTGTAGACAATGTTGAAAACTTTTTAGGTTTTTGTTGATTTTTCAAAAAGTGCTAGTCCGATTTCGATAAAATTTTAATGGGACCATTCGGGAAGTATACCCTTTCCAACGAAAAAAGAATTTTTCAAATCGGTTGGTAAAAGACGGAGATATGCCCGAACAAACATAAAAAAAAGAAATATAAACATCCGAATTGAGAACCTCCTCCTTTTGGAAGTCGGTTAAAAAATAGGAAAAAACCGACGAAAAATTCCAACACGTGGAGGTCCAGAATCATGTCCTGGACCCATGGTATCGATGGTATCCGTTTGTGCGTCGATGTCTCTTACACCCTGTATATCAAAACATATTTAATATACATATATTGTTGTATTAAACGATAACAAAAGAGCAACTAGTAAGCTAACTTACTGAGCTTAATATGGCTCGGTATCTGATTGTTTTCGAGATTACTGGCCCAATTACAAACGCAAAGGCAAGCACGATGATTAAATTAAACAAGAACTTATATAGAAGTTCGGAGATATAATATTATTATGATCAAAATATAATTAAATATTATGTTATGTAGTATTTGTATATGAATGGGTTTGTGTAGTTATAAATATGAATCTCAATTTAATTTTCTACAGTGAAATATTTGAGTTTCAGCAAATTCATCAGTCAAATTATTTTATATTAGCAGTTCGTAGGTACTTCAGTGACATTAATTTGTGCTGAAAGAAACTAAACTTAGAGTTTTGCATAAACGTTTCGAAAGCAATCGGCAAAGCTCAATCAACGTTTGTCTCAATCTGTTTGGGGTAGCGCGACATTATATTATTAGGTAGTAAAGAGTGTAGAACTAGAAACATTCTATAGGTATGGAAAATATGTGATTTTCTAATAATAGACCTGACCGGACACAATTGAGAAATCACACCATATAAAATCGAGGGCAAAACCCAAACTACTCACGCTTAACCTTTAATTCAGAACACAACAGAAAAAAAAACAAAGTAATCTGAACAAAAAAATGTCACAAGTAGGCGTAATAAAATGAATCGATGCCCAAACAAAAGTAATGAACCTGTCCACAATACTCGAATTGTCACACAAAATAACAAAAGAAATAACAATCCACTCTTAAGTGGCCCGCACTACGATAATCAATCTAGTTTTACATCTGATTAGGTGCAAATTACAATACAAATAGACCAGTCACGATCTAAATGTTTGTCGAAAGAAATGATTTAACTTTTTGATCTACATTTCGGAAAAAACACCTAGAGTTATAGGCAACACGAGCTACAATCGTTTGGAATAGGAACTCAGTTCAAACGTTCAGTTCTAAATCGATGTTCTTACTTAAAATGTGCTACAAACCACGTAAAGTTTACATAATTTAGATTTCTAAAATTAGAGCAGTAGAGTTCAAAAATGGTTTGTTGTTGCCGAGTGTTATGATCCTTCTCGTCATGTTACAATAGTGTCTTTGCGCTTACGTCAAGGTTACATGAGATGTTAATACCTATTGTATTGGTGCTAAACATCCGTGACCTTACGATGTACAAAGTTCACTAAGTGCAGGAGGCACGATTTACCCACACCGGTGAACACTAGCTATTATAACGCTACCGAATTAAATCGTCGGAAAATTGTCGGAAAATTCGTTACGCGCTTTATCATCTGTACTCGTCTATGTAAACATATAATGACTTTTGCATCTGTGTGAGTGCAAAATAACATAATTAACCCGTAAAGGTCAGATTTAGTTAATAACAGGCGGATGAATACACTCTCTGTTCCGTCAAAACAATGGCGAAGATGGACGGTCTTAAAGGCAATACATTTTGTGAACAGCCCTAAAAGAGCAAAACTGATAAGTTGCGGGGGCACAACAGGTAGGCAGCATACATACGCACATGACATGTGACCAAGTGTGATTACTAACAAACACAAAAGAGTATCACCTGTAGAGGTCCCGCACACAGGCGCGCTCGAGGTAATAAATCTGTACAACACGAACAAAATGGTGCACGCACACATGCGGCGCGGTTCACCTGAGTAACCTCCACATAGGGTCGCGTGCGAGTTCATTTGTAGCACACTGTTGCGTTTTCACCTGTTGAGCGGCGCGCGTGTGTGGGTGCGCGCGTAGTGTTTCAGTTGGTCGGTCTGTTTGGCGCGCTTTGGTCGTATTGTGTTGCCTGGTACTGCTCGGACAGTCCGCGCTTCGTACCCACGTGTGCGCACTGAATGCTAATTGACTGTACTGATAAGTGCGCGCTGACATTTGACCGGCGATAACATTGTGCCTATGTCCTGGTGAAACCATTGTTTAGCCATATTTTATTTTTGCTCTCGTTGAATGACAGAATTTTCGTTAAGTGGACAGTGATAGAAAGTGTTTACAGTGACTTTGGACGTTTCGTTATCCAAACTGAGGAATATTTCGACCGAAGAATACATTTGGAAATACATAAAAGGTATGTTTTTGTTTTTTGGGGTTATTTGTTTGTGAATTCGGTCCAAGTTATTGCGAATACGATATTGCTTTAGTAATAACTTTACATGTACCTCGTCTTAGTTGTAAATAGTTAGTGATTATGATAAGCATGTAATCCTTTAGGATTTATAGCTCAACATGGCATATAATTACGGTAATATTTCATTGAAATATCTCTAATGTCATATTTAGACATCAATTGAATTAATTAATAAGCTATAACTTGTTAAACTGGAGGCGGTTCATTGCGACAAGGGTAAGGGTTTAATAGGGCTCCAATTGATTTTAATAGCATAATAAATTAGCGAGGATCAATTACTTGGTTTACTGCTAAAGTCTCTGTAATCCTTCTAATTGGAATTATATTCATATTATGACTATCCGTCAAACCCTCGGTTTACTATTCATCCTTGATGCGTCTAAATAAGGCAGTTGTTTTCGAAAATAACTTCTTGAGTTGCTAACATAACTATGTCAACTTTCAGTTTCTTAATAGTTGAATAACGATGTCTAAAAGTAAAAGAATCATGCATCTATTAAAGATAGTATCTAGGAAAAAAAAACCGAACATTTTTTGGATTGCTCCTACATTAATGAAGTGTAGAACTAAATCAAATGAAAAAATAAACAAATTGTTAAAAAGTTTGCAATTGCAAAAACTTGGATATAAGTCGAAAAAAATATTGAATAGTCATGAGAGTAGCCGCATTCGAAAAAGCGGAAAAATGCAGTAGAATGGCATTCATAACTAATTTTCTACCAAAAAGTCGCATATGGCCTGTCGAAATGTGCCTAGTTATTATTGAGATGTTACCAATAAGGTTTAAAATATGAGCACATTGCTATAAATAGGAGTAAGTCATGACTGAAATACCAAAAAGTTGCATGAAAAACAAATGATTCTATTTAGTGCGGTTTCCCCCTTATGTCTATGGTTTTCCCATTCGCCGTTGAATAATTTACTTTTTAAATTGTTGGTTTCGTTTCTAGATAGTTCTTTTACTCTTAACTTATAAGATTTTCTGTGGAAAGAAAAATTCAAGCCGCGACCGGGCTTTTAACAGATTTACTGAATCCGAAGGTCGCAGGTTCAAATCCCGCTCGCGGTTCGGATTTTAGTTTCCACAAAGATTTTCATCTTTGAAATTCTCGACACAATACGTAAATGCGTATATACTGTTTAAAAATATTTAACCAATATTTTTAGGAAATAAAAGTAGTTTTAAGGAAAAATTATCATACCAAAAAATATTGAGTGCCTAACTGTATTTTTTTTTCCGGAGTTCTGTTATAACACGGAAGTAATTTTATATGAAAATATTTTCACGTTACAATGTATTGTTTCTATTATCAATTTCATCTAATCTAATCTAAAAAATAATGCTTTCATTTGTATGTCCAGCATTTAGTTACATACATGTTCTTTACCAATAAGGAAGCGTAGACTTTGTAGCACAAACTTCGTAGCGAAGTCTTCGTAGCGTAATATTTGTAGCGCAGACTACGCGGCGTAGCAACCTTGCACGGCAAGGAAAATGGAGATCAATACAAAAATTAAAATGGTAATTTCGGAAGATGGATTTACCATGTAAATTATGTCTTATTATCTAAGCTATGTAGTGTGCTCGACATTTCGCACTTATGTAACCTCAGTTTCATCTAAGCTAAGCTTGAATTCCAAAAAACTTCTTACACTCCTTAATATTATAATATATTATTATTTTTATTACATCACTAACTAATTTTACCGTTTACCGACCCATCAATATAATAAACCCCGTACTAGAACTCTATGGAATGATTCTACACTTATTATACAGATACACCAGTCATTACGAAGAATTAATTTCTTATATTATTTTCCTCAGTAATAAAACCTTAAGGAGGTAATATATGTAGGTATTTGATTTACGTCATCGATCGATTACGATTGTAATTGGCTGTAATTGGTGGGCCACTGTCGGCCACTGTCAGCCACTGTGGTACGTCAGCGTGAGAACAGTTACAATTAAAGTCGTTATTGAAATGTGATGGCCTGATGGGTCTTCTGTTTATACAGGCTTTCTTTGTTATTATCTTTACAATCGCCTATCTAAGTTTAAAACTGATAACAATAGCCCAGTCAACGAATGCTCAAAACAAGGTATAGAGGGAAAGTATAAAAAGAACACAATTTTTGACTTTCTAACTTTGTTTGGCTGTGTTTCTAGTGTAATCTAAAATGAGTTTCTGAGCTAATTTTTACTGCTCCCTCGGTGGGAGGAAGAATAAAGATATCAAGCTTGATGGTGGCCTTAGACCCCTTTAGCTAGAGGCCTATATCACCTCAAGATGCAGGTTTAACATTACTCTGTTCATTTTAGGTAGAGAAGGGTCTGAAAAGACTGATGTTGCTTTCTGGATCTTTGGCGACATCAAATACAAATTTACAAATGCGAAAAGGTAATATTTTTTTTCCCAAAGTTACAGACTTTCAAGAGCGGATACCACGGAAACTGTAGAAGTTATTGAAATGCTTAGTGAGTAAAACTGAAGGGAAATTTATTCAGCTTTTGATTTGTTTTTACTTGCTATGCCACTAGGACGCATGGTTTCCGAGATGTATGCGAAAAACCAAAAAATGGTACCTTCAAACCCTTGAGCTGTGGCCCCTCCCCCACAGCTCAAGGGCTAGGGGCACTTTTGATATGTTCACCTCCTACCAGGACAAACAAAGTTAGAAAGTCAAAAATTGTGTCCCAAGACTTTCCCTCTATAACTGTTCAATGACTGGGGCTACAAGTAGGTATTAAGGTGCATAAAAAAGTTCGATTCTATTAGGTAATTAAACTTTAAAAAAAAATTAACCGCCTTCAAAAACAACCACAAAAAAGGGTAAAATAACCTACAAAATAACTTTTCTTTCGGAAGTCGATAGCTTTCTTTTTTTTATTTCGTTGTCTTTTATGCCAAGGCAGGCAGTTAATTTTTTTTTTAAGTTTTATATTTTACTCTTTTTAGTTTAAATATTCAACCCAAATTCTTGTCAAATACATCATTTTCTTACATGTGCACGAGAATTTGGTAATCCTTAGCACCGGTATTAACATCACTCGTGTACACAATAAGCTAATAAAATTCCTATCAAAAACTGCTGAACCGATTTTGATGAAACTTACAGTGTTCCCTAAAGTGAACTATTCCTCGTACAACAAAAAAAAAGAATTTTGAAAATCGGTCCACAATTGGCGGAGTAATCGCGTAACAAACACTCAAAAAACTAAAGACATCATCCATCAATAAAAATGCTCACAATAAAAGTAATAAACCAAAGTGGATGAAATTTTTATGGGACCAATGGGAAATTATACTGCATCGAACGAAAAAAGAATTACACTGATCGGACTAGAAACCTCGGAGTAATCGGTGTACATACATAAAAAAAAACACACCGACCGAATTGAGAACCTCCTCCTTTTTTTGAAGTCGGTTAATAAAATAATTTAAACTAAAAGTTAATTGAAAAAGATCTAAACAGTATCTATATTTTCTCGTCTTTAAAATAGCTCAGTAAAGCCTATACCGGTTAAAAACAGATTTGGCGCTTTGGCGTTTTCTGATATATTTATGATAAATAATTATAATACGCATTAAGGCATGCGGCGCCAATTTCTATATTTTTATTCGTACCTTTCATCATTATCTATGGGAACGAAATCCGAACCAGCATCATTTAAATCATAGCCGATCTTTAAATAAGAAAAAAATATACCCATCAATGCCCCTCCCAACATGGCCCATTATGTAAAGGTGTCATTACCAGCTAATTAGTGAGACGTCAGGTGTCAAATGTAAGTCAAAAATGTCAAGTTTTTTTTCTTTTTACATGATAACTGCATGATGAATTGTTCCTAAAGTGTCAAAACTTTAGTTAATGACGCAGCTTGTAGTAAAGGTGTAGACTTGTGTTTTACCCACAGTGTAAAGTCAGTTTTTAGAAATTGTCAACAGTTTTTCTTTGTGGTCACAATCTTGACTTTTTTTTAAATATTTTATTTAATTTTAAGATTCTGAATATTTTATTTAACATTATTTTTATTATATGCGAAATCTGAGTATAGTTTGTTCAGAATCAGTAACTGATTCGATTCCAATAATTTTTACACCATGTTATATTTTTTTTCAAAAATATTTTAATTAAATTTTATTACCAGTTAAATACAATACAATCACCGTACGGGTAGGTACCTATTGCCAAACTATTATCACGAGTGTATAACACAGAAGACGCGGTTTACGCGGGTGTACCGCTAAATGAGCATGTTTTTGAAAGGACAACCGGGTAATATACAAGCTTATAAAGTGATTTTTTATGATAAAATTTTAAAATTTTGTACATAGATTCTTTACACAAAAATACTAGACAGATGTATCAGCTTTCCCATAAACAAAAAATAATGTTGTACCTATACTTATTCTGGGATAAAAACTTGATGATCCTGTCACTGCAGGTGATTTTAAAATCCAGCAGTGGGTGAAGTTGGGCTTAACAATACCACCTTATAGTAAATTATGCCTACTTATCTTAAGATTCTTATAGTGGTCTACAGTTATTCAGTCTTACAGTATTCTTACAGATTACAGTAGTAGTATATCTTACGTAACCATTAAAAATAGTATGAAATATCCAAAACATTTTTTTTAAAAATTAACCGAATCTAAAACACTTTCGGAAGGTAGTGACTTTTTTTATTTTTTTGACTTTTTTGTCGCCGGATTAATTTTAATAGGTATCATAAAATTTCCTTTGCTGGAAAAGATGGGTTTTTTAATTGAAATCGAGGGATATAGGATACATAAATTATGACGGCAGGGAATTTCAATGTTAACTTGAAATTCCCTGAAAGTGTACATGCAAAAATATGATAAAGGTTAGGGCTTATTTTTCCTGCAGGGCGGTAAATTATATAGAAATAAGTAGGTTAGGTACACAATTACTCATTAATTGCGGCTTAGAAAAGCCCATGTGTTAACAAAAATAAAAAATAACATAGGTTTATATTAATAAAAATTTCGGAGGGAATAATTTTTGTAATAAATTATAATTAATTTAATAACCATAATAAATTATTTTTTAAGCTGGAAGTATCAAGTACATTTTTATTAAAAAAAAAAACATTAAATTTTTCTAAATAAGTGATTAAATAATAAACAGAACTAAAAATTCACTATCACAATTGACATTCAGTATGTGTCAAACTGTCAAAAGCATGTAGTTATAGATATAGTTTGACACAGGGCAAATTGAGGCTATTTTATTGTATTTATTATATGATATATTATATAAAATTTATTCATTTTCTGCATTCCTTCTCCACATACAACTTTATATTTTCAAAATTTTATAATACCGCGTGATTTTGTTAAAAAACCGGCCAAGTGCGAGTTGGACTCGCCCATGAAGGGTTCCGTAGCAGCAAGCATAGATTAGAGATATAATTATATTGAGATTAGTAAGTAATATACACAAACAATAAAAATAACTTTGTTTTTCATAGTATTTGTATGAATGGCAAAGTTATATTTGCGGTTTTTGAAAATGTACTATATCTCAAAAACTGCTAACTTTATCTCATCCAAACCAATTTTCGTTGGTAGTTTTGGTTGAGGTCTACATTATATATTTTTTTTAGTTTTATCATTCTCTTATTTTAGAAGTTACGGGGGAGGGGGGACACACTTTTTACCACTTTGGAAGTGTCTCTCGCGCAAACTGTTCAGTTTAGAAAAAAGTGATGTTAGTAACCTCAATATCATTTTTAAAGACCTATTCATAGATACCCCACACGTATGGGTTTGGTGAAAAAATTTTTTTTGAATTTCAATTCTAAGTATGGGGGGCACCCCCAAAATTTGTTTTGTTTTGATTTTTGTGTGAAAATCCTAATGCGGTTCACATAATACATCTTTCTACCAAGTTTCAACAGGATAGCTCTTATACTTTCGACAAAAAGTGGCTGTGACATACACGGACAGACAGACAGACAGACAGACAGACAGACATGACGAATCTATAAGGGTTCCGTTTTTGCCATTTGGCTACGGAACCCTAAAAAGCGATAAGTACCTGCACAGCTTTCCCAACACGACCGTGTAAAATAAAATAGCACTTAAAATGACCTATTGACATTATGTATATACGTACATGACCTACGCTTTCGTTTATTTATATCATGTTGATGACAATGTCAATTAATGTTTAGGTACCTACATTATATATAATTTCCATTTAATAAGAAAAAAACATTTGTGATTCATAAATAGCCAGTTAAGTTTTACGCTTGTTTTGAACTTATTGTAAAGATAATTTCCAAGTATGACGTTTTTTTTTTTCAATTAGGTACTGTTATGTGATATAATAAGCACTCAGTTATGATTTGGTTAAAGCGCCAATACATAGGCTGCAGACATCTGAAATTTTAGACGTGAGATTTCAGCATCCACAATTGTTCGTCCATGCCAGTTTTGACTTAAACTTTCTCCCCCTTATTAATAAACGTGGACTAAAGTTACGCCAAGGTTAATCCTTAAAAAATGTATGGTTAATCCGAAGATATACCTTGGCGTAACTTTAGTCCACGTTTATTAATAAGGGGGTATAAGTTTTTTTAATAGTAGAATAAGAAAACAATCTTTATATGCGCGAAATGTTTGGGTGTTTAATCTAAAAACTTCTACATATTATGCCTACTGCTATTCAGCATGCGAAAATTTTAAAAACTATATAATTTGTTATAATTACAATTTTGTTAGACATTGAGATTCTTGTAGTGCCCATAACATGAAAATTAAAATTAACTAAAAAATATAATTATTATGTAACTCTAAATACAGGTGGTCGCGGGACTAACGAATACAGTGACTCCGGAACGTAAAGGGGTATTGAAGAACTCCGTGGATTTTAGTTAGTACAAGTCTGACAGTCCCTCCTGCCCTGCCCTGGGTGGGAGGACTCATTTGATGATTTTACCACGTCAAAAAAAGAAACTCTAAATACAGCTGAAAAAAAATTGAAAAAAAGACATCCTTTATTTTACAGTGAAGCTTATTCAAAGTACAGTCGTCTCCATAAATACTCACAAGACATTAATAGGCCGTACAACGATGATCGTTGCTTATTACCATCAGGGCCGGTCACGCTCCGTCCCGGAAGTAACAACACTAGCTGCTCATTGACACGCTGAGCGCAGGACTGACACGCGTGTCACCTCCCTAGCACGTCTTCAATATTCAATGTTAAGGGCTCGTTCTCACGCCACATAGGAAATTATAGAACTTTTTTCTTCCTAGAACACTCACGATAGAAATAATAAATATATATATAAAATCGGTTATTCAGGTAACTTTGACTATTACAAATAAAATCAAATCAATATTAGTAAAATAATGAAGTAAGGCATTTCGGCAGTAACAGAATAAGGTGTTTTTGTTTATGTGTAAGTATATAGTTACTGTGATGGAATTATGGAAATATACAAGCAGTTTTTCGTTTTTAATTCAGACTATCTATTTTTACTTCATTTTGAATGATAGTGCTCTAAATATTATACTTATAACTTTTAAAAACTTTAAAATAGTTATTCTGTAAATATCTTCTAGAATTCAAATGGGTAATAGGTGCCTAAGTACATATACATACCTTATGTTTAGAGTATTTGTTACCAAGTTACTAATGTGCACATTAAGTGGACACCTCATTTAAATTAACATGTTAAAATTAATAGTTTTTGCGTGACTGCAATGTAAACATTCCTAGCAAAGAACAACATTTTATTTCAATACCAGTGTTCACCTTTATGAAAATTGATTGTTTTCTTTAGTTTTCGTGTTTATCTCCACGTATTTATGTTCTTAGGTCAAAATAAACAATATTATGCTTCGTGCGATGTTTATTTAAACTTATGACTATATTGCTCTGACTACTTCTGGTACGATTTCTTTTAGTGGGTATGCATGACGAAGGTTTGATTAAGAAGATCACGAATTTTATACCGTATGCCTCTTGGCATCTGTGACATCAGGATATATTGCACTTTGTGCGTTATTTTAGATTTTTTATACATTAAACATAACGTTTATCCAGGTTAGCATAGAACTTCTGAGAAAAAATATACACAATCAGTTTTCATTTTAAATGTGTAAAAATAATGCAAGTTTGTAATGTTCGTTGATCACCTTGATTTATTCTTAACGGCTATAACAGTTACCTGTATTTTTTTTTCAGTAATTAAATTAATTTATTAGGAATCTATCCCTTAAAGCTATGATTAAATTGTAGGCATGAGTTTTTTTTACTTTAACATTTTTTTATGTTATTACACCAATAAGTTACTTTTTATTTCTTACCTTCTTGTTATAGCAAGGTCATATTTTACTTTATAACCAATGAGAACGCACCCTAAACATGCAGGCATAAACAATGATGGCTGAGTTCGGATGTGGGCCGCGTCCGCATAATGTTCCATCCTCTTGTATTATTTCTAAACGTTTCGTTTTATGGTAAACAGACTACTCGTATGTGCTCGGATTTATCTGGTTTATTACCATGCAGGTATAAAAGAAATGAAAGGCCTGGTTGAACCGCGTAGGTGGTTATTTAAATTTTAATTTAAATGTTTGTTTAAATTGCTGTTGCTGTTATGACACGTATACCTAAAAATTTTCATCACTAGGTAATTTATGTATTTTTAATTATGTATTATTTCGTATTGAACAAAATTAAAAAAAAAAATGTATTAAGTAAGTACGTTATTTTCGAGACTGAAGTTTTTAAGGATGTGAACTGATTTTAATCGGATAAGCGTTTATTATACTATCAAATGTTTGCTCTAATTTCAGTTTGAAACTATCTTTCTTCTTCAAAACAATGTAAAGTTTACCTACCTAGTACCTATACTACAATCTCACCTCAAATGATTAAATCACAATATATTTTCACAAGTTATTTTATTCACCAGTAATAATATTCTCCAATAAACTCAACGACGCGACGTATGAGATAAACATATCTTGCAGACGGCAGGCGTGCTCGTCTGTCGGGGGTTCAAACCGCGAGGTGTCGGGTTACTGTTGTGCTTGTTGCACTTCAAGTGTCTTTAGTGCAGTGGCGTTATTGCTACTGTTTATCCTTAAGTCAGAAAAATGGGAAGCATATTGAGTGAGTAAGGGAGGGACTTTACTCATGGCGCGAAGCGACGCGGTTCGACCGATTCCAACTATAAGTGAAAATCAAAATCAACCTTTGCACTACGACATATGACATAAAACACGTCGTTATCTATGGATAGATGAAAAACAAAACACAATCGCTACGATGACGTTAAGTCAATCGAATTGCATCATTATTTCTTAGTAGCAAAGTTGATTTTCACTTGTAGTTGGAATCGGTCGAATCGCGCCACGAGTAAAGTCCCTAAGAGTTAGGCTGTAGATTTATTATGTAGTATTTAGCTCGATTTAACTGAGGAGGAGCTCGTGGCTAAATAATGACAACCGCACAGGCCGATCTTTCGAATTCAGCCTCACTTGCCGAGGTTGGTCTGCGGATGGGTGTCATAGCGAGTTTCCTCCGTGCCTAGCAAAGCACGTAAAGCCGTTGGTACCGGATGTCATTTTCCGATCTATGACAGTCGTTACTGTTAGTCAGAAACTCTAAAGTGTGACAACCAGTCTTACCATGGGGTATCGTATTACCCATTTGCTGGGCTGTGGAGGTCGTATAGGCAGTCGCTCCATGTAAAATACTGATATTCAGCTGCATCTGGTTCAACTGGAAGCAGACCCCAATATAATTGGGAAAAGACTAGGCAGATGATTTAGCTCGATTTAACTTTTTCGACAAAGGATTTGTCAGATATAAAAACTTTTTCAAAAAAAAAATGTAACCGCCTTCAAAAACAACCATAAAAAACGGCAAAAAACCTACAAAATAACATTTCTTTCGGAAGTCGGTGTCTTTGTTTTCTTTATTTCATTTTTTTTTTTTTTTGCCACCGACTTCCGAAAGAAATGTTATTTTGTAGGTTTTTTTACCGTTTTTATGGTTGTTTTTGAAGGCGGTTACAATTTTTTTTCAAAAAAAGTTTTTATTTTACTCTTTTTAGTTTAAATATTCAACCCGAATTCTTGTCAAATACAACATGTGCACTAGAATTTTGTAATCCATAACACCGGTAATAACATCGCTCATGTACACAATAAGCTAATAAAATTCCCTATCTCAAAAACTACTGAACCGATTTTGATGAAACTTGCAATATTCCCTAAGTTAAATGATACCTAGTACAACAAAAAAAGAATTACTTAAATCGGACTTGTAGTTCCAGAGATATGCGAACTCAAACTAAATCAGTCGATGCCTACTTCTTACTATTAAGGAGTTCTACCTTCCATCATCAGCTCAGCTACATAAAATTATGATTACCATACGCAAGTACTTAAATTACTTCATAAAATTTGCGAAAAACGGTGTGTCGGCCTATAAAATTCGAGGGTTGCCCTCGATTTCTCCAGGATCCAATTATCAGATCCCAACTTGGTGACTATGGGACCACCTCAGAAGTACCTCCTTTCGAACAAAAAAAGAATTTTAAAAATCGGTCCACAATTGGCGGAGTCATCGCGTAACAAATATACAAAAAAAAAAAAAAACATACCGTCGAATTGATAACCTCCTCCTTTTTGAAGTCGGTTAAAAAGTGTTCAGTCTGTCAGACAGTTGGATGAAGAACCTAATTTGGAAAGCAGCCCTTCTTGACACGGCACGTTTACGGCACTATTCACATTTCACAACATTATTAGGAGGTTGCTTACTCTGGAGCTCTGACCGCCCGGTAGCTTGGACACTGTTAACAATATCAGTGCGTTTAAAAACATAGAAACTCATATACAAACATCTACACCCGGAACAACTACTTGTAGGTCATACAAATATTTGTTCAGAGCGGGGATCGAACCCGTGACTTGCTGCGCAGCAGTCGATCACTCTACCACTGCGCCAGCCGAGCCTTCTTATATGGTTTTTGTTTTTTTAGGGTTCCGTAGTCAAATGGCAAAAGCGGAACCCTTATAGATTCGTCATGGCTGTCTGTCTGTCTGTCCGTCCGTATGTCACAGCCACTTTTTGTCGAAAGTATAAGAGCTATCCTGTTGAAACTTGGTAAGTAGATGTATTATGTGAACCGCATTAGGATTTTCACACAAAAATAAAAACAAATAAATTGAAACTCTACTTAGAATTGAAACTCAATAAATTTTTTTCACCAAACCCATACGTGTGGGGTATCTGTGGATAGGTCTTTAAAAATGATGTTGAGGTTACTAATATCATTTTTTTTTAAACTGAACAGTTTGCGCGAGAGACACTTCCAAAGTGGTAAAAAGTGTCCCCCCCCCCTGTAACTTCTAAAATAAGAGAATTATAAAACTAAAAAAAATGTATAATGTAGACCTCAACAAAAACTTCCAACGAAAATTGGTTTGAATGCGATACAGTTAGCAGTTTTTGAGATATAGTACATTTTCAAAAACAGCAAATATAGCTTTGTCATTCATACAAACACTATGAAAAACAAAGTTATTTTTATTGTTTGAGTATATAACTTACTAATCTCAATATAATTACATCCCTAATCTATGCTTCCTACTACGGAACCCTTCATGGGCGAGTCCAACTCGCACTTGGCCGGTTTTTGTAACCTCTATGGATACCAAAATTTTAAGGTATCGGAGGTGTAGTATCCTATATCTACTGGGTTTTATCTATAACTCAATGGCTCTCATGCACACCAAGCATCGGTTTACATATTATCCTGTCTAGACCTGCGTCCGCGCCATTCCGTAATGATTGACAGGTGTCATTCGTGACAGGTCCGAATACTTATGTGAGAGAGATAGTGTTTACATATCTATTAATAGATACGCTACAGGCTTGCGTCGCGTTCTGTATGAAGGGTCTTAGGTATTACATAGGTACATATAATAGCGGTGGTATGTCCCGGGGTTCAAACCGCGAAGTATTGAGTTACACCGCACCGTAAAGTCGCAACTAAAGACAGGACTTTATTAATATCGAGATTTCGCTACTGTACCGCGGAACGCACTTGTGGCGGCGTCATACGATATTTTAGTAAAAAAATTAAAGGAAAAAAAGTAAATGGGTCGTGTTTTTGAAGACTGAAGAATTTGTGGTTAAAAGCTGTTCTTATTGCAGAGGTTTGTTTCTGGTTTTGAATATTACCTGCTCAGATCGAAGAATAACCTGTGTCCAGACGAAAAATCGTTGGTTGAATGGTTACAAATAATAGACTAAATATTTATTGAGATAGGATGGATGATTCTTTCGAAACATCTTAAAACTAAGATCTTTTTGCGTAATAGCTTACTAACTATTTATAAACAACATTGTAATCTGTTTTAATTATCACGTTGAGAGCAGTGGTGGCCCAGTAGTATCGGCCTCGACTTACGGTCGTGGGTTCGAACCCAGCTAGGCGCATTACTTTGTTTAATTTATTTCAACACCACTGCTCTCAAAACGGTGAAGGAAAACATCGTGAGGAAACCGGCACGTCCTAGAACCAAAAATTCGAAGAAATGTGACATCTACCAACCCGCACTGGGCCCGCGTGGTAGTTTACGGCCTGCTCCCTCTCACAGAGAGAAGGCCTGTGTCCCAGCAGTGGGAACATTTAAAGGTTGATGATGATGAATGACGTCACAAGCCCGCACTCCCGAATTTCGAAGTGTTTTATCTTTGTCAATATTCACTGATTTGAAAGAACAAAAAGTACGCGTCTATTATTTTTCAATACTCTGATTGACGGACTAAATAGTTTTTCAATTTATTTATGAAGTAAACTACCCTTATGTATGAGAACTTTTTATTTATACGCTTAACACCAATTTCATGAACCTTCATTCACAACACAACCCTAACAAAATGACAGGCAGTGGCTCCTTCCAAGTTCCACATCGATTCGTGTCCGATAACTAATGTAAAGTAAAACATTCCTGGAGTCGACCTCGCGCGTCGTTTCGTAGTCGACGCACGCGCCGCCGCGGCATCCGCATAACCTTAGACGACTGCACTGCCTAGCGTATGTGACTGAATGACCTTAGTGGAATGTTGGCCGACGAAATTATAGTTCCGTAATTGGTAGGTACTTCGATTTGGGACCTATGAATTATGACGCAGAGATTAATACCTCGGATCTCAAGCACGAGGTTGTGTATTTAAAGTACTGCGGGTCTAGAATGGCTGTGTTGGGCGACGAAATTGTAGTTCCGTAATTAGTGGGTACTTTATGAGTGGATTTGGGACCCATAAATTATGACCCAGAATTAATACCTGGCATTTCATGCACGAGGTTGTGAATTTAAAGAACTGTGGGTCTACAAAGGCCGCTTTAGTAACATCAGAATATGCATTACCATAAAAATCGTAAAATGGAATATTCATTTCTATTGTTCTCAACCAATAAAGAATAATTTTATCGCAATTCTATTAGCAACATTACTAAAGAGCCGTTTTTAGATTCCCTGATGTGTATTTTTCAATATGAACTTCCTAAATTTTATTTGGACATCAAAAATCTTGCAAGTTAAAGTGGCAATGGGCAGGCCACATCGCTCGTAGAACTGACAACCAATGGGGAAGAAAAGTTCTCGAGTGGCGACCACGGATCGGAAGACGCAGCGTAGGCAGGCCTCCCACTAGGTGGACCGACGACATCGTGAGGGTCGCGGGCAACCGATGGATGCAAGTGGCGAATTGTCGTTCGACGTGGCGGTCTAAGGGGGAGGCCTATGTTCAGCAGTGGACGTCTTCCGGCTGATGATGATGATGATCAAAAATCTTGTGTTTGTGGCTAAACTCCTCTCAAAACAGGTCAACTGATTTCATTTTTTTTTAATGCTTGGTAGTTATGAGAATAGGTCGTAATTTATTTTTGATCTTCCTAGGGCAAAAACCTCATTTACAAAAAATATATCAGCGAAGTGGGCACCGATCAGATTATAAATAAAAAATAAAATCTAATGTCCCAATCAGTAGAACGATCATAGAACGAACACTTCGCAAAGTTCCTCTCAACGATTTAGTAAACACGATTAGATATTTTTATAAAACCTAATAAGCTCAGTTACATACCAATAATAAATTAGGAAGTAAGAACATCATAAATTTTCAGCTTTCCAGTTTTTATAACCGCGGTTACTCACTAAACTACATCAAACAAGATGTTTAGAATTCAAACGCAATTTTTTGTGTCCGTTGCGTTGGATTGGGAAAAAAGAAAAAAAAATGTACTGGCTTGATGAACTGTCTCGAAATAAGAGCAAAATGCTTCTGAGTGGTAACATGATAGGTTTTTTACGAGTCGTTCCGGACGGCCGGTCGTCAGGAGGTCACGACCGCGATCCGGCCGCCCGGCGACCGCACGGCGACCACACGACGTGACCGAACGCTGGGAACTCTTGCTACGGTGCACCTGATGATAGCTTCCTGGTTGCGTAACCAATTCAGGACCTGAGGTTTTGACTTTTTGTTTAGAAAAAAAAAATGTTACTGTTTGTTATTAGAATGATATGGAATTCAGTGTCAGCTAAAGCATCAGTTGATTTTTTAGTTTTTGATGTAATGTTACGTTTTTCCAAAGTGTCTAGATTTTGTGTTTTCATGGCCGCGTTAACGCGCCACGGTCCGAGTCCCACATAACGGTGGAGGGGGTTCGCATCGGCGTCGGGAGGACGATGAAGTACCTGGGACTCGTCCTCGACAGCCGGTGGAACTTCAGGGAGCATTTCCTGAGTTTGGCCCCAAAGCTGAACCGGGCAGCAGCCGCCCTCAGGCGACTGCTGCCTAATCTCAGCGGGCCAAACGCCTCCTGCCGTAGGCTGTACGCCGGTGTCGTGCGGTCCATGGCCCTCTACGGGGCCCCCGTGTGGGCCCTGAGCATCCGGACGCGACCACTAAAGTTGGTCGCATGCCAGAGGGTCATGGCTATCCGGATGATCCGGGGATACCGCACGATCGCCGGCGAATCGGCCAACCTGCTTGCCGGATTACTGCCCTGGGATCTGGAGGCGACTGCCCTCCAGCGCGTCTATGAGTGGCGCGTGGAGGCGCAGAGCCGGGGTGCTTCCCCGCTGCCTCGAGAAGTCGAGGCGCGGCGAGAGGAGGTCCGGCGCGATCTCAGGGCAGTATGGAGGGGACGATTGTCGCATTCGACGGCCGGGCACGCCGCAATCGCGGCGGTAAGACCCCTCTTTGAGGAGTGGCTGGATAGGAGTCACGGCGTCCTAACCTACCGCATGACGCAGGTCCTCACCGGACACGGAAGTTTCGGGAGGTACCTGTGTCTAAGGAGAAAGGAGGAAACGCCTGGGTGTCACCACTGCGAAGATCGCCCGGAGGACATACGGTGCAAGACTGCCCCGCTTGGGCAGAGCACCGACGTGTCCTCACGGCGGCGATAGGCGGAGACCTCTCGCGCCCGGCATTGGTCGCGGCCATGCTGCGGGGCGAGACGGAGTGGGAAGCGGTCGCCTCCTTCTGCGAAGCAGTCATGCTCGCGAAGGAGGAGGCGGGCCAAGTGAGAGAGAGGACAGTGTCCTCCCTCCGCCCCACCCGCAGTGGTGGACGCCCACGGCGACGGACGTCGCCAGACGATCTCCGGCCACCGTAGGCGCGGGCATGCGGGCGGCGAGTAAAGGGCAACTCGCTGCCCGACCATGGACCATGCCCGGGTCGACGGCGCGTTGTGTTCCACGCGCGCCTCAAAGAGCGTCAGCATAATGACGGGGCCCCCTCTCTAGAGGGCCAAAGCCTGCCGGGGTCGCGGGACTTATACCATTACCGTAACCCCGGAACATAAAGGGCTATTGAAGGACACCGTGGATTTTAGTCAGTACAAGTCTGACAGTCCCTCCCGCCCTGCCCGGGGTGGGAGGACTCATTTGATGATTTTACCACGCAAAAAAAAAAAAAAAAGTGTCTAGATTTGAAGAATCATGCGCACACGTAGACTTCTTGAGGTAGAGTAATAGATATATTATGTACAATTTGTACATATTACATAATACGGACGGATGGTGACGGTTTTTTAACCATAGGTATAGATATCTGTATTTAGTCGTAAGTAGTGTTTAACAGACCTCTCAGTTTAAACGACTTCAGAAAAATAAACCACAACGAAGGTCAACACTTCATGTTTCACTAGCATTCTGTTGCAGTAATTTGATCCAAAACGTGACACAATTACAATTGGGTCGTTTTTATCCCATGGCCCGTTTTTGTTCCGCGACATATTTGAGTGTCCCATAGCAGGTGCGGGTCACGTTCTACCATCACGAAGAGCTTCGTCACCATCGACAAGTGCGTTTTTGTCAAGTGAAAAGACATTTTTGTGCGATTAGTCGCGGCTACAGGTGGAGGTCGCGACAAGTGCACGAAGTCACGACGAATCGGACAAATCGTTGATGTGCGCTGTAACGCTATGTTAGGGTTATTTAGGATGTAATCGATTCATAATTCGAGTGTGATCGAGGATTCGATTTTTGAAGTTTTGTTTTTTTTTGGAATACGTGCTCTATTTAAATTCCGAGCAGGCTTGAATGCGGAAAACGTTTTGATTTCGTTTCTATGGAAAAGATTTTCCTATAACTTGAAGTACATTACTTTGAAACACATTATTTTTACTTTTAATAATTGTAAAGGCAAACATCGTGTGGAAACCTGTACATTAGTCTCAAGTCGCAATATCAGCCTTGAGCAAAGGTGACCTTTGGCCTCAAGTGGAACTGTAACAGATAAGTATTATTATAGTTCTGGAATCCCTCAAAATCATCATTTGCATAACAATGCCTATTTCAGCTAGTTTCAGTAGATTCGAACGAAAAAATACCAACCAACTTTTTCAGACTCACCAAATTAATTCACTCCACTTTTTTAAACAGAACCAAACAAAAGACGAATGTTGGTCACATTCTTTTTACGATCTCAAGTTTCGTGTGCTCTTTGAACTGGTTTCGATTGAAACTGAGTAAAAAATCATCGAGACATAGGTACGGACTGATCGCATGTCACGGATCAATGGGCCGTGCTCTATTTCATTTATTACACCTCTAGTTTTGAGTTATTTGAAACACTGGCTGGTTTTAATTTGAGAATTTGAATATCGAATGAAGATGCAATAAGAATGAATGAATGGATTTTGAGTTGTAGGTACGAAATTATTAGGCAAAACTTTGACTTTCGAAGTGCTGACTCGGAGGTCGTTTAAATGGGTTGTTGTAAGTTGGCCACAGAGTTAATTCGCCACAGTTTTGTAAAGACCATACATTGAAGTTAAATTCGCCACATGCATAAAATTCATATGTAAATTCGTCATAGGTACGTCAGAGTAATTGTAATATATTTCGGGCCTCCATGAGCGCTGCTTCCCATGACAGATACGAACTATTGAAGAACAGCAATCTCATCATTATCAAACCAGAAGAACACTTACCAACTGGATAGAAACTGCAGTGGCTAATCGAGAAATCACTAACCGATTTAAGAGTTTGGCGGCTGAATATAACCTTATCAAATGGAGTGTTCGCGATCAAAACTAAACATTATGTATGCAGGATATGTGCCTCTTCCTACGATGTCCATATTGCACCGCGGCTGTGCAATCCTAAAAAAAATATACCATACAAAATTGGTTATGCCGTACAATAATAAGAGAAATCTTGTTCCCTTGTGGATCTGCTGCAAAAGTTATACTTCACTTAAACCTCTGACTTTAAAATATAGTAAATCTGAAGGTTATAATCTACAGCTTAAGCAGTGCACTTTATTAATAAAGGGTCAATTTATTATACAGTAAATTCTGTGCTAAAACTATTCAATTATGAAGGAGATTGACTATATTGTAAAATAATTATGTATTAGATTGTCTAAAGTGTCTTTAACAATGTAAGTAATTTGTCTTTATTTCGCCATACTTTGTTACCAAGATGTTTTCACCCATACGATGATCATTTATTCCATTTATGAACGCTTATTATGATTGCACATTGCTCTAAGGCGGTTATCACACGAGACAGCGCGTCTTTAAGCGGTGAAACGGATCCACCTTGCAACGGTTTTTTTCAATCGACCGCGCGGACAAGTAGCACAACCGCCTCTCCGCGCGGTGCACCGCTCATATATCCGCTTCATCGAAGCACGACTACGCGGATGAGTGTTGTGTGAGACTCCCCTAAGACCTGCAGAATTGCAGCTCATGACCTGTTTAATATAATTTTAGTGTTTCAATGATCGTCAATTTGATGGTATAACTTGATTATTACTTAGTTTATTGGTCATCTTGGTAAATATGATTATTACATTAAATAATAATATGGTTTGCTACTTTGGAACTTTGAAAGTGGAATCGTAAATTGTACAAAGTTTGAGATACAGCTTTTACAGTGGTTAATGGATCTATTAGAAAAAAGACGTAAAAATAGTTAACATGTTAAAAGTCACTCAAAAATAATATTTATGGTTTTTGTAAAAAAAAAAAAATTAAGTGTAAAATTCGTAATTTGCTTACAAAAACCATTTCATTCACGTTACAGATTATTTAAATGCCAATAATAATTCAATATAATGTTCAATCAATGAACAGATTAATAAAATGATAAAACCAGTGAATTTACTCATAACAATAAATGCATAGATACAGACAACAGTATCGTTAGATCGAGCTGTAGATTAGACCGTTAGCGAGACCATGACCTGCTGACTGCTGAGAACATGATCCAATCCTTAAGGTAAAGGAGCATGGAACATGAAAGATAAGACATTTACTTCTGGGTTCAACCGCACACGACATGACGTTACATAAATTAAAATACGGCACAAAATGGCGCAAACTGGTAGCCAACACGATACAGTTTGCTTTTGAAAGTTACCGAAGTCAAAACAAGAGCATTGGGAGATTACAAGACGTATAGAGGTCGAGAAAAATCGAGCGAAAGTAAACTGGAGTGATTGGCGGAACTCGACCTGGGCGATCGAAGGCCTCATCGAAAACACACCAAAAATGGATGAGAAATGAACCAGTAAATATTACGTTTTGTTGATCGTAATTTCGTCATTCCACTTATATTAATAAAATATGTAATTACTTTTTTGGAGGCTCTCGCTAAGCGGTTGGATCAAGGGAGCGATTCAAAAGGCAGTACTCCTCGATACGGCTCGCTAAGTGAGGAGGTTTTCTCTGGATCCTTTAATAACCTCGGGTAGCTTGGTTTCTGCTCTTGACTCTGGCGATGAAATGACTTTTATATTTAAAAAAATACAGATATAAAATGTATGAAATATGTATAAGGATTAAATAAAGGAAATAATTACTCTTTATTAAACCATGTTCCAATTATTTGTGGTTATTTGTCGTTGATTTTAATTTGCCGAGCTTAGGACACGTTCAGATTGAATGATAAGCCTTGTACGTTGTGCCACCTAAATATAGAGCGATTGTTTAACTAGCTCAGTTTTAAATTGGTCTGTTTGTCATGTTGCTTGATTAGATTTATTAGAGTGTCACGTAATTTGAGATTTTAATTAAAGGTTACTGTTTTCCTTAAAAGTTCAACTGTGGTCGATAATGACGTAAACGTCGATTAAATACATAATAGACTACGAAGCAATTAATAATATTGTTCTTTTCTGATTAATTATGTGATTATCTTCTTCATTATCAATTCAGATTAAACTAAGTTTAACGCTAATTAGGAGAGGTATTCCAAAGATTTATTGTGACTAAATTAATTTCCATATTCCGATAATCTAAGACCTAGATGTGCCAATATTGTTGACCTGTTCCACTTGTTTCTTTTTTTGCAGAATTCTAATAAAATAGACTTTCATCAATTCTTAATCTATGGTAGGTAACATCTTTTTCCAATAACGATACTGGAAAACATTAAAAATTAAAATGTATTGGATTGACATAAACTATCGAAAACTTTACCCCAAACCAGTTGACAGTCGTTGTAGAAATGTCAAACGCTTTGCAGCGATCATCACTTGTCTATGCCCCAAGATTACTTTCAACCTCAAACGTAAAACCTCCTGCAACTCAACAAACGTCGCGTGCGCCGTAGAAAGTATTTAAAAGAAGAACGCAATTTCATGGGGAGTTGGTTGTAGACCGCCCAATTCTATTGTCAGGCAGTAATAGCTCACAATTATCCACACATGGCTCATGGCTCATGTCGCCGGCTTCAGACCGCGACAGTTATGTTAGATGGACTAAGAGAATTGACTGTAACGTTTTGTGAAGGTAATCGTTTGTGTCGTTGCGATTTTGTGTATCTAGAAACCGTGGATCGTTTGTTTCATTGTTAGGGCTTAAACTGTGCGTTTGAATTCGCATTTGGAAATATGTAGTTATGGGGTATGTGCAGGTTATATCGCTTCTTGAAAGTACATATTTCTTAATACAAGAGCTTAAGATTCGATGTTGATTACGCACAGAATACATTGTGGCACTCTTCGTCTTCTTACACTTGTTTAAATTATGTCAATTGAGATCGATGGATCACTTTTTTTGCTTTGTGTTTCTCTGTTAATCGTCAGGTTATTTATTCCTATTCTTTCTAACCATTTATAAACTCAGACGCCACTCTGCAGCTTGGCGCCAATCAGATCATCTAAAATATTTATATTCAAAATTTGAGACCATCACAATCATATTTCTTTGGAATTAAAAACAACAACATTGTTTAAAAAAAATAGAAGAAATCTATAATCATGAAGTCTATTATTGAATACTTTGACCTTTCCGTCAGTAACGGGTCTTATGGACACCCTCAGTTCATCTTACGAGATAAATATTTTTTACGAGCCAAATAATAAAGTTGTTAACTGAGAACCTTCTCTTTTTATGTCTTAATCATAAAACGTCAAAACATTTGAACAGTTTTACTTGAAAATCCGATTACCAATGGTTTATGTCTTCATAAGATTTGTTGAGATGCTGCTTGGAAAAGTTAACAACCGTTATAAAACTAAAGGGTAATAATACTAAATATATAAACATACTAAAGCTATCCCTTTTACAGATAGGAACTGTGTTCTTAGCATTGGGAGCGTTATAGGCTGATGATGATTAAAGTTAAGTACTACATACATCACATCATCAGCCGGAAGACGTCCACTGCTGAACATAGGCCTCCCCCTTAGACCGCCACGACGAACGACAATTCGCCACTTGCATCCATCGGTTGCCCGCGACCCTCACGATGTCGTCGGTCCACCTAGTGGGAGGCCTGCCTACGCTGCGTCTTCCGGTCCGTGGTCGCCACTCGAGAACTTTTCTTCCCCATCGGTTGTCAGTTCTACGAGCGATGTGGCCTGCCCATTGCCACTTCAACTTGCAAATTTTACGTGCTATGTCAGTGACTTTGGTTCTTCGCCGAATATCCATGTTCCGGATTCTATCCCGCAAAGAAACTCCGAGCATAGCTCATAAGTAACTACATTGGCTATTTATTTGGTAAGCTTCAATCTTTTATGGGTGGATTTACCTGTTATCCTTACTATTATTATAAATGCGAATGTGAGTTTGTTACACATCTAAATCGCTGAACTGAATTAGACGAATTTAGTTGGGACCTTGAAAAGATCGTTATAGGCTACTACCTTTTAAATTACAATGGAGAGGGGAAATGAAGGGGGGGAAAAAGAAGCCTTGGACAACACCTAGGACTGAATATTACTGTCTTTTTCCCACGTTTTTATACACTCACTTTTCTTGTTTGTTTGTCGTTCCGGTTGGACTTTTGCAACTGAATTTTGAGGCACTTCCCGATAAGCTAGCAGGCTGAAATTTTGTACACGCTTTGGGTTCTGATGACAATACATGACTAGCTCTGCCCTGCCAAGCCAAAACACTGTAACCTACAAAAACCAGTTTTGAGATAATTGACAAAACATGTTTTTTATTAATATTTGCCCATATCAGAGGTAATTGGAGCATATTATATAATTTTGTGCATTTAATAGTTAGGTGCACATCTCTAGTATATAGCCGTATATATTTTTTTTAAGTATTTTATTACAGAAAGAAGTTATTGCCACTAACTTGTGTTGACAAGACAATTATAAAATTTAAATGTACTTCAAACAAGGCAGAACACTGTAAAACCGGATACAGTGTTTAATTTTTGTCTGAAACTCTAAACTCATTATGCCAAAACACTATACACTGTATCCAAGCATACAGTTTTTTTAAGAGGATAGATGGAATGAATTGTAAATTATAGTATTTTTCACCTTAGTATGATTTCTGTGACACTTGTGAATGCAATAGCAATAAGTTAGATGAGTAATATCTGTCATTGTCTATTACCTAGTCCTACTAACCTTTCCGGAAACCGGCTTGTTCGGGAGGCTGGTGGAAGTCATCAAACCTGCGTTCGAGACGGTTCGTAATGACTCTTGAGAACAGCTTGTATACATGGCTCAGAAGTGAGATTGGTCTGTAGTTCTTCAACAACCACACTCCTGTGCCATGCTTCTGGCGTAGTACCTTCGAGTTTGACGGAATTAAATAACTTCTGGAGGACTAGAAGTACCGGATTTCCACCCGCTCTCAGAAGTTCTGTTGTCATTCCGTCCTCACCCGGCGCTTTGTTATTCTTGAGCTGTTTATGAGCCATTCTAATCTCGTACAGGCTGATGTCCGGGATATCCTCAGTGTAGGGTCGAGTCAATTTAGCTCTGGCGTCTCGAGCTGTACTGCCACTGGGTTGTCGTATTGATGTGCACTCGTATAACTGTCAGTAAAACCTCTCAAGCTCTCTCAGGATCTCCGGTTTCGTCGAAATGATGCTGCTGTTGTTAATCTTCAACTTTGTCATTTGGCTTTGCCCAATAGACGAATTCTAGCCCTGGTTCCGCTCGATTGCCTCTTTGATCCGTGCCGCACTATAGGCACGCAGGCCACGTCGCATTGATTTAGAGATTCGTCTATTGAGTTTGCCATTCCGACATATCAGCTGAAAATTGCAGCGTCATCTCGGTCCGGTCTTGCATCAACTTGATGGTTCCGTTCGAGAGCTTTTGAGGCTTATTACAGCACGGGGTCTTGAACTTGGACAGCTTGGACAGTTTTCACAAACCCATTGTTAATCTCGTCCACAGTTTCGCATTCGGTTAGGCACTGGAAGCGATTGTGCAGTTCGAGTTGGAAGTCTTCGGGGTTCTGCATGCGGGCAGGACCAGGTCGGAGCGTGGACTTCACCAGACGAGACCTTTCAAGCTTCACATTGATATTCAATGTGCCTCTGACGATTCGGGGATCGCTACAGGTTTTTACCTTTGCGATCACAGAGACATCACTGAATATTCGCTTCTTGGTCGTCATGATGAAATCAATCTCGTTTCTGGTAGTACCATCGGAGCTTACCCACGTCCACCTCCTGGATGGCCGCTTCTGGAAATTGGAGTTTAATTTCCTTTTCCATGAAGTCGACCAGTCGCTGGCCCCTATGGTTTCGCTGCCCATACCCAAATGGCAAATTCTTAACTCATCGTCATTCCGTGCGCCCACCTTCGCATTGAAGTCCCCCATAACAATGGTGAAGTATGTTTTGGAGATGGCCTCGGATATCTCCTCATACAATGCCTCTACTACATCATCAGAATGTGTCGAGGTCGATGCATATACCTGTATGACCTTCAACGAATACCATTTGGTTATTCTGAGTATAAGGTATACTACCCTACTCGATACACTGTCGACTTTCATAACATTAGTGATGAGGGACCTGCGGACGAAAAATCCAACACCACCCTGGGATTTACGGTCTCCTTCCCAGTAGAAGAGCATGTTGCCGGAATCTAGAACTTCGGATTTCAGATAATCCCAAGATATCCCAGCGCATTTTGCTCAATTCTCCCTCCGGTGGTAGCGGGGCATCTGCCGGGGATTCTTGTTGTTCACCCCCTGCTCCACCGTTACCCGATACGCTACCCAGACCAGGAATAGCGGAGCTGCCGTGGACTGGGGGCCGTGTGCTATCGTTGTCAATCATAATGGGGGGGGGGGATCACAGTGAGGTCAACAAAGGACGCTGCTGCCCGTCCTTCGGTTGCTGGTCGCTGCTGGAAACAAATCACTCAGCGCGCGGAATTCGGAACACGACTAATGTAAATAAAACTACTCGAAAGAGATAACAAGGAAGAGGAATAATAAAGGCACAGGAAAGTACGAGATAGCAATACTGTTGTCGATTCTGCTTCACTGGTTGAACAGTAAACGCGCGAACTGCATGCGGGCAGTGCAAAACACTGTATTTACCTACGCATGAGCAAAATGCGTGTAGTCTAATTCGCCAAAACACTGTATACTTTGTTACAGTATTTTTCTGTGTTTATGTCTTATTTTTTATGTAATACAGTGTTTTTTTGTTTGCTCTATCTTGCAAAAAAACCGTTGAAATGAAAATGTGATCGATCATAGGTAATAAACAGACTTTAAGAAACTGATTGGGCCTTGTTAAGCAAAAACACTGTAAGTCGACTTACAGTCTTTTGGATTGGCACGGCAGAGCTAAGAAACGTCATAACAAAGCCAATATGGAGGCCTCCCCAAGATGGCGGACTGGCTTTTTGAAACCCACCCCCATGATATGGGTATCAAATGAAAGGGTTTACTGTCAGGAATACGAAAAAAATAGTCACGTGACTTAAATCCAATATGGCGGACGTCCAAGATGGCAGACAGGCTATTTGAAATGCACCCCTATGATATGGATATCAAATGAAAGGGTTTGCTATCAGGAGTATGAAAAAATAGTCACGTGACTTAAATCCAATATGGCGGACGTCCAAGATGGCGGACAGGCTTTGAGGCACTTTCCGATAAGCTAGCAGGCTGAAATTTTCAGGGTAGCTTCAAACCCGATGAATAAAGATAAAAATAATAAAATAATTAATAGATTTAAAAAAATCTAAAAACCCACGTTTTTAAATGTCCTAAAAAAAAGAAAATAACCCTACGGGGCTGAGAGAGAGGCCACTCAAAACGTGGGGGCGTATCTTTGCAAGTTACACCCACGATCTATACACGTCATGTAAATATATCCCATAAATAATCCCTTAAATAATATACGCCCCCACGTTTTGAGTGGCCTCTCTCTCAGCCCCGTAGGGTTATTTTCTTTTTTTTAGGACATTTAAAAACGTGGGTTTTTAGATTTTTTTAAATCTATTAATTTTAAACCAATACTTTGTTAAATTTAGCTGTTCTTTAACTGTGTTTGTTTGTTTGCTATTCCTGTGCACCAGTTCCATTAACAAATATTAATGGATGGTAACATACTTCAGTAAGACAATTGGAATTTATGACAATTGGAATCAGAATCTTTTGGAGATTGTGCGAGCGTACTGCATTAATTTCGTTTTGGGCCAAGTTCCAAGAGATTTTCAGTTTCCTATACCTAAGAATGTACTGATTTAATCTATGCTTAAACAAAAATTCAACCGTCACACCACTGTCAATCTGCCACGTCAACAAAATTCAAAAGCGTGACAGCAGTCCAAATCAGCTACGTCAAGAATGTCCTTATTGCGATAATGCTCTATATAGTCGGTCGTTTACCTAGCGCAGGCGCAGGTCAGATCGAGGTCGCCATGTCACCGACGCAAGCGCAACTGACCAGAATACCTAAGCAACTTTTGCTCGCATTGCACAAAACTGCGTACGGTCGTTGAACTAGCTGTAGTTTCTCTTATATTTACTTTATATATGTATATAGGCATTTATTTAGATTGTCTTTTGTTTTTCGTTTGATGATTTTTAGGTATAAAATGTTTAGTTAAGTTGGACGCGTTTAAGCAAAATTGACCGGTGAAAACTGCACATAGGTAAGAATGGTAGGCTGTAGAGGCGACATTTGCCCAGCAGCCTTAGCTTTGGGACAAAAATATTTGGTTGATAGTGAATTTCAGTCGCTCTATTAGAATTGTGTGCTCCAGCGCAGCGTTGCGTTTGTCGCGTTCGGTGAAATATGTATCTTTTCTTTTAGTAAATAAAGTTAGATTTTGAGTCGCTCTATTATCGCGTCTACATGTGAACTCATCCTCAGAGTTTAGGCATTTCTTTTTGAGATTAGATTTACTTTATTCACTAACGTACACATTCACACTTGTAATTCCTGAAGAGTTAGGCACTTAGGTACTTAGTAGTAAATCAACGTTTCAGAGGTACCTATTCCACATTGGGTACCCGCTGAAATAGCACCTCAACTATTCCATTTACGGCTCCTATACTCCTATCTACATTTTTCGTAGGTACCAGGTGCCAAATATGAAATTCCTCATTTTGTCAGATATAAGTACCATGTCCCAGTTCAGGTTACTGAAGAAAGATTTTGTCTGTATTAAGGTGAATGCTCCAGGGTAGCCCGCGAAATTCAAAATTTCTTGGGTTTTTTGCAATTTGCAGGCCAGTGCTAGGTTGTATGTTGATTAAAATATTGATCGCGACTGTAAGACGTATGTAGTTACAGAATTATAATCAACAAAATCATCAATACAACGCTCTAAGTTCATAAAGCTTCAGGAATGACTTTTTATGTTATTTTTTTGTTCCTGAAGCTTTATGAACTTGGAGGGTTGTATTGGTGATTTTGATGATAATAATTCTGTAACTACATACGTCTTACAGTCGCGATCAATATTTTAATCAACATACAACCTAGCACTGGCCTGCAAATTGCAAAAAACCCAAAAAAAATTGAATTTCGCGGGCTACCCTGGAGCATTCACCTTAAGCAGTTAAGACGATCTTATGAAGGCCACAGGATCACGCTGGATGCTCTCAACTGGTCCCATTGGGAGTCTAAAGGGGAGGCCTATGTTCAGCAGTGGACGTCTTACGGCTGATATGATGATGATGAAGTAGTTAAGTATGAATTACATCATATATTATTTTTAAACCTGTAAATTAGTAGGAGTCAAATTACACCTTTTAAGACATCCTTCAATAAATTCTGTATATTATGATATAAATAGCTATGTTTATTATCTTTAGGACGTGAATGGTTTTGAATCAAATTTTATTTTGCCTATCAAATTTTTATAGCAAAATTTATAGTTTTGAAAGTAAATTCTTTAATCAAAACAACCTTTGTACCTTCACATTTTTCTCAATGAAATAATTTAGCTTAGTTCATTTCGCTTAGATTTTATAGCCCATATTTTTACGACGATCTTATTTTGCCTAATATTTTTGTACGAGTACTTCACAAAAGTTATAATGATGGAATAAAACTTTTATAGCAAAATTTTGTTGAGATTTTATGAGTACCGTTTGATCTGAATTAAAATAATAATGAAAATTGAAAACCAATAAAAAACAGGCACCAGATGTAGTAATTTATTTACCTAAATATTAAATTTTGTGGTTATGTGCTATACATACATGGTTACGTATTCCAATATATAAAATTCTCGTGTCACAGTGTTAGTTACCATACTCCTCTGAAACGGCTGGACCGATTTTTATGATTTTTTTTATGGATATTCAGTAGGTTTCAGAATCGGCTACTATCTATTTAAGTGATAAGGGTTATCCACCCCTAATATTTTTTTTATCATTTGACACTAGAAATAATTTATATGGCAAAACAACGTTTGCCGGGACAGCTAGTATTATAATATATACATTAATAATATGTTTTCCCTTCTATTTTTAAATTATTATACTCATCTGTCAAGTATGGATTTCCGATCTCTTGACAAAAAACCCCGTTTACAGGTAAACCACGAATATGACCCTATAAAATAATTTACCTTGTTAAGATTATATAATGTAGGTACTATCGCGAGCACTGCCGCCTGACCACCACTAAGCTCATTTTTGCTTGCACTTACAACATAGACACGCTCTCTAGCCCCGCCCCGTTGGCGGTTTCCTTTGTATAGAAATAATGAATGAAATACCGATCGGCCGAGCGCACTGACGACGCACGCCAAACGAGAGTTTTTTTTTTTCCGCTTTCCTAATAGGCCCAAACTTTAAGGGGGCTTGGCTCGGCGCCTCCGCATGATTTATGCGAAAAAAAATTTAACTGGGCAGGCGGAAAAGCTCGCGATAGTACATACACAGCGATGGTAAGGCATAAACATAGAAGGTAGGTACCTAAACCAGTCACAGTACAAATTATTCCGTAATTTCAAACAATCCATCAACTGGGCACTCCTGCAAAGGCCGACGCATTCCACCCAATAACAATACACTTTAATTTAGTCACAGTTCAATTTATTTTTCGTTCACGTTCAAGTAAATGAGACAGCAGTTCGTCGCTTAAGGACGCCGGGTGTCAGCGGTGTCGGATACGAAGTCGTTAACGCGAGCAAACTCAACTAGATCGAACTAGATTGAACCGGATCGCAGCGGATTGACTGTTAGGTTATTTATGACGGGATCGTGCGACAATGGGTCTAATTGACGTTTAATCGCGATTGCTCGGTAACGAAGCGACTAGTCGTGTCACCTGGATGCGGACGGGACGAGGAGTGCGTTGCACCAATTCTGGTTCTTGATTACAGATTGGAGATTTGAAAAGCAATTCAATGAGGATCGTGAAACTTTTAGCACTTGTTTTAATGTTTTTTTTTTTTTGTTTCTAGTACCTAGTTAAAGGACTATCCCAAAAATAAATCATAATTTAATTGTCATATTTTTTTCTTGACTTGAAAGCACACCAGAGAAAACAATCTTATTAACTTTTTTTTTTAACAAATCTATCTTAATGATAGCATAGAGACTATTAGGTTTGAATCAAAACATGACCCCAATTTCAAACAAACCTTGGTGTCAGGATTAAGATAATAATCTTACACATTTGCAATCGATACATTTAGCAAGATATTATGATCGATTAATTAAAAATCGAATATTATTATCAATACTAATAATACGTTTGGCAAAGTTATAATTTTGTACTGCTAATGATTTTGTCTTAAACGTTATTATTGCTGTGCGGAAGCCATTTTAAGCAGGACACATAAAATATATTTTATGGCATAATTGACATCTGAATGTATCAAAACAAAACGAGTTTCTTAGATAATTCTTGTAAGTAAGCATGAAACTATCAATACGATGTTTATCGATTATTATTTAAAGTAATTTTCTAGGACATAAAATATCATATTAGTTTGATTGAGACATTCATTGAAAGAGTCTAAAGTTGACTAACGAAAACGAACACACACACTTTTTTGAGAAAATCCTAAACTGTACCCCACGGCTGGGAATACTTAGTCCTTAAAAAACCTTAAGAAGCTGGGACACAGGCCTCCTCTCTGTGAGAGAGAGTGGGCCATAATCCACCACGCGGCCCAGTGCGGATTGGTAGATATCACATATCTTCGAATTTTTGGTTCTAGGACATGCCGGTTTCCTCACGATGTTTTCCTTCACCGTTTTGAGAGCAGTGGTGATGAAATAAATTACACAAAGTAATGCGCCAGGCGGGCTTCGAACCCACGACCTACAACTCGTAAGTCGGGACCGATACCACTGGGCCACCACTGCTCCTATATCATCTGCATTGCTACTATATCAACTGGTAATAAGCTATTCTTTCACTTGTTTAATGACAATCTACAGTGAATCGATGACGAGTTTAACATTTTTATAGAAGCGTCCATGAATTTTTGAACGCGGTTTCTGGTACTCGCATGACCGATCGATCCGACCGATGAGAGAAGGGTTCTCAAATCACACCGACACCGCTGTCCAAGATGGACCGGTGACCTGAAGAAGACAGCTGGCAATGGCTGTATGAAAAAGGGGGAGATCATGCGCAGTCGGGGTCTTTGGGGGAGGCCTATATCCAGCATAGGATTGCAATAGGCTGAAATGACGAATGTCTGGTACTTTCGACGTAAGCATACTATACAAGTTTGATGTGGTTGACAATTTTAGCCAAGAAAACGTATTGGCTGGTTAGACCCTCTAGAAGCATCACATATTATTTCTGACGCGTACATTAGGAATAACATACGAGACTTCTGTTCGCTGTTGTTTTTATATGAATTACATTCATTAACTTTATAGCTATTATTAATTTAATCGTACATACGCAGAGAATAATTCTTGTAATAAGTATGTGACAAGGTGTATGAGACCTATGGCTTTTAACCCGTGTTCAATAGATTCTATAATTATAGCCTATTACCGTGGTTAATACTTAATCTTGTGCTACTACGAGTAAACATACATAAATTCCTGTTTTCTCGATTCATAATACGCGACGAATAAATTAATGCCCAAAAGAATCCAGTAGGCCTTTCATTGTTCAGAGGCCTTACCACGAGCTCTTAAAGCGATCCAGTTTAGGCTGTGGGAAAGAGACAAAGCTATACAAGGTCGTCTAGCGCCATTTCTTTCCCACGGTCTAAAGACTGACGCTTTAAGAGTTCATGGTAGGCCACCAGTGCTTTAAATAATATTTGGACTTTCATAAGTGGCGCTTAGTGACGGAAACCGATGTGGATTTTCAGTGGCATCTTTCGCAATACATTTTGAAGATGTTTTCTGTTGGAAAGGATTTTGATTTGTACCTAGCGATTGGTACTTACTTTGATTTCTGGGCAGTTTTTTGACCCTTAATTTACAATTATTACTGTCACTGAATCCATCAAGCTCCTTCTTGCAATCCTGAAATAATGACTCTGACATGGTTACTTCATTGTAAATGGTTCTGTGTTTTTTAGGGTTCTGTACCCAAAGGGTAAAACGGCACCCTATTACTGAGACTTCGCTGTCCGTCCGTCCGTCCGTCACCAGGCTGTATAGTCTCATGAACCATGATAGTTAGGTAGTCGAAATTTTTACAGATGATGTATTACTGTCGCCGCTATAACAACAAATACTAAAAATAAGAATAAAATAAATGTTTTTATAAAAAATGGTACGGAACCTTTCGTGCGAGAGTCCGACTCGCACTTGGCCTGACTTTTTTTTCATTAAATTCTACATTATTGAAAGGTTCCGTTTACTTTGCAATAAAATGAATATTAACGTTTCGTTTGCACTTATCATTATTTTGTTTCCGACCACCTTTAGTAAGTTATAAATGAAGTTCTACACACAAGAGAAAGTTATCTTCAATATTGATACAACAACAAAAAAACGGTGCCATAATCCTCCTCCAATACACAAAATACAAAAAAATTCGACATCAGCAACATTTATCTTTACCACAACGCTTACGCAGAGAAAACGTAACATTCCACAAGTGGTGTGCGCGTGAGCAGCGTAACAAACAGAACGAATATCGTGTAGAATATAAGAATATAAGTATAAAATATAAGTATATCGTGTATGTCCGTGAACCTTAACGGACATTAGGCTTGGGTTGCATGTGACCGGTGAAAGGGCAGTCACCTGGTGTTGATTGACTTGTCAGCTAGGACTTAATTAGAATATTAATTTAGAGGCGGCTGATTAAATTGGTGTTGAAATTTGTTGGACACAGGTAGGAAGTTAAAAAAGAAAAAAAGTTGCGGATTAGGAGTTAACATTGAGTTAATTAAATTTTGTAATACCAAAACGAGATCTTTGCTGTAATTGATGATATAAATAAGTTTAGTTACGTGTTCAAAACACATAGTTGTAGTCTCCTTTTACTAGCGATGCATCCGATACCGATACCGATATATCGGCGATACTTCGGGTTAGCCGATATATCAGTATCGACGATATTTTTTGACCGATTCAACGATACTTTTTAATTTAAAATGTAGTGTAAATGAGCGTGTTGTCTCGTCTATTTCGTTGCAAACGAGGCACGAACTATGCCCGGGGAAACCTTTGCCAAACATACTTGTGAAGTCACCTTTCAAGATTACTTTGTTTTTTAAGCAAAATTCTTATTAATGTTAATTTTAATTACTAAAATGAATAATTATCTAATATCAACGTATGTCACTACTTTTTATATTAATAAGAATAAAATAATCTGACTTGTGATTTATTTATTTTATCTTATTTTTAAATTGACAATAAGCGTATCGGTATCGGTATCGTATCGGCGAAAAGGCGTATCGATGCATCCCTACCTTTTACAAAGTAAATAAATTGTCATTTCGGCTAGCGTCAGTTCAACCAGAGGATCACGGCGAAGTGATAACTATTCTCGATTGAAAGTCAACAATTATTTACTGAATGGTCATAATTACTTTATATAAATTCTTTTTAGGTTCTCGTTACGGTTTGGATGTGTTTTTTTTTTTTTTATTAGGACAATGACCACTTTATTCCCAAACCACTGCAACTCTTGAAAGCCAGAATCTTCCGTAGCGCGACCACCAGAAAAGCGCCAAGACAATGAAGTTCGACGAATGAATTTAATTTTGGAAGCGATTTTCAGTTGTTTAGGCCTTTAATTCATAGGAGGCTCAATCTAACGGGTAGTCTTATTTATAAGTACAGTTAATTTTAACTTCCCCTCATAAATAAATAAAGATCATTTCTGTATAGCTAGTCTGACAGTGCTATCTACTATAGGACTGGTAGCAGCATTCACGCTGTCAGTGTAGGCACTACACTATAATCATGGATCCGCCTACAAAGTGCTGATAATGGAACTACCGCCGGGACCGATCGCATTAGTGAAATACCGTTTATATCGGTGAAAGTGAGCTGCTGCGCAAATGTTATTTTGTTAGGGTTACCACTTAAGTAGAAAATTGGCGAAAACATTGTCACTTCCTCAGTGTTGCCATCGTTGGTGAGAGTGGCAGTGGTGGTTTCCAAATGTTAATATGTTTTTTTTGGAGTTTAAGCATTTTTTGTTTCATCATGTCTGGCCGGAATCACCCATTGCTGGGTATCGGCCTCTCCTCGGTTCTGTAGGTCCCTAATTCATCTATTCATCCACAACTTTGATGATATCGTCAATCCAATGCGCTTTTGGACGGCCGTGGTTTTTTGGCCGAACTTTAACCTTATTCTTTTAGGTTATTGGGGCATCATATGTTTGACCAGTAATTGAGGTGGATAGAAACTTCACACAATAAGTGATTCCTGCTGTGATTTTTGTATATTAGGTGCTCTTGTTTATTTCATCGACAGCTGTTGTTCATGTTGTATGCTAGATGGGTAATTTTTAAAAAAAATATGTTATATTTTTAGGGATTTCTAGTAATAATCTTAAACTGAGATTATTGCTAGGAATCCCTAAAAATATAAAATAGTGGAAAATGTTATTTGTAACGTTACCTACACTGCCACAATCAATTAATACCCTGAAAGTTTTGATACCCAGTGAAAATTCAATATTTCTTATATGTACTCAAGCATTAAACCTAAATTGGCACTAAAAACGACCGATCACTTATCACGTAAGTAATTCTATGAATCTTAATTTAGTAAAACTTGCCAAGTTTAAGTGTGAGTGATAAATCAGTGAGTAACGAATCAGAAGTAAATTGATCGTTAGCCAAAGTAATTAATTGGTAATAAGTATTTTAATAAATGGAAGTTTTACTGCTTCCTAGATTCACACGTTATGAAACAGAAAAACGACCTTTCAGTTGAATGGTAGAAATATAAATGTTTTAACCGAAAGATTAATTAATACGGTCGCAGTAATTATCATTTTTTTTAAATTTTATTTATTTAATCTTCATGTACACATAGTGGCACATAGGCGAACTACACGCCTTATGCCTTATTATTATGCCACAACTTTGTTTCTTTCTTTACCAGATTTTCTGTACCAGTCAACCTTTGGGTTAAGAAAGACAAAAAACAATTTTAAAGGATTATTAGTAGATTCTAGGGATGCATCGATACAGCTTTTCGCCGATACGATACCGATACTCTTATAAAAATATCGACGATACCGATACTGATACGCATAATGTGAATCAAAAAATTAAGATTAAATAAATAAATCACAAGTCAGATTTTTCTTTTATTAATATAAAAACTAGTGACATAGGTTGTATCTTCTTCTTCTTATTCCATTCTCCCCTATCAGACGTCACAGTATCATTTACTCCTTTTAGTTTCATATCATTTCTTAGACAATCCATCCATCTTTTCTTTAGCTTTCCTCTTCCTCTCCATCCATCAACATTCACACTCATCACTCTCTTAGTCACATGTGTGACATCCCTCCTTATCGCATGTCCATATCAAGATAGACGATTCCCTTTAATTTTTTTCTGTAACAGGCGCCACTTTCAAATTAGATAATTATAAATTTTAGAATTATAAATTTTAGGAATTAAAATTAACATTAATAAGATTTATGTTCAAAAAATAAAGCAATTTAAATTTTTTTGTTGAAAGGCAAATTCGCAAGTCTGTTTGAATAAGACCTGTGCTGGAAAACAGTCTCTCAGATGCGACAGAACTTATTTCGAAACTAAAGTACAATAGAAGAGACAACACGCTCGTTTATACTAATTTTTTTAAATTATAAAGTATCGTTGAGTCATAAAGATATCGGCGATACCGATAAATCGGCTAAGCCGAAGTATCGCCGATATATCGGTATCGGTATCGGATGCATCGCTAGTAGATTCCTATCTAAGACTAAGGATTTTAGTTCAGAGAATTTACATAGCAAACTAAGGAGTTTGCTATGTAAATTCTCTGAACAAAAATTACCAAGGGGTAACAATCATTTTAAAATCTAAAGTACAACCCTGAAACTTCAGTGAGCAATGTAGATATATCTGCACTAACAATTTACTAATATTACTTCCAGGAAATCAGTCCTACGTCCTATGCCTAGGTTTTAGTCAATAATTAAATTAAATTACTATGTCCTAAATATAACTGTGGAAAGTGGGGCCACTAAAACCTAGCATTTACCTACTGTTAAAAAAAGTTCAGTAGTAGTACAATGAATATTCAATTGGTGTAGTTTCTTGAAAAAATCAGCCCGTATAGGTAGTAAACTCTTTACCTGTTCCAAAATTTTTAGTAATTTTATTTTAGCAAATTAAAATGTCTCTATAGTAAATTGCTTTAGAAATAATTAATTGACGTATAATATATGTCATTTACACACAGTTCACACACTTGTCTCCGAGGTAATGTGTCAAAATAAGATCTAATTTATTTTATTTTTGTTCGATTTCCGATGTATGAAGCAGAGTTATTTATTTCTAAAAAGTTAAAGTGTATCAATATAATTGATTTATAAATTAAGATTAAACGAAATTATTGCAGAATAAATTGTTTCTGTTGAATAATATTGCAATAATGTTAGGTATTCCACCTAACATTGACATGTAATGATGACATTATTATTACGTCGGTTTTTATTTGACATAAACATATGTGTCGCCTGTTTTTCTCCAATTTTTAAGCATCACCTACAGTGCAGCCATTTGTGATTAAGTTCTCAGTAATCAGGGGCGAGTATTGTCCCAACAATCGCCATTGAAAAACAAAGTAACACACAAACAAATAAATTGTGAGGCTAACAAACCAATATCCTATAACATTTAATTTAAAAATTTAATGTCTCTAAAGAGAAAGCCGGTAGTACCCTAACCTCATTAACTTTATGTCTCCTCATTTAATTATACCCATTAATTCGCCATCATGTGCGCACTGACAGGTAATTATCGGCAAGCACAGCTTGACAAATTACGACAACTTACACCTTTGTTTCGTGACCTTGTCAATGTAACCCTGCTCTCTCACTGCGGGTCAAGCGTACTAATAAATGGAGCTAATAAAAAATGTGCCGGTAATTGTGGCCGCAAGTGTATTGGTAATGGTTTCACGATTTATATCTACCATGAGGTTTGAAAGTGAAATTGTTGCACGATTTTTCTATTTAGTTGTTAATATGTGCGTCTATTTATCTTAGTATTTGCATAAAACGTTACTAGTTTATGCAAATATTTTCTATAAAAAGTAAAAGCACCTAAATTGAGAAGTTTTTTCGTTGCTCATATAATTTATAATTACACTAAACACACGAAATACTACCATGACTCGCAATAAAAAAAACGTGATTTACCGATATAACTTTAAAACCAAACAAAAATTAAAATGCAAACAAAATAAACTAATTTACAATTAGCAAAACCTCATGCAAATAACTCCAGCAATTTCCGAGTTACGCGCAAACATACATACGGACATTAAATATTCAATTATGAGTTAGTTGGTCATAAATAATAATATCTCACGCGTGTATGGAGTGGAGGCTAAATCGATACTGGCACTAATAACAGTCAATCGATTGAAAATGAAAACTATAATTGATTTATTTCTAATATAAAGTTCAAAGCAGCTTTTTATGTTGAAGCCAGAGCGGTTATTGATATGTCTATCTGTCATAACTTTGTCGGTGGTATTTTGTGATATTTATATCGAATAATCGATTTCTTACAACATAATATCTAGGTATGTATAAACAAAAAAACAAATAAATAATGATTCCAAATGTTATATACACCGTGACTTTTTAGTCGTCTTACAACGGCAGCCCAGTTCATGTATCCAATGACTAGAACACGTTTATAATAAAAAAATAGGTATTTAAGAGATTTGAAAATTTTATAAATAAAATCTTAAGTCATTAGAATAGAATAGAATAGAATAGAATACTCTTTATTATGCACACCATACAACAGGTAATTACATTACAAAGCAAGGAGTAGTTAAAAACACCCTTGTCTCATAGAAAATGGAGATGGAATGATCTGCCCGACTCAACGACCATTTATATCTATTGCGCTGGGTAGGTATACTCTATAGCTTGATACGTAAACATTTTCATATTTATAATGTACCTATTTATTAATAATAAAAAATATTTTTAACGATTAAAAAGAAAACTAAACTCGCCTAGAGGTATTTTAGGTCGGGTACATTAAGTGGACCACTTTTGTAAGACGACTAAAAAGTCACGGTGTATAATTTTCCACAAACTTTTCAATCAAGCCTATAGGATAATTGACAAGGAGGAAGAAAAGCACTTAGCAAGACATTTGATGGTTGTTGAAGTAAAGCTCTCATTTTATTGTATCGAAGGATCGGAAAGAAAAACGCTGGTATTCCGGCGTCGGTATGTACAGAAATATTTTTTAAACTGACATAGTCACTAACCCTGTTATTAGAGCTTGAAATAAATCTTGTTTAAACTGAAACAGCCGTCCAACACGACACAGCTCCTATATAAAACTGATTCCAAAGACTACAATATATATAATGAGATAGACGGTACTCTCGACCGTAATTCCGTCATCATACAAGCAGCGCCATCTATCCGCGGTGGTGATGAACTAAATCCATAACTATAGCTACGTATACCTAGCTATGGCATGGCCGCTTCAATTTTATTCTGGTATTTAAAATATCGACTCTTTCCTATAAATAGATTTTGACATAACTCTCTAAAAGTTTTGTCAAAAACTATTTACAGGAAAGAGACGATTAATCGATTTTATTGTCTGTAATAAAAAACGTTGTAAATTACTTCGACACTTATTTTTATTTTAGAAAATAGATGACAATAAGTTTACAATGAATTGTCTAAATAAATACATAACAAGTAGTAGGTATTAAATTAATGCAAATCTCGCTTGCTACTATCCTATTATTATCCTTAATTGTGCAGGCCTGGGCCAAATACAAAAAAATAACTATTATTAGGTATTCTCACAAGTTGAGAGAACATTATTGTTTGATTTTATTGGTATGTTTGTCAAAATTTACTTTATCTTTATCAAATTTACTCAATCTGTTCTTTGGGTAGTGGAAGACTGCTTCAAAGCGTCTTCGGCATACTCTTCGGTTGATATAAATGAAGATTTCATCCAACTCTTTGATGGTATCTCCAACACTTTGAACCCATCTCTGGAAGCGTTCTCTTTCAATGTTTGGGTTTGGAAATTTGTGCAGCACACCTGGAATATTTAATAATTACTTTTGACTGAGCTTAATTCATGTAAAATAAACACAAAAACATAAGTAATAATTATAATATGATGTATACCAACCGTCTTCTGTAGTAGGTAATCGTACAGCCAGGCACACAACAAGACATGAAAGACATTGTATGTGTTAAGTTGAACACCAGAAAATTATGAAATACAGAAGAGTCAATTTCTCACAACACTGACACGAGTCCTATCTCAAACAAGAGTCAATTTCTCACACTTATCAATAACTACGAGTCCTATCTCAAACCAAAATAGAGTCAATTTCTCACACAGAGTCCAATCTCACAAAACAAGAGCACTTGACTGTGAACTCCTCACGCCAAAACGGACGAGCATCAGCTCAACTCGAAGTGGAAATCCAGGGTCAACGGCTCAACTCGAAGTCGAAATCCAGGGCAAAACGTTTTTCAACCAATATTTATTATCTCGAAATCAAAAATTTAATATCAAATTATCAATTTTTTAAGTGACATTATAAGTCGTTTTTTTTTTTGGAATTTCATGGCCTGGTAACTAGACCTTTAAGTCACCTACTAGGACACAAAACGTTTTTGCATGTTGATTGAATACGTTGTTTTACTTTTTCTATTTACTAAATTAAACTAGTGTAAATTAAATAAATACGTTTTACAACATAAATATTTTTATATATATTATTATTTTTGATTAAATCATAACACAGTTATAAAGTGGTAACCCAACGGGTAAAACGGCTTAATAGTTTTCACCATGAAGGATAGATGGAGCTAGTTTCCGTACAAAAGTTTGAAGCAGGCTGCAATGTTCTAAGAGAACATGGCATGACTGATTCCTAAAGTTTTTGCGATGCGTACGCGCATACGACCTCTCTGACTCCTATAACCTTAGCCACCGAACTAATAATTCCTCGTGTCCTTTTGACAGTACATTTAGTTAATTTATGGTTCTTTTAAAAGGCATTACATTGAAAAATATCGGTGTGGGCTAAATGATAGTGATGTATTGTGCTTGTTTGATCTTGAGGTTATTTGCAAGGGGTTTTAATTTATTAATGGAACTAAAAGAATTATCTTTGTGTCAATAGGAAATCTTTGTGTAGTTACGTCGTAGTTATTCCTAAAATAGTTTAAGTAAGTAATTCTTTGAATATTCTGTAAGTACCTACTACCGTTTTCCAAAATATTCTTTGTATATTAATCTTAAGCAACCTTCCGATGGATCTCCGGCCATTTTATAATCCGGACAGTTTAATTGACATTCAAACCTAACCAAAAGTATAAGTAGTAGACACTGCATACTTCACAACGAGAACTCCGTCAAGAAAAATTACTTATTTTAATTTGCTAATGTGGTCCACTGCTGGACATAGGGTCTCCAATTGCATTCCAATTAGCTCGACTCGGTTAAGGATAGGTTAAACTCGCCTCAAAGGTGGTTGTACTGCGCGGGCTTGCGGATGCGAGTAAAGCGTAGCTCGCCGTCCGATTAAGGACCATACCTGGGCCGACGGTGCGTCGTGTTCCACATGCACCTTAAAGATCTTTCTGCTACCAGAGGCCTCTATAGGGCCAAACGTCTGCCAGGATCGTGGAACTGGTTAAACAGTTTATCCTCATCCTAGAACATAAAGGGCAATTGAAGGAACACGGCGAATTTTGTCAGTATTGGTCTGACATCCTTTCCGCCCCACACCACCTAAAAAGAGGACTGTGCTAGCTTTTCACTTATCACCAGCGATGGATTTTTCAAGTGCATTTTTGTCACTGATTGCGTAACTCACACATACACAGACACGCTATTTGCTTGTATTCAGCAATGACAAGCAATGACACCGTGACGTCATACATAGTGATTTGACACGCTGCGGTAACACTGTGTAATTAATTTACCTACTCGAGCTATTTAAAGCGTGTTTGGTTTAGGTATAAAGTTAGTAATAAGGTCATGTTGTGTCATTTTGTTCATAACAAAGGTGAGGTCATTATATGAAGGGTCAAAGGTCATTAAATGGTGTTCGTTAATAAATGTAAACATGGATTGTTTGTTTATGTCTGGTGCAAACAATGCGTCAATATTTGTTAAAGGTTATAAGAGCATGTGGTTAAAATCGGAAATTTAAATGTGTCATATTGGGTTTTCAATAAAATATTACTTAATAATTAACATAAATGTTAATTAACTGTAACATACATAACTCACAGCTTTTTCCCATGTAATATAGGTATGTAGTATCTTTCGCCTCGTACGCTTCCAATACATCTGGTCATACAAGCACATATCGATTGCAAGAAGTGTCTTTTATAAAGTACCTCACTAATTGTATGTATTCTGAACCGTCCCTTATAAAATAATTAAAATATACTTACAAGTTTATTTATATCTTCATAGAATGAGCAAAAAAGCATCGTACATTTCATTCAAGCCTCCTGCAGACACACGCGATTAATCGCGCGGGGCGACATGTCGCGGTCCATTCGCAGTATTTTTAGAGTGGAAATTAGCTTGGCTCGTTGTCGCAGCGCGATTAATCGCGTGTGTCTGCAGGAGGCTTCAGTCTACAATAATAATTTTATTCTCCAAATAATAATCATAACGAACATAATACTTAGCTGTGACGGTTGACAACTAACCTTTAAACCTAACTTGAGAACATTTACATGCCACATGACTAAGGTGACTCGTGAGAAGTCAATTTGAGCTGCCGTGTCAATCTAGTTGACACTGACATTTATGTCACCTCCTGCCTAACGATTTCTGACCAAGAACCATAATATTTTCTAAAACTGTCGTAACATCCGGTGACCGAGCTTATTATTAACCAATAAATGTTTAATTAAAAAGTTAATGAGTTATACATAAATGTCAAAATTGCTTTTAAATCATTGAGAAATTTGCTTAAATGTGGCAATGTTAAATGACCGATATTGGCCAGAAAATGAGGGTCATCTGTCTGTGTTAATTGCTTTACAACTGACACACATCAGGCTGTCTATATAACGCTAGAAATTAATAATATTCTATCGCGGTTGCTATCTCCGGTTGAATCTTAGTAACCATGAGTGAATTTTCGTGTCCGTATCTATAAGATGTCAAATCAGAACCAGGCATCAAAATCAAAGGATTTGGATTAAGATAGAATATTAATTTCGAACGTTATACAATAATCAGTGCTATTCTTTTTGAAAAGAATAAAAAACTTTACTAGTTTTGGATCGATAGAATCATGAGATGGTGATTCCTGGAGTTCATGTTAAGAAAAAAAGGTTGATTTCAAAGACAGAAAAAGCGGTACCGCTGCCACAATTAAATCCTAGAATTCGCAGCTCGAGCAGCGTGTATTTTTGTTTATTCTACCAGGAATTTCTTAGTAGCAACTCAGGACTAGTTGTGGATTGATAGCGATTGGACCGTTACATTTATGGGACTTAAAAATATCTAAAAAAAAATACACGATTAATTAAGGTTTCTTTGTTTATGTTTTTAGGGATAACAAACGTACTGTCATAATTACTCGTATGTTTATAAAATATATTTAATTTTACTCGTCAGAATACGGAAAATGAGCCTTTATTTTGGCACGGTAGCATGAAGTTGCCCCAAATAAGGTTCAGCAATGAGCGAAGGCCGATCTTGTTTAAATATTATTTATAGTCTTATGATATGTATCAAAATTATAAGCCGGAAATTTTGAGCAAACCTTGATTTTGATCAGTTCTGACAGTGTTATTGTTATACATAATATTTGTTTACTGGTTTTATGGAATAATATAACTTGGACAAAGCCTTCGTTTAGAACATCCTATCTGGTGTCAGAGGTAGATTTATTAATAAAAAATAAAATGTAATGTCAAAACTTAAAAAATTGGACCTTCCTGTAATTATTTTATTACGGTATACTTACCGTAATAAAATAATTTACAGCTACAGCTTTGGAGTCTAACAAAATAAATAAAAGTTAGAGGCACCTAACTACGTGATAGTTTTCTATCTATAGAAAACTATTACGTATTTTCTATCTATGTTTTTCGTCTTACACAGTTCTCGCAAATATAATGAAGTTTCTTTGCACATACTTTTTCGCGAATTAAACATGATTGGGAACTCTGAAAACTCAATTAAAAATTAAAAATTTTGCTTTGGGCGCACTCTTAAGTCAAGAGAATGGTTAATTCTAGGCAACAGGGTGCAGAGTGGCCGAACACGAGGCTGCCGCAAAAAAAAACTACATACATCCATAAATTCACTCCTTTTTCAGGATGTAGGCAAAATTACTATGATTTTTACATAATTCCTCCACCTCATCCTTGTTCGTAGGGTAAGTATGTAATTATTTATTATTTTGACCAGAACACAATAACTTACTTCATGACTACGTGACACAGACCCAATTATTATAATAATATAGAGTAGATATGAACAAAAAACACAAAGGTAACCACCCACTCATTTTCACCATGAGACGTAAACACAATAAAGCCATAGTGTAAAGTTTACCAGTAAACCAACTGGGCCCTTTTGTAGAACCTTACATCGAGTGTTAGGGATGTCAACTAAACTTTTTGTTTCGTTGCACAAAACACATAAATCGTACTATTCAATGTGATAGCTCTAAATAATGCTTTAATCCTATTTATGATAATAGATGGTGTATTACCAACCCGAAATTATTGTCAAATTCTAAATTAACACGAGTAAAGCCTCCTGCAGACACACGCGTTTAATCGCGCGGGGCGACATGTCGCGGTCCATTCGCAGTATTTTTAGAGTGGAAATTAGCTTGGCTCGTTGTCGCAGCGCGATTAATCGCGTGTGTCTGCAGGAGGCTTTAAGCTGCGAGTAAAAGCTAGTTTACCTACAAGAAACTGTCGATAACAACTACAACTATCGGGCAGCAGAGTCAACCAGATATAACAACCGTCTAGTCTAGTAATAAAAACTCGTACCTGAATATAGAATCGTGTAAAGGTTTTGCAAGTGTGAGTAAGCTCATTCCATCCATTTGTTCCTAGTTGTAATACGGAACATTAACACTAATGTCTGCAGTGACAAAGTTATGGCTACTCAGGCTGGTATACAATAGGTTGTGACATACACAAGTGTCGTGCCGCGACCTTGCTCTCGCGCCGAAGGCTGCGAACCTCATCTAAGTTAATATTTGTCTTAATTGAGCGCTCAATGTATTGCGGTGCTGAACATAGAATAATAAATAACGAGAAACTATTGAATATTCATGATTCTTTTATATACGTAATAATAAATAATATAGGTCTTTTTTGCATTCACACCTAACCAAATAGAATTAAGGTACAAAAAGTTATTTGAATCCATTAAAAAATTAGGTGATTAAACCTGTCAATGTAATATTGACATTTCATTATTTTATGTAGGTTCTCTTCCTCTTCTTCTAACTAATACGTGATTCTAAAGAGAAAAGATTGTGGTTTCATTCACCTATAAAAATCTACATCATCGGAGTTATACTCGTATGTGCTGTATAATTAGTTTTCAAATTGATACCCCATGCAAAGCTAGGGTCAAAAAGAAAACTCGGTAAATATCGAAAACACTTTTGTATGTATAATACGACTGGCAGGTGGTAATTTGAAGATATTTTTTCTTTGTTATTTAAATATAATAAATCCTTACGATTACGTTAATATGCGTTACCCTACACTTCATGTATAACAATATACAGGCTGTTCTTTAGCAAACGTTATACAGGCTGTGTTCTTTTGTCAAACGTTTGGCTTTTGTGATAATTGACATTGGCGGAGGCCAACGGCTGTCCGTGCGACCTCTTCGTAACTAATTGCACAGATATATTTGTTTCTTTATGAAAATACATAGCGTTTTGTTTTATTTTAATTGTTTTTTTAAAGCATTCGTAAGTTAGATGACGAGTTGTGTCTGTATCGGATTGCGTGTTGTTGGGCAGTTTTATTTTAACTTTTAAAAATTATTTACAAAGCAAACACATGCTTTTCAGTAATTTTCTTCAATGTGCGAGTACTTAATTTATTAAGAAACAATAAACATTGATTTGTCAAAACAATCTTAATAACAAAACATTAAAAATTAAAGATACCAGCGAATCATAATAAAACCTAAAACATTCATTATTATACTTATTCTGTTTGTTAACTCCCTTTTACGAAAACTAACTGAATCTTTCAGTAAATCAGTACACCATGATAAATATTGTATTAAATAAACATTATTATGATTCCGTCGTTGACATGACGTGAAAACGTGCAAATAATATTTTAGTGTCAAACGTCAGTGATGGATGGCGTGTCACCGCATGACAGCGATAAAGTCGTGGGAAACTTCCAACAAACGTTGCTGGGTGACACTGGGGACGCCAAAGTGGGATGAGGTAATTGTAGTAAAATATTGACCCAGGAGTGTGAGGATTGGTAGAAATACAGTTCTATACAATGATATATAAACTATAGATACGTTGTCCGCACTCTAAAATGGCAACAAAAAATGAAGCCAATTGGCCACATTGCGCGTAGTTGCGTCTCCCTCCCGCCGTACGGTGTCATATTTTCTTTCTCTTCTTCACGCGTATAAGTAGTTCTAGTATTGTCGCCATTTTTAAGCGCCGCGATGTTCGTTCATGGCGTGTCTTTATATAATACGTCATTGGTTCTATAGAATTAAGTTATTGCATACTAGCGATAAAGTCGTGGGAAACTGCCAACAAACATTGCTGGGTGACAGTGAGGACACCAAAGAGGGTATATTTCAGTCTTTCGGTCAGTGTAAGTGTAGTAAAAAGAGAAGCGCAGGAACGTGAGGATTGACACAAAAATACAGGAGACCTATGATCAGCAGTAGGTGTACTGAGTGAAGTGTCACCGTATGTCAGTGATAAACGAGGGAAAACTACTGACAAACGTTGCGGGGGAACCTTGGGAATATTCCCGCCTTTTGATTCATAAAAATCGTAAAGAAATTCAGCGTCTGAAATTCTGGAGTGGAAAAGAGCATTTTGTTGTCTGTCAAAAAAACTAATTATCATGCAAAAGAGTAAACACAGTCCATTGTTACCACCAATCTTTTTAACCTCCAGTTTTGATAATCTAAGAAATAATTCAACGGTGTTTTATGTTATAGGCAATATTTAGCATTGTATTATTTTATCACTGTACTTTTGTATTATTTATTCAAAAATGCATTTATCTTATTTACATAGTCTGAATGTTGTCTAGGACATTATCTAAGAATACGATTGTCATAATCATTGCAAATCTAACTAGAGTCATAAAAGTTACTCAGTAAAAATAATGTTCTAAAATTTAGATTTAAAACGGGATATTTACCATGTTTATTATTTGTTTTGAGTTTCCGATATTTCTTAAAACAAATAATAAACATGGTAAATATCCGTTTTAAATCTAAACAATAGTTCTAGTGACCATGTCAGTCTAAAAACTTATATGTTCCAAAATTCCATAAGCACACAATTTTCACAGTATGAACCTTATTAAAGATACCATAATTTAAATAACTTCGATATACTAACTACTAACAGGATGTACACGTGAATAAACCAACAAAATAACTCAATTAACACGTCAAACATTTCCAGGTTTTTCTCATTTCCACATAACCTTTGTAACTGACGCTTATCACATGACCTCTTTACCAACCTCTGCCTCTTGAACCACAATGACCTAACCACCACACAGCTCCACAGAAAACTACACTTTAAAATTTAGCAATCTAAAGTTGAAAATTCCTTGTGCGACTACAATTTGTTTTCAATTCTTATCGTGATGTTTCTTTTTAGGTGTTTGAGCTGAAGTGTTTGTAAGCAATTTCGATCGTTCGTGTAGTTTTTATTTTTTAATGAAGGCATTTCAGTTATTTTCCATGCTTGTGTCTGTAAAAGGAAACAAAGTGAGTTAAAATGCTTGGAGATGACTCAGTAATGCTCTTTTTTCTTAAAGCGAAAAATTGTTGGTAATTAGAAACGACGTGGTAATAGGTAAATAGTTTGCACTTGTGCTCTCTACAATTATGATTGACCTTTCTGTAACTTTAGTGCAGGAAAAAAAAATGAAAAAGTGATGCATTTATTCATGAATCATGATTAATAGTTTTAAAATAATAACATTTATGATAATAGACCCACGTTTGAAATGTAAGTAAGATATTAATTCATTAAAAGTACTTTCCATTAACGTCAAAATATTAAAGCAATTACGACTGTTACTGTAAGTATATAAAAGAAAATTAGACGTATGGAGGCAGTTTGCATAACTTCAATACAAAATATTGACATATTCACAACCTTTAAGCATAATTTAACAATCCTACCCATACATATTTCCCAGCTTACACCGTAATCCCTCGATCTAAACGCTAAACTCCATTCAAATCAACCCAGCAGTTCCCGCACAATTGGGACAGACATACACACATATTATTAAGGCGGGACCCACACGTAGCTTCCACAATAGCCTTCCAGTATTAAGTTGTATTTAGATGGTTTTATGTCAACTTTATAAATATAAGAAAAGCTTCGTAGTGTTAGGATGAATTTAGATTACTATATTAGCATTGTTTATGGTATTTGTGTACCGGACTCTATGGTGGTCCAAGTGTTTGTAGATAAGATTGTCTATGCAATTTGACACTTGGGTGATTTTGGAACGCGTGGGTGATGACGGCTCAATAGAGTGTAGGTTCTACTCATTGTTTGGAATTTTGTGAATGGTAAAATAGTGGCGTAGATAAGAAATCTCACTGTTTCTCTTTTCTTTTCGTGTTTTTGTCACGTTGCGCGGTGTGCAGTTAAGACTGTTTACCTTACCTTGATATCTGTGTTTGTATTTTTCTGTGTGTATACAAACACAACATTGATAATGATTTTGCTGACTGAATTCGGTACCTGAATATTATCTAGAAGCTTCTGACTGGATTGAACTGTTCACCGCAAAATAATGACATACTTTAATATGGAGGTCCATATAAGGCGATTAACAAGCTTTTGATATCTTATGGCCAGTTGTGAGAATCCCATATATTTTTTAACGAATCGATAAAATATGTATAGGATTTTAAAAAATAGCTTAATTTGTAGTTACTAGTGATAAAACAACTGGGGTTTATTCATTCAAAGTTCCCTTCCATAAAGCCACTCATTCAGACAACGCTTTTAACTTACACCATAACCCGGCACGAGCCACGCGTGGGGTAATACGTGGGCGTCCAAATAAACATGTCGGTGTAACGAGTCGCTCGTAAACAGCGCCAACCTATCGCCTGAACCCACCTAGTACTTGAACCCTTTGTGTCGCAGTCGCAGGGTTCTGTCGCAGGACTTGTCGTGCCGTGTGTAGCCGTGCTTATGTATAATTACAATATTACTTTACATACTCGTCTGATGAGTAAAATGAACGTTTGACGTGGTTTAATTAGTTGGATAAGTTGTAGAAAAATTAATGTAAATAGTTATGTGTAAGAAGATAAAATCTTTGAAGCGTAGTTTTGCATAGTAAATGCGGGTTTTATTGTTTGTTATTCCTAGTGGTTTGCGTACTGGTTTCTCAGTAAGTTCATAGGTTAAGGTTTAAGCAATGACAATGGTAAAGGAAATCAGAGATTTATCGTGGGAAATGTTGGACTTCATGGTCGGTAGTAAACATGCGTGCATTGGTCTGTATTGGGAAAGTTTCAGCATGGTTACGTAAGTACGAAAACATTTAATATCGGAGTAGGAAAATGCAATATGAAGGGGCCTGAACAATGTAGCATGGTTTCAGAAGTACCGATGATGGGTAAGTCTAAAGTGAAAGCAATGAAAATGTAAATACCTACTGTTTTGCCTTAACGAAGAAGAAAACCCGCTCATGTGCCCGATTGATTGATGAAATGATGACTCTGGCCTTGTTATTTAAAGTTCAAATATTATTATTTGGCGTCTAAAAACCAACCCGTTGCTTTAGTTCTACTTTGCGTTATCCTCCACACGCAGAGAAATGTATACGAGAACTTCTGGTTGCAACCGTGACAGCAAGACTTACTAGTTGACTTTACAACATTTCTAGTAATAAATACTAAGTCCTTGTTATCTCTACTACTTATTTAGCATTTATTACTAGAAATGTTGTAGAGTCAACTAGTGAGTCTTGCAGTCACGGTTGCAACCAGAAGTTCTCGTATAGGTAGCCAGACATTTCTCTGCCTGACTTTGCCCAGGAGTATATGTGGTGAGTAATATCGTGACCAGCGTGCCCTGTCGATTATTCATTACGTGGATGAAGAAGGTATTCCACATAGGGCACCTGGCATTTTGACAGGCGCCTTATGTGGAATAGATAAGGTGCCAGTAGCTCAGGTGCCATTTTCAGTGGGTTCCCTATGTGGAATACCTCGGATGAAGGAAGGTGCCATATGGTAGCTCAGTTCACGGCAGATTCTTAATTTAAATTGCTACGAGATGCTAAGAAGAGTATGCGTCGCTTTAGTAAATATAAACTGTCTTGGCCGTTTTATCGCATGACGTTTACTAATCGCATCCATTCAACTAGCCTTAGCATCAGCTTAACTTCGACCTCACATAGAGTATGTCGAGGAGTGGCTGCAATTTCCTATCAATTGTCATCTTATGGCATAATAACATTCCTCGATAAGATACGTTTTATATCCTGTAGGTGCGGCGATTGTGAGGTTAGAAGTTTATCCGTGGGAAGCAGGTTCAATGGGATGTTGACTCATTTCTGAAGAAAATAGCTGATAATAATATAATGTCTATCCACCAATAGAGAGGTTAGTGTTTAGTAACAACTTCCCTAATGACTTCCCTCATCGGAATGATTCTGTTACCATCCTTTTGAGACATTGCCCAACCCTAGGAATTTCTCCTGTGTGGTGGGTGCAATTACAAACATTTAAACTCACATACACAAACTACCAGACCCGGAACAACTAGTTGTAGATCATACAAATATTTGTTCCTTGTGGGGATCGAAACCGTTTATACCCGAAAAAGAAGAGTTATTAAAAATAATAGTAGATTACGCAACAAGGGAGTAAAGCATTGCCTTACGTCACGGGCGTATTGAATTCCGAAACGACACTAAGGATTCTGGGGGTGAACCATCGTAGCGCAGCGAGGGAATTAAGTTAAGGATCCTTAGTGTAGTGAGGGATTCAAGTTAGCCCAAGACAAGGCAGCTTTACTCCCGAAGAGCGTACTCTGCTTTTCACACCTACTGCGAGGAAATAAATTCGATTTTTGAAATTTGATTTGGTACGACAACTTTGAACGTGAAGTTGGCACCACTGCAAGCGAGCTGTTGCGGTCACCGGCCGCCATTACTGCTACAACTCCTTGGTAAAAGTTTTCATAGGTACCTACTGTTTTATTTGAGGTTCCAAATTCAAATCACATTAATCCCAAGGGAATAATGAAATTCAGTAGGTACAATATTATTGCCCGGCTCGAACGGGGGGCAGCAATGACCTGCTTTATTCCTTGTTTGCATGACATATAATTTGACATTTACAAGCAAGTGGCGTGAAAAGTTAATTTACTCCTAATTTACACGATCATAATCCAGTCAACACACATAACAAACTGTTTAAAAACTAGTGACTTTAATCTTCATTAAATAAACACTTAATAATGTCGGTGCAAATATTTTCCTCAAAGGTGACCACGACCGACCTTCAGTGTGACTGATAAATGAATAACTCATAAAAACGGATTGATAAGGCCACTTTCAGAGAATGTTATTAAAAAATGAGGCCATTTTTGCTGATCCGTAGTAATGCCTTAATATGCATCTGCAGCAGGTTAAATTAATTTTAGTCTTACTACCGGACAAAGGCTTTCCCCAATTTATTCAAGCATGCGTAGCATGACATTTAGAAAAGGGTTATACGACGGAAGAATAGAAATAATAGACAGAATGTAGCAAGATATGTTTCTGTTCTTCAGTCGACCATACTCGGGTAAAAAAGTGTCAAATTGAATAGAAAAACTTTTTATAACTATGTCTATTCTCGGTAGAATAGAAATAGAATTGCTGATGCTTTGCGTGCTACAGCTTTTTCCAGTGTGAGGCAGAAAAATAAAGATAATGAAAATGATAATCAGGAGGCTTCTATGTCATTCCAATCTGACATCAGCCCTCATCACAGAACAACTACCAAGACAGACTACCTCTTACATAAATACATATGAGATCTTTATTAGAACTTTAGCTAACGTGGTGCACATAGGTAACCCCCGTAAGACAGAGTAGTACATTATATTTCACTCATATTTCGCCGGTTGAGTTTAAATCCCATTAACAAATAGGTGACGAGCCTAAAACCATCATCCAGGCTCCGTATATTAGCTGCTACTGAAAAAATCCTGATGGACAAGCCAATAACATTTTGCCCGACCTGGGAATCTAACTCAAGGCCTCTTACTCAGTAGTTGCAACCACTATATCAACGAGGTAAATATGTAGACATTAAAATAAATAATCATAAAAGCAAACGGGTCGGTCAAGTCGTAATGGCCGGCACAGACGACCCGATCGGGTTAAGGCCGTGCACACACGACGCGACTAGCAACACCATTGACATATTTTACTGCGTTACATAATAGTGAGGTGCATCGCAAGCGCATCCGCAGTTGTTTATCGTGGGTGCTGGTGTAAGCGATTGGCTTAGCGTATTGTAGCGGGTGAAAAGGTGATTAGCGATGAATCGACTCTCGCACAGAAACGACCGTGAAAAATGAAAAATGATTTTGAAATATTCGGTAAAGAAATGAGGACTTTGACCCATTTAAAATAGAGCGATCGTTTTAATGTTTAATCAAGAATAAATCCTCATAGGTACTCATAACATGAATTATACGTGTTTGGCTGTTTAGCGTACTTGAAGTATTACGATGTAAATTGTAGTAATAGATTATTAAATCTTTTTAAGTCATTTGATTTGACCAATATTTTTATGGAACCTACTAGGGTGACTCCAACTTCTGCTACTTGTATTGATAATGTTTTCTGCAATTGTGATTATTCGGATGAAGCAATAGTTAGTTGTCTGCCGTCTGATCATAGTGGACAAACGGTAACGTTTAGGTGTAAAACAATTAAACAACAAGTTCAGATTTCATATAGACAAATAACAACTAACAAATTAAATAAATTTAATAATTCCCTATTCAACAGATTAAGTTTTATGAGCCCTAGTGTGTACGACATTAGAGTTAATAAATTTTACGACAGTTTCTTTTCAATAGTTCACACCGAATTCAATAAATCTTTTGAAAAGAAGACTAAAACTATTTGCCCTAAATTTGTGTTTAGTGACTGGGCGACTGCAGGTATAAGAAAAAGTAGGGAAAGACTTTTTGAGCTCTATGGCCTTAAGCCTTACATCAACACTGAAACTTTTAACAAGTTTGTTTCTACATACTCGAAAGTGTTCAGAAATACTTGCAAAGCTGCTAAAGCCATGTACATAAGTAATAAAATCAAAACATCAGATAATAAAATCAAAACAGTCTGGAAAGTAATAAATGACGAGACTGGCAGGAAAAAAACACGTAGCACCAAGTATACGTTGGAGACACCACATGGTACTATAAGTTCAAATCGGGATGTAGCCCAAGAATTTGTAAAATTCTTTACTGATATACCATTAAAGACCACGGAGGCTCTAAACTCCTCTCCCGATATCGCAATTTCTTTATTAAAGGCAAACGTGTCTGGCTGCTCGGCTGAATTTGTATTTAAGCACATAAACCCCATGACGGTTATTAAAGCTTTTAAACAAATCAAAATTAAGCTAACAGAAGATCTTTGGGGAATGTCGATAAAAGTTTGTACTTCCATAGTAGAGACTATAGCACCATACTTGGCTTTAATATTTAATTTGTGTGTAGACCAAGGAGTTTTCCCGGATTTAATGAAATTCAGTAAAGTCATACCTCTTTTTAAATCCGGAGACACTAAAGACACTAATAATTATAGACCAGTATCCGTGTTGCCCGTTTTTAGCAAGGTTTTTGAAAAGGTAATGCTTGATCAGATGCTTAACCATTTTAACACCAATAAAATTTTACATGATCAACAGTATGGTTTCACCAAGGGACGTTGTACAACTGACGCCGGTGTCACCTTATTGAAGCACATATTTACTGCATGGGAAGAGGCACAAGACGCTATAGGAATATTCTGTGACCTCTCCAAAGCATTTGATTGCGTAAATCACGATACTTTGCTTTTTAAACTTGAGCACTACGGTCTAAGTAAACTTGCAATTAGTTTGGTAAAATCTTATTTGTGTGATAGACAGCAGCAAGTTCAGATAAATGGTGTGAATTCACAAGGTTTAAAGGTAAAAATGGGGGTTCCGCAAGGCTCAATATTGGGTCCTTTTCTCTTTCTTGTATACATTAATGATTTACCCTATTTATTAAAAAACCAACCTCACAATATGGTGTTATTTGCTGATGACACTTCCCTAATTTTTAAGATAAATAGACGGGCCCAAAATCTAGACAACGTAAATGATGCCTTACGTCAGGTACATGACTGGTTTACTGCAAACAATTTAGTATTAAATGGAAAAAAGACCAAATGTATAAGATTTGCTTTACCAAATGTTAAAAGCACAAATTATGATATAGTATTGAATCAAGAAATACTTGAATTTGTCGATAAAACAGTTTTCCTGGGGATTACGCTTGATGCACGGCTTCAATGGAGTCCCCATTTAACAACTCTTGCGGGGCGGCTAAGTTCAGCAGCATACGCTGTGCGAAAAATCCGTCAATTTACCGATGTAGATACTGCTAGAATCGTCTATTTTAGTTACTTTCACAGTATCATGTCTTATGGCATTTTATTGTGGGGACGGGCTGCCGACATCGAATCTATTTTCATCCTGCAAAAGAGAGCCATCAGGGCCATATACAATCTCCGTAGACGCGATTCTCTAAGAGAACTGTTTAAGGAAATTAACATTATGACAGTACCTTGTCAATACATCTATGAAAATATAATGTACGTTAGGAAAAATCTGCATCTTTTTAGTAAGAGAGGTGACAGACACAACTATCACACTAGAAATAGGGATCAGTTAGTTCAGCCGGGCTTCAGACTCGCCAAAGTGGACTATTCTTTCATGGGATACTGTTTAAAGTGCTATAATAAAATACCACAAAATGTTCTTGATTTGAATGAGACTAAATTTAAATCATGTATTAAACGCACACTATGTAAGCTGGCTTATTATAAACTAAACGATTATATTGCTGATGATAATGCTTGGCTCCATGCTGGTCCTGCTCCACCTGACAGTGTAGGATAAATATTGATAGCGTTTATTTAATATTCTTGTTGGAGCTGATGAAGATTGTACAACTGTATTTGCATTGTATAGAGTCAATCATCCTAGTATTATATAGTTTCATAGCCAGCATTGTGTGAGTACTATGTTCCTCGGAGCTATCATTCACTGAGTACCTACGTCTCTTATTGACTTGAATAACCCTGGCGGTTGAGAGTATGTCATGCTCACTCAAATGTCTCGCTGATGGTGGCGCGTGTGTCGGATCATTTAGCTCCCTTCAAAATGGTTGAGCTGAATGGTGCTGATACATGTGTCATGTTCGTGAACGGGCGCTGTCAGTTGGGACTGGTCATCTCTTAGTTGCCACGGTTTATTTTAACTATCTATTGATCATTTTGTTTGTTTCTGAATTGTCTTTGTTTTAATTTTCTACTATGGACACTTTTAACTTGCTACATCGTTCTCACATAATGTATCATCTCAAAATGAATGATGTAACAAAGGTTTTGTAATAATTTTGGCGATTTAAAAAGAGTGTCCATGGAGTTTCTTGCCCGTTCTTCTCCATAGAGATCTACTTCTTGGAATGGGCATCTACGGTACTTTCACAGTTTTTATGTCTTGTGACTGGGACTGTAGCACCATAACTTTTTAGTGTTTAATTATATTTTTGTCTATGACAATTCAAAAGTGCCTGTAACTGGCCTACTTGAAATAAACGCTTTGATTTTGATTTTGATTGATTTTGAAATTATGTATAAAAAAAGCACCTTTTATGTGTAGGTACATAAAATTTGCTTTTTTCGAGGAACTTTTAACTGATTTTATCCATCGAAGTCCCTGTTTACTTTACGTCACAAAAACGTGAAAACTCGTGGTAAGGCCTTAGTCTCTTCAAGGTGAAAATAGTTCAACCTTTTCAAATCAAGATGAAGATAAAGAACAAAACTAAAAGTGCCAGCCATCGTGGCAATACCTAGCACATTACCAACACATACCTGCACTAGGTGCGGTTCAATAGTTCAACTGCAGGCTTTGCACCCGTGACCTTTTGATCCTATCAACACTGGACCAGTTACGCTACAAGTATACAAAGTACTATGTTAATGCTGATACTAATCTTTTAAAATTAGTGCTATAGTGAGTTTGAAACCTAAATCGCTGAACTGATTTTGTTGAATATTTTGGTACAGATATAGGTTGGACTGGAGACAGTTTTTTTGCTTTCTTCTAAGTCGCTATACTCTTGACAGAGTGGTCGTGGTCGTTACATCAAGGGTGGTGGCTCGCTTCATAATGGGCCACCATTCCTCTCGCACCGCTGCCTTCCTGGTACATTCGTGCAGTTATTTACTAGTTTTTAGCAAAACAACTTGAAGAAGAGAAATGGGATAGGTGCAAGCGAAGGCCGCAGGCTAAAGTTAGTGTTGGTATAATTAAACTATGCAAATCTGTGCCGTTACTTGTCATATCGCAATTTCTTCTAGGCAAGTGCCCTCCAATCTGGGCTGGCGTCCCTTGAACGCAAAAGACAAGTGAATGAAGAAACAGCGTGATTTTCAGTCAAGTCTGACAGACTTTTCCTCTCCACCAAAATTTTTATAACACAAAAAAGGTCCGTATAGGATGAGTAAAGTATAGTGTCATTCACACACAAGAACACTATACTTTGTGACACTATACACCAGTGTTGGTGCTTATTGAGTTATTGGGGAATATACATATGGCACATATTCAACAAAGGTTTGCAATAATACAATGGTGGAGGTGTCAGGGAAAAAAATCGTAATACATATTGAGCTATGTAATTAAATATGAACTTTGTCGGTTATCGTCTTCCGCGTTGATTAAACTGTATGTACATGATTGGTCCGTGGGCTGTTTAACCTTCGTCCTAAAGTGGAAGGACAAGCGAGTTTTGAACTTCATTCAATTCTTGTAATTCTTTTTTTTTTAACTTTGCCCCACACTACGAATGTCTCCAGTATCATGAATGGGTTTACAAACATAGAAACTTACATACACAAACACCCAGACCCGGAACAACTACTTGCAGATCATACAAATATTTTTTTCCGTGCGGGGATCGAACCCGCTACAAGCTATGCAGCAGTCGATAGCTCAGCCATTGCGTCAGTCATCCGTGCCGTCATCTTGCCGTCATCGTGTATTATGATGAATTGAAACAGGGAGGTGATGCAATACTGTAGGTATTAGGAGCAGAGCATCAGCAGATACAGTAAAAAAAGTATCCTCCGCTATCCGCTCATACCTTAAATCCAGCCCGACCTTCGTACGCACTTCGGGTCGACAGGTCGCGAGTTTTTCTCCCGCGCGTATCAATAAAACCTATACCTGTTATGGTTCACGGACAATCGTAGAGCCGTGCTCAGGAGGCCCTATTTGACACGACGGCTCTGCTCACGTCACGACTTATTATGTGCGTAGTTAGTAAGTAATCGATATCATTAACGCTTTGTCTGATGTATTGTGAGATAACTTTGAACAGCTGTCTGGTTTTGACGAGTAAGTGTAGCCTGGTTTCGATCACAAATGGATTTTTACCTATTTCGATTATTTCCAAGGTTTTGGCTAGTTTTTCTCTTTATTTGAGACGGATTTGGTCTTGACTCTGTCTAGATCCTAATCTGTCTAGCTGCGAAACTGTCCAGTTCAAAATCTGTCCAGTTGAGTTGAGGTTGAAGAGAAAAATGTTGCTCCAGAGCGGGTCAGAGGTGACAGAAAAAGTTTGCAATAGAATGAGCTCAACCAGCTATTAAATAATTATAATTTAAATTGATTTATAGGTTTAAATTAATAACATTTGCGATAAGCAAAGGTATGTCGTCACGAAGTTATCCCGAAATATAATCGATTATTTTTTTATTTTAACAAATTTTTCTTTAAAATAGTCTTCTTTTTCTAGCCTTATTCCATCTAAATTTGGGGTCGACTCTTCTAATCATTCTTTTCCGAAGATGTTTTTTCTGGGTTATCATCTCTCAATTGAACCTACACTACAATGCATTTAAAAATCTTTCGAAATCTAAAGAAAGATATTAATCGATAAACCACAGGAGACCAAAAACCTACCAACGACACAATACAAAATTATTAATAAGCATTGTACTGAGCAAATAAAACAATTAGCAACCATTTTACAATAGTTATTAATGTTATCATTAAACAATTACCGACTGTTTCAGTGTAACAGTCCTTGTAACAACAATTTCACGAGAGGTCACAGCCTCAGAGGAAAATGTAGGGCATTGTCCTATGAACGGATCCTATAAATACGATGGGGCTTATCATGTGCAGCAAATAGCTCATCATGGACGTTTGTTCATGTTGGATCAGACATTGGACAGGTGATACCGTAGGCTTACAGATGGGTTTTTCTTTCTTTATCGCGATAAAATCATCAAATGAGTCCTTCCATACTGTCAGTCTTCTGCTGACTAAAATCCACGGTGATCCTTAGTTAGCCCTTTAGGTTCCAGGGTCAGCCCGGTTGACCCCGGCAGGTTTTGGCTCTCTAAGGGGGGCCCCGTCAGATTGCTAATAGCTCTTTGAGGCCCGCTTGAATCACGACGAGCTGTTCACCCGGGCATGGTCCAGGATCAGACGGCGAGTCACCCATTACTCGCCATCCGCATACCCGCGCCTACGGTATGTTTGTTTATGTTGAATTAGACATTGGACAGATATTACCGTAGGTTTACAAATGGGGTAGGGTGTCTAATTGGTACCTGGGATTCGGAAGTTTAACCCGTACTGATGACATCACCAAGACGGATCTGTGTCACGCATAAGGTTGCTGATAAAAAAAAAAAATAGGCGGTCAGTACTAAAAGGGAACTTTGGATACGTACTACTCGATGCGGGACGACACATTTGCTGATTCTCGAAATAAAACTTTTGTTTCGGTGTGCATGCATTCATTAGAATGGTGATTTTGTTTCTAAATTAACATTAATTTGCCTGCCAGAAAAATAAATGAAAATATACCAAAACTGTATTAATTAAAGAAGCACTCAGTTACGTAGTGCTGTTTGTTATCAAAATTAAACGGCCCTGCTTACCGACCACGACCATAGGCAACATTTTTGACAAAGATGTTCCATCCTTCTTCAACTACCCTCTAGAATTTATTTATGTATAAATACAACTAAACTTCTGACTAACTTACTTAGCGGTAGGTTACCGCACGCCTCACAGTGCAAGGTTGCAACACTCATGTCGGACACGTAATGCTTCTACATATTTTCAGATCATTGTTTGTGTTTTATATACTTGTGTTATCGATAACATCATCATCAGTGAACAAGATAAACCATTGAAAGATTTGCTAACTACCGTTGCTGTAATCAGTGTTACGTTGATCATAGTGGACAGTGCCCGATTTGGGCCCCATTTCTATCATTTCTAACTATGTATTTAAAAGCATCCAAAAACTCTTTCTCAGTGCTGTCAGCTGGTAATGTGCCCAAGAGACTAGTGTTGCTTCTCCGTATGGCAATGCTTAGCCTCTGGCCAAGGTAAACGTCAACCCTTGGATCAGGGAAGCGACAATGTCATTTTGCTGACTTCACAGTCAGCGTTTTCTTTTTAATGTTGCACTCAAAGGTCATCTAAGTATCTTATTGATATTTTTAGATTACCTTTTCTTTAAGAATTAAATCACATCACAAACGTAAAAATATTTACGATTTATCAGTGACTAATCCTTTCAGCAGCTTTTCTGAACAAACTGAATTCAGTTTTAAATTCTCTGCTTAGTAACCAAAAACGAATGAACGTAACTGAACTTCTGAATCAATTTTCCAGTGGCTTGTTACCGGTCGGCGCCCGATGCAAGGTCGCACCACTCATGTTTGATACGTAATGCATCTAGTTACTGCATTGTTTATATATAAGCATGTTATAGTATGTACAAATGTGTGTGAAAACGTTTTTATACAACAATAAAATATCTTTTTCAGGTAAAGAGTTGATGTTGTTGAACTATTATTGTAACAGCTGACTGTTTGTGATTTTATTTCAGTATTTATTTAATTGTTTACTGTCTGTTATATTTATCACAGTTTATTTTATAATTTTCCTAATGAATGATAGTTATTTTATGTAGGTAGTACCGAATACAAATGAACAACTTGACATTTTCTTACATAATCAGTTTTCATATAGCCTGCATATCAACCAACCATTTATTAAAAAAAAAATCTTTCCTTTAAAATGCTAACAGAACCCTAAAAACATTGTGTGGTGTTTATTTTCCTAAAAACATTTAAAAAAAACTAGCTCAGCACGTAATTATCAATCGTTTTACCACTTTTTACCCTCCGAACCGTTGCATGCTGAATTTTCAAAGGTTCAGACCTTACCCTATTTAGCATATCAATTCATTCTCCTGCATAATTAAAAGTTTACAGTTTTGTTTTTTTTTTTTGCGTGGTAAAATCATCAAATGAGTCCTCCCACCCCGGGCAGGGCGGGAGGGACTGTCAGACTTGTACTGACTAAAATCCACGGTGTCCTTCGATAGCCCTTTATGTTCCGGGGTCACGGTAATGAGATAAGTCCCGCGACCCCGGAGATAAGTCCCGCGACCCCGGAAAAGTTTACAGTTAAAGAATATTTTAGTGTCTCTAGGACGCATGCTGATAACGCTTGACCTCGGCATCATACTGACGCATCAACCTTTTACTTTCGGTATTACAATTTTGTAGTATCACTTCTGGCTGCAATTTTGAAGACAAGAAACTTTATTATATTCTATTAGTTTCTATGTTATCTTTACCTCCGTTATTCAAAATGAATCATTTAGTCCAAAACAGAAGCATATCACATAACAGCAACCATCGCAAGCATCAATGACGATAAACAACCCACTTTCTTGGAGCTGGTGCCCCCAGGACCCCAGGATCCACATAATACGTTAACCTGATGGAGTATTTCCGTCGCCATCGCCTCACGCACCCCAGGTCTGACCTGCGGCCTGCGAAGGTGATATGATGCAATAAACTTGGCTTAATTTAATTGAAGGAGTACGTGATAACTTGGGTTTTGGTTGAAGTGTGTGGAGGTGCAATCCTGATGATCCGAAATTCGAATAATTTCTGGGAAAATTAAGCGTCATTTTTCTTCGTAGTTAAAACACGTGAAGAGATGATTTGTTTGGTGCTTTGGGGCCGTTTTTGTACCTTTAGAGGTTCAAAAAGTGATAATTTTGGGCCTGATTTGAGACAAGTAAATTTTACGTTTTCAATCACTACCATTAGATCTTAAAACGTGATATTCACTATGGTTTTATACTTATATGATTTGAGTTTCCGATAATGTAAATCATCTGGATCTGATCATTGGTGGTTTATGTGAATAAGTTCGCTTCTTAGTCCATTGTATTTTAACGTTAAGCCTGGCAAACCTTGGTGGTCTATATATCATACCTATGCCAGATATTTGGGGGTGTCACAACCAATGATATTGTCATATTTCGTGGTAAAATATAACCGCCAAAATATGTGTCACTGAATGTGAATACTAAATGTATTAGTATCTTCAAACCAAACAAATTCCATTCAACACTTTAACTGATGAAGTGCTTCCCTTGCTATTAGCTTATGCTGTGAACTTAGGCTTGACCTCAAGGTGCTCGGTGTCAATGTGATGCAATGAACACTGTTAATTGATCGCATGTATTAATTCCAACTGGTAATTATTGTCATTGGTATGCATATGGGGCATATTTCATCGGTCAAATTACTGCTGTGCTGTTAAGGAATCAAGCAGAAAAAGTGGTCAAGCAAAATAAGTGGTGGATGCATTTCTATGCAGACGTGTTTTTTGGGACAATACCACCGCACTATTTCCAAACCACTGTAGTTCCTGAAAGCCAGAATCAGCAGTGGCGGCTACTGAGACAAAGAAGCTCAACGAAGTCCCGGAGAATGAATGTAACTGTCTTGAATCCTACAATGGAATTAATCAGATAAGAAAAGCGGAGGAGTAAGAAAATATGTTCTACGTTTTCACAATAGATTTGTCTACCATAACTATATTCCTTGGATGTTTAGGCAAAGGTGTTTAAAGTATACCCCCATCACTCAGTTATGTTGTTATTTAAAAATCAGTCTGTTAATATAAATTCCATGGTCTTAGGGTGAGCATTATCGATTTTAACTTCACAGGTTCTCTGAGTATTTTTTATTGACTTTAACAATGGTATACGCATTAACCCAAATATAGAGTGAGCTTACCCAGATGAAACCTTAACTCGTGCGTACCGACGGAACACAGAAAAATGTTTGGCGCCCGCGCCGTAGACGAACAGGATGTTAGTTAGAAGCCAGGTGGCTCTAGTGGAATCTACCTCCGCCAGCGAAATCGCTCAGCCGACACCGTAGGTTACAATATAGCCTGTGGTGGACCTCTGAGAGGTAGATCGCATACACCGATATTCAAGAAAAAATAAATACCAAAACGTTCAGTCGATTTTTTTTGTGTATGGCATCTCGCAGGTCAATCTAGAAGAGATTGTGTGCTGCTTAACCGGTCTTTTCTGGGGATGCCATAGATGACTCTAAGGCCTCCAGCCAGAAAGCGAAAACGATGAATGAAAATTAATAACCGTGACATCAGCTATCTAAAAATTCTGTCAGTCCTGTCTTAAATACTACAAGCTTTGAAAGAGATTGTCACTTGTCTTATTCCATATTAATTCTCAAGTAAGAGCGAGGTTTCTTCAATAAACTTCCTAAAACGAAGGATATTTCTAAACAGTTACCTCAACAATACGTTAATCTGATGAATTGTTTCCGTCGCGTGGCCCCAGCGCCGCCTGACCCCCGACCCCCGGGGTCTACGGAGGTGATATGGCGCAATAAACATGTATGCGTTAATTTCTGGTGCTGCTATTAATTCAATGTAGATATTGTTGAAGTAACGTGATACACTGGAGTTGTTGGCAAAGCGTGTTCAACTTTCTTACTGGAAAACGTGTGAAAGAAGCTGAAGTATTTGCGAGTAATGTTTACTTTGTACGCTTCAAAATCTTCAGTAATATTGTACCTTATTTAACTCGTGGCTTCCCTATAGTCAATAAATTATATTTCAAAAGTATCTTATGAAAAATATAAAAAGATCTAGTCTAGATCAGCTCAGCAGAAAGGTAGGTAAGACGTGACAAGTAACAGACAGTCAGACCTACTTTTACAATACTATGATAAAAGTACTGAGTATGGATAGACAGGCCGTTGCAACTGTCTTTCAAAAGTTGGAAATACGTGTAGGAAAACATACCCTAGAAACATACTATTGATTAATAATGCTACGTATCATGATTAATCATCCAATGATGGAAAAATAAATTAAAAAGCTAGATAAATATATTCAAACAAAACTAGACTTTAAATAAATTTTTGAAGTTGAAAACGTTTTTTTTTTTTAATCGCGATGGTCGTGTTTTCCATGAGGTTGTCGTAACCGAAACATTGTGTCGAGCGAGAAATCTAAACTGAGCCAAAAGTGTCGCGTTTGCATAATAAAGGCAGCCGATTCACAATGGCGCCGCTAAAATGTTGCACTCCGAATATCAAGTGTTATGATAATATTCAATTATTTTTTAAAGAAAAATACCGCCTTCCTGCTGTTGAATACTAATGATAAAACATTTTAAACTGTCCTTTCGAACTTTGAGTTTCTTTTTTATGGTTGTCATCCAGAATTACAATTACACTTAAAAATAAAACAGAATTGTCTGGAAAAATCTCAACACACATTTATTATTATTTATGATGGAAATATAAATGATAATTTAATTTATCATAGGTTTACATATAAAGCAACTCTGTTGTTTTAGCTTCAATCCTTTCCCGTAGAATTGACTTAATTATATTGATTGGCAACTGTGATTTTCATGATGAAGATTTTGAAACGAGCAAACAATTTTCAGTTAACTTTTACTCTGCTTGTCAAACCATTCATTGCAATTTTTAAGGATCGTCTTACAGTTTTTCTTAATACTATGATGAAAAAACCTACCATGGAGCCTCATCAGTAATGATGGCCCACTTCCTCACTTGTACATTGAGTAATTCCACCTGCACTCTAAGGGACCTGTCGGAGGTCACCACCAGGGCCGTGAATGTGGCAGAGTTTTGATCGCAACTAATTTAATTTTAAGGAATCATCGACACGACGAAGTAAAAGACAGTTTTTGTCTGTTTTTTTTTATTTTATTTTATTTTGCCTGTTCCTGTTATGATTACTAGCATAGGCTTTAGTTTTTATAATGTTACGAGTACCAACATTTATTACTCATAGATACAAGAAAAAAAAATACGTGTGGCACTCGGGGACTGCCATGGTAAAGCTATTGCATAGCATTTTTTTATCAACTTATATGCAATTATAATAAAATTATTTATTTATTACTGTACTAATTAGGCTATGGTCAGCCACGTCAATCAAGTGAAGCGTCAAGAAACGTTCTCCTCCTCCTCCCCACTCGCTCTCCCTCTCCCTCTCCCACTACCCCCCTCTCCCTCTCCCTCTCCCTCAATAAAATTGCCCCTTGCTCAATAAAAACATGGTTTCGTGCTAGTAATGAGCACGTCAGTCCGTACCTTTATGATTGCCGAAGCCTCACGAACTGAAACGACGCTAGACGATGCGTGGTGTCAGGTAATTTCCTTAGGTTTTTTCGTTAGGTTTTTGAGAATTTCATGATTCGGTCGCCGCGCCGCGCCGCGCTCAGAGCCCGCGATTAAAGCTATGCAATAGCTTAAAATCAAGTATTTGTTATATTATAAGTAAAGAAGCAATAAGCAGCATTTTTCGGCCCACAGACTGCCGTGCGTCAAGTGTTCTTATTCATTGCGAAGGCTTTGTCTGTATGCTAATAGTGGATGGCCGGTCACCGCCGCGACCTGTCAGGATCGAAGGTCGAATGTAGGACGGAACGCGCCGACGATTCGCGAAGGATTGTCGTTTGAACGTGATGCTATGTGCACGGGACTTTGAGCCTTATTGATGTCGAGTTGGTGATGGAGTTGTATAATGATTCTATGGCGGTATGAATAACGGATCCATTTTAGAATATAGGTAAACTACTAAGATGTTCTAAAGGAGGATTTGTCTAATTAGGCAAATCACAGACACAAAACTCTTAACATTACGAGGTTTAAGTTGTAAAGAATAAAACAGTAATTATACTCGTGGTGTAGTATTCTAAACATAGCAACTTTTTTAAAATAAATTATTGAAATGAGTAATGCACCTAATAATATGCACATTTCAGCAGTTACATTTAAGTCGGAAAAAGTTTTACTCGACCTGGGAATTGAACCTAGGACCTCATGTTTATCAGGAACGTTTGCGGCCACTACAGAAAAAAGTTATTGACCTTCAACTCTCCGTCTTAATCTCTCTGAATATCAGTATATTACATGTATTGGATGGATGCAAGTGGCGAATTGTCGTTCGGCGTGGCGGTCTAAGGGGGAGGCCTATGTTCAGCAGTGGACGTTTTCCGGCTGATGATGATGATGATGATGATGATGACATGTATTGACTACACACCTGACCTCCACAACCCAGTAACTGGGTAATTCGATAGGTACCTACCTCATTTATTAATTTAAAAAATAATAATTACATTGCTCTACAGCCTTTGACAGTTTATAATTACTTCTCAATAATAACCTCACCGACACTATTTACCATGAAACTTGAAAACAATAAACCTAAGTGTTTTAATGTCTAACCTACATAGCACTGTGAGGAACAAAAGGCACCGGCCGGCATCGAACCTTGGCCCGACCTCCGCGCATCCTCGCTCCACATCACCATTGTTCGTTCCGGTTGTGTGTGGGTGTATCTGTTTAATAACTATTAATAATTCATAATTATTAGCATCCTCACTTTAATCTTAATAGTGTTTTTTCTTTAGATTGTTTGTTTTAAATGGTTAAAAATAATTTTTATTATTAATAAATAGGGTGTACAAAATTATTAATACCAACTTAATTATTAATTTAGATAAGTATGTAACTAAAACTAGAAATTTAAAAATAAAACTAAATATTTACAACAAAATACTAAATTTAAACTTTGTTTGTTTTTAGATGTTTAAATGTTTTATTTGATACTGCTGAGAATCTTTTTTTTTATTTATAAGTTAATTAAATTGAAATTAACGTTGTACAGTTAAATGAAGCAAAAACAGTTCAATTAAGCACTTAATTTTATGCCTGGGAGACAATGGATACCGTATTTTAAAATTATTGAAAAATGAAAAAAAGTCCACAAAAATTTAAGATTTTTTAAATATAACTCGTTATGGTATATTCACCAGGAGAACAAAGATATAATATCCTGTCAAACTCACACTACTATGAAGAAATATGTACATGCTTTTCCTACCAGCTCCTGCTCAACAGTCTCCTAACAATATCTTGCCACAACTGTCTAACGATGATCTAATGAAACATCATAAGTCATAACTTCTGTTACATAATCTAAATAATATTGTAAATGCGAAAGTTTGGATGTATGGATGGTTATTTGTTACTCGATTACCTCAGAACGGCTGAAGGGATCTTGACGATATTTGGCTTGGAGATATGGTATGTGGATAACTGGATACCACTTACCTCGATATTATATTTCTCATGTGACACGCGGGTAAAGCCGTTGACAGTAACTAGCGAATATCTATGCGAAATCCCGAGGTCGACACATAACATTATAACTATGACATACACACCTTTGGCCCGATAATATTGTGTGCGACCGTGTCTTAGATCAGCACCCGTATGGTTGTGTCACGGATAATGTTACAAATGAAGTGCTAACTACAACGCTGTTGGCGTACAAAATGGCCCTCTGCTTTGATGGTTAAACCCACGTGTGGTTTCAAGCAGTGCTAGATGATGGGGTGTTTTGTCAACTAGGGCTTATGCCCTATAAATAGGAATAGGATAAAACTAGGTTATCCTAATTTTATCCTATTCCAACCAACCAATGGCGTACAGGAGCCAAAATATCTCTGAATTGTCAAAAATTGAGCTAACTGGGCTAAATAGGTTTTAGTTAATTACATTTTGTCTACAATGCTACCGCACAGAGCGGAGTCTTGCTGCAATAAATATATTACAAACACAATAGTTGACTACTCTAAGTAAGCGTTTAACATGATGTTAATAAATTTTATCATGAAAAAACGTCTCCCATTATAAGACCACCACGACAAGCATCGTGCCCTCAGCTTCCGTTGTCGGCTGTCACCAACAAACGCAGTGTGTGTGCATATGTCTAGCGCACAGTCGACGTCCACCTATTAACATTCCGTTGATTCTCTCCTCCGTGACTACTAATTTGAATATACTAAGAATATATTATTATATTATGACAGTAAACAAGCTATTAACGGGATGCGTCTGTCTGTATACCAGTTTGACCTAGCACCTTGTATGTAATTCTATTGATATAACATAAGAAAATAGCAGGTGTATCCTCTGAATAAAATATCTAGCTAACCTAGATGATTTTATCAATTACTAGCGACTCACTAGGGTTACATATGAATCATCATCATCAGCCTTTAAATGGTCCCACTGCTGGGACACAGGCCTCCTCTCTGTGAGAGGGAGCAGGCCGTAATCTACCACGCGGGCCCAGTGCGGATTGGTAGATGTCACATGTCTTCGAATTTTTAGTTCTAGGATACTCGTATGTCGGTTTCCTCCCGATGTTTTCCTTCACCCTGTGAGAGCAGTGGTGTTGAAATAAATTACACAAAGTAATGCGCCTGACTGGGTTCGAACCCACGACCTACAACTCGTAAGATACGACTGGGCCACCACTGCTCTCTACATGTGAATGCAAATGTCTTATTTTCCCAGTACATTCCCAAAAATCTTCTTTCATAAGGTTTGTATGACAAATTCCCAACATAATAAAAGAAAAATTGCCATATCGGCACAACCTTGCTGAAATTCCACCAATAGCATATTGATCTGTGCCGTATGTGGTGCCATTACACAGAGTTGCCGTTTAAGCGGTTGTCCAATGAAGGGAATACATCCTCCTGAAGTGGTGACGTCACATATATTCAACATCCGATTCACATAGATAGAAGCAAGCATATATAAATCAGCGTATAATGCTCCCACTGTTGAGACACATCCCTCAACCCTGTTATAGTAGTAGGTACATATTTTCAAATTTTAGGCTCTAAAGACAGTGTTTTCACGATGCTTCAGCAGTCTCTCTTATTCACCAAAATAATATCCATAAATCAAAATATTTACCATACTTAAAAACAACGATAACTGGCCTCCCAAATGATCATGGTTACCATTGATTAACTCGTTAAACCATGTCTTAATTACCACTGTGAAAAATGCCAAAGGTATCTATCATTGTTGGCATCATTGGGTACTTTGTCTACTATAAGTTCTATTGCGTGTACATAGAAATCATTATGGATTTTGCGCCCATCAATGTAATTTTAGAGATTTATTTAAGGGGACGTTCGGGCAAAAAATATTCGGTTACATGGGAATATTATTTATCCTATTTTATTCAGAAAGTTACAGTCACTTATCTACCGAATAAAAGTCATATTTTTAAACACATCTTTGAATTCGCGTCTAGCTAATATATCTTCATAATATACTTGCCATTCCAATCATACTACTTTCAAGTTCAACATTATATTCTACAACAAAATGATTGATTACAAAAATAAAAAAATGCAAATCGAAATTACAATACAACTTCCAAGTTTTTAGGGTTCCGTACGTCCGAATACAAAAACGGAACCCTTATAGGATCACTCGTGTGTCCGTCTGTCTGTCGCTTACAGTCAATTATCTCCGAATCTACTAAACCGATTGGGTTGAAATTTGGTACACATATCAATTCCTGTGACCCAAGCACAGAGGTGTGACGTGAATGGATGAAATCTGTATGTGGGAGGTAATTTTTGGGGGGAAGGGGAAAATGAAAAAAAAAGTTTTGAAAACTGCATCGTGTGACATATCAAATGAAATGTCTTGTTGAGACAATCCTAAATGTATTTTTTTATAATTTTAAAATAAATAGTTTCCAAGTTATTCAAGAAAATAGACGAAATTTGACCATTCCCCCTCCCCCCTTATCTCCGAAACCACTGAACCTAAAATTTTGAAAAAAATACAGTAATTAGTTTTCTACTTATAGATTATAGGAAAATCTATAAGAAGTCCATATCTGTATATAGGAGGTAATTTTTGGGGGGGAAGGGGAAAATTAAAAAAAAAAATTTGAAAACTGCATCGTGTGACATACCAAATGAAAGGTCTTGTTGAGACAATCTTAAATATATTTTTATTGTAATTTTAAAATAAATAGTTTCCAAGTTATTCAAGAAAATAGTCGAAATTTGACCATTCCCCCCCCTTATCTCCGAAACTACTGAACCTAAAATTTTGAAAAAAATACAGGAGTTAGTTTTCTACTTATAGATTATAGGATAACCTATAAGAAGTCCATATCTGTATATGGGAGGTAATTTTTTGGGGGGGGAAGGGGAAAATTAAAAAAAAAATAATTGAAAACTGCATCGTGTGACATATCAAATGAAAGGTATTGTTGAGACAAACTTAATAGTATTTTTTTGGTAATTTTAAAATAAATGGTTTCCAAGTTATTCAAAAAAAATAGACGAAGCTTGACCATTCCCCCCCCCTTATCTCCGAAACTACTGAACCTAAAATTTTGAAAAAAATACAGGAGTTAGTTTTCTACTTATAGATTATAGGATAACCTATAAGAAGTCCATATCTGTATATGGGAGGTAATTTTTGGGAGGGAAGGGGAAAATTAAAAAAAATAATTGAAAACTGCATCGTGTGACATATCAAATGAAAGGTCTTGTTGAGACAATCTTAAATATATATTTTTTGTAATTTTAAAATAAATAGATTTCAAGTTATTCAAGAAAATAGACGAAATTTGACCATTCCCCCCCTTATCTCCGAAACTACTGAACCTAAATTTAAAAAAAAAATACAGAAATTAGTTTTCTACTTATAGATTATAGGAAAACCTATAAGAAGTCCATGATATTAAAATAATATGGTAAATCACTCTATTGTGCGTACCAATTTGGGTCAGATTTAAAAAAAAAAACGTGATAGGTAACATCGTACGGAACCCTCTTCACGCGAGTCCAACTCGCACTTGGCCGGTTTTTTAAACAGCATCTCCTTAACAAAAATGAACAATGAAATACTTTCTTCAAATTAATGATAGAGTACAGATATCATAATTAATTGGGTTACGAACAATGATTAAAGCCGGGCCGGTCATTTCGTACTATAACCAGCATTAATCACAGTAATGACAGCTGTTTTGTCCGGTCAATGTGCGTAACGTTTGGTATTACACAGAATACTTAATTACGTGTAATGGGGGATAATAAAATGGTTATAATGATTCATGATGCCTCCGAGACATGGTAATGCCTGATTGATCTATGATCTTTTTTGTCTGTTGGTGGTAAGTATCTTGTGTTATGGTGATATCATTATTCAAAAGAGAAATGTGTATCGAAGAGATTCAGGTTTTCAATATTCATAGCCTTAAAAGATTGCGCATAAATTAAGAGCGCATATTCTGAAAGTTGGCAACGTCGCAAATAGCTGTCAAATATTTACAAGTTTTAATTAATTTCGCAATTTTACTGTATGAAAATCTATACATATAATAAAATGGTAGGAAAGTCAAAACTGTACATTGAATATTTTTTTAAAAGAATACTTGGGGTATGATCTACAATCGATACCGAAGCCAAAAATATAGTTTTTAGAATTTTTGTCTGTTTGTCTGTTTATCTGTTTGTCTATTTGTCTGTATGTATGTCCGGGATAAACTCAAAAAGTACTGGACGGATTTGAATGATTCTTTTTTTGTTGTATAGGTATTAATTCTGGCCAATAAATTATAGCCTATATGTTGGCCAGAATTAATACCTATACAACAAAAAAAGAATCATTCAAATCCGTCCAGTACTTTTTGAGTTTATCCCGGACATACATACAGACAAATAGACAAACAGATAAACAGACAAACAGACAAAAATTCTAAAAACTATATTTTTGGCTTCGGTATCGATTGTAGATCATACCCCAAGTATTCTTTTAAAAAAATATTCAATGTACAGTTTTGACTTTCCTACCATTTTATTATATGTATAGATAAGATAATTTATCTTAAAAACTTGAACACCTGGTGCACAACTGCAACAGACCAGCTTAACTATAAGAGATACAAAAATGGTGCTAAAACAAAAATTGTTCCACGTGATGAGCATTTTCTGCTGAGATAATAAATTTGAAGATCTGGAACACCTGATGTGGAACTCCAAGAGCCCAGCTACACTATAACATATACAGTAATGACGTCTTAGCAAGAGTTGTTCAGCCTGATAAGCACTCTCTATTGCCATATAAAAATTAAAGATCTGGAACATCTGATGTGGAACACCAAGAGCCCAGCTACACTATAACATATACAGTAATGACGTCTTAGCAAGAGTTGTTCAGCCTGATAAGCACTCTCTATTGCCGTATAAAAATTGAAGAACTGGAACATCTGATGTGGAACACAAAGAGCCCAACTACACTATAACATATACCTACAGGAATGACGTCTTAGCAAGAGTTGTTCAACCTGATAAGCACTCTCTGTTGACGTATAAAAATTGAAGATTTGGAACACCTGATGTAGAACACCAAGAGCCCAGCTACACCATAACATATATAGGAATTACGTTTTAGCAAAGTTGTTCAGCCTGATGAGCACTCTCTGTTGATGTATAAAAATTGAAGATCTGGAACACCTGATGTGGAACTCCTAGAGACCAGCTACACTATAAAATAATATAGGAATGACGTCTTAGCAAAGTTGTTCAGCCTGATGAGCACTCTCTGTTGACGTATAAAATTGAAGTACTGGAACACCTGATGTGGGACACCAAGAGCCCAGCTACCTACATATAAGTATAGGAATAACGTCTTAGCAAGAGTTGTTCTGCGTGATGAGCACTCTCTGTTGACGTATAAAATTGAAGATCTGGAACACCTGATGTGGAAATCAAAGCTATCACTAATTTCACTGTATAATTTTAAAATAACATAAGCTGGGAGTACCTCCACGCAGTAAAGGCGGTAACAGTTTAGAACTAATTTTAGGTGATGAATAAAAATTTGACTCTACAGGCCAAAACTCCCATTTATTATTTTACCCGGGCTCTTGAAATTGGACATCAGACTTATCAGATGTTCGATTTTGACGACCCCGTGTAGCTGGCATAAGCAACAGAATCCGCGTACGAAGTCGCGGGCAGCAGCTAGTAAGAAATATGGCTCTGTAGTGCACTAAAACATTGATATAGGAATGCAATTAAAACACTTAATTTGATGTTGTAACCTTTCCAGGTGAAAAACAGCCATTTGGAATTTATAGAATTGATTGATTTGATTTGAATTCCATGTTACGATATTAATTATTGCATTCCTATATTAATGTTTTAGTGCACTACAGAGCCATATGGGTTACTTTTAAAAGGGCCAGTTATTTAGTAAACTACTAGTTAAAAACTTATATTTTTTAAACTTATGGTTACGGATAATGTGGAGGTTTGGGCTTGGAACAAACCTTTCCGACCACTTTTTAATCCCCCAGCAAAAGTTACCAAAGATTGTAAAACTAACTACTTAAACAAGAGTTTAGTCGAATTTAAGGAATACCTCTATTTGTCATTCCCAATTAAGCAGTTACCAGCAAAACCTTGACACCTCGCATTTGCAACAAGCTGGTAAAAGCAACATAACTCACACGGTGACTACAGATCCATTCAACTTTCAACGCTGTTTATATTAAGGAAATCATATATTAATTATTCATTGACTCGTTAGTTATGGTCATCCGTAGCAATGGTAATTTCGTATTAATAGGTACTTCTTCGACGCATGTCGCTATTTAGCATGATTTGATTTGCGTTTTATACCAGAAGGAATAAATTAGTAAAATAACATAATAATATGGCGGTGCTGGTGCCTTTGTCTAATTTGTTTAATCACCACTGCTATCAAATCGGTGAAGGAAATCATCGTGAGAAAATCATATGCTAGAACCTAAAAATCGAAGACTGACACACTGACTGACTGTGACATCTACCAACTCGCAACGGGCCCGTGTGGTAGATTACAGCCTACTCACTCTCAAAACTACTCCCACTCCCACTGCTGGGACACAGGCCTCATTCTAAACATCAGGAACAATTGTAGGCTAATTATGAACATAGTATCACAAATTCTCTCATGTAAATATTTGTTTACCTTTTTAGTATAATTTTCAAACGTCATGATTTTTTCTGACAGCTTCAGCAATTGCCATCGTTAATATTTCACAAAACCTAATTATATATAAGGAGTGGTAAATGAGAAAGGTCTAGGTAGGTAGCTTTCTCATTTACCACTCCTTTGGTAGTGAAAAACCATATGAAATTCCGTGCATGTTTGTTTTTAAGTTTATCGCATTCTGACTTTTATAGTCTAATATACCTCCAGACTCCAGTGTGGTCTTCAGAACACGCTAATCGTATTCGTAACATAGTCCGCGAGCAATTCATTAAGCGTGTACCGAGATTAATGGGCAGCCTGCACGGGTCGAAGGTAATACCGGCTGATATCAAAGCGGGTCAGTCTGCAGGTGGTCGCGATCTGCCCGCACGTGTTTTTGATGGAGTAACGAGATGATGCAGGGGTGCCCAACTGGGTTTGGGTGGTCAGGCAGTATGGTAAAAACGTTAAACTATTTATTTGGAAACGTAAAATTCGAATCCTTTGGTATTGTAGTATTATTACACAGGTGGCCAACTGCCTTAGGTATTATTTAAATTTCAAATGAATTAAATATCATTTATTTTGATTATAGTTAAAATAAAAGTGTTAAGTCAGGCTTTTTGTTTTTCACCTTTTATGCAGAAAAAGATGAACAGATGCAATGAATACTATGGCCACAAATCTAAGAAAAACACTTCAAATAAATCAATTTAATCTATCTTTAGAGCATCTAATTCAGCCTATTATTAAAAAACTTACTTACAGAACACATAAATATAAAGTAGTACCGTCTATGTTTATTTCTTGTAGTAAGTGTGCTATAAGTTGAACATCCCCGACTCAATAACGCTAAAACAATATTTGTTTGAACAGAGTTGTTTCTTGACTAGACCACCCTGTCGAATGCCAAGGGGTTATGGGTACAAGGAAGTTACCCAGCATTCCATGAACTGTCGACACGATTACTATTATCAGTCAACCAGATGAAATAGGAAGTGTCATAGACAAGGGTCAGCAAGATATCTTGTGGACGAAGTGAAAACTGCATCGTTTGGTTTTCGTTTGATCGTTGAGACCACTTGTCTCAAGCGTAATTTATCACCATGAGGATCTGGGTTTATTCCCAGGTCAGGTGGTGTTATTTGGAATTTCTCCTATAGGAATTTTTCAGTAGCAGCTGCGGAGTCAGGATATGTTGATGTAAATGCTAATCTATAGCCATTAACTGGACGGTTAACGGATATATGTACGTAGGGGTGGTGTGGATGACCGAAATAAAACTTATTCACTTCTTGAAACTTCTTTTTTTATTACTTTTAAACTTCTTAATAATATACGTCTTCACCTTTCGTTAGCTCGCTCGCCATCCTTTTTTCCTCTCTCTCCCACACATACTCTCCCATTCACTCATCGCTGCGTTCCAGTTTACTTCTTTCTTAAAATGATGATGCGTTCCAAATTAACATTCTACATGTATGATTTAACATGTATCTATATATAAACATACACTAACAACTTAACAAGTAAACAGCTAGCTGTACGTAGTGTACGTTCCTATAGGACCTAGGCGCGTGACGAGAATCAAGACTCCATTTTTTCAGGTCAAAAAAAAATCAAAGTTATTTTTAAGTGTATAAGCAGCGCTGCCTGAGCAAAAATTAATCTATTCAAGCGCCAAAAGATTCTTGCAGCACTGTACATTAGTTTAATAAGTATGTTCATCACATAATTATCATAATCATCTTCTCCAGCCCATAATCCAATACAATTGGGGTGGTCGTAGCATGAAACGGACTTTGCACTGTAAGGTTTAAAATATGGCGCCCTAAATTCCCAATAACATTAATTAATTCCTATCTTGACCAGCTGGGAAACTATCTCCCCCCTTCCCCTCTCGTTATACAGGGGGGTAATGAAATACAAAGACAAGGATTCTAACAACCTGCGATAGTTATAGTAGCGACCACTTGTGAGGGCCTCTAGTGATGCGACGTATGCAAATATACAAATACATTAGTCGATGGTTTAGATTAATTCTTTTTTTTTTTTGACTTACACAAGGAATAATTCCTTTATCGACGAACGTTCACAAATTCTTTTTTGTTATTCATCATCTGCCTAGCCTTTTTCCAACTATATTGGGATCGGCTTCCAGTAAAACCGGATGCGATACCCCATGGCAAGACTGGTTGTCAGACTTTTTAGAGCTTCTGACTAACAGTAACGACTGTCAAAAATCTACAAATGACAGCCGGGACCAACGGCTTTACGTGCTTTCCGAGGCACGGAGGAAACTCGCTATGACAGTTGGTCACCCATCCACAGAACAACCTCGGTAAGCGCGGCTTAACCCGGAAGATCGGCTTGTGCGGCTGTAATTATTTAGCTACGAGATCCTTTGCGATTTTTTTTTGTTTTTACTATTTTAAAAGGAAATAAATTTTAATTACGATGTTATCTTTTAATTCGCCGTATAAATAATGAGAATTATAATCCGTGTGTTTATCGTGATAGATTTTTATTACTGTACACACAAATAAATCAAGTAAATTGGGAGATTTATTTCTATATAAATTATTCAAGATTAAATGTAGAAGTTTGTTTTCTAAATAGTTTAGTGTTTTTGTATCAAACTATGAAATTAATCATTTATAGAAAAAAAACACAGGTCATGTTATAACATTTTAAGTTATTCAATAAAATTCCGTCGTATTTTTTCTTTAATATTCTGTTTATCTACATTCTTAGTTGCTACGGAGATAACTTTCTTAAGGAACAATATTGTGGTTACATATGGTTTTTTTATTATTAAGTAATTTCAAAAATTAACAATATTTTTTGAAATAACAAGCCCATTTAAAAATATATATGAAGCTATCTTATACAAAATCTAATTGAAATATACAATTAGCTCGTCTATTTACGATGGAATAAACAAATGGCTAATATAATTTATTGGCATCATTATTGTACTTTTGATTTATTCAAAACAAAAATATAAGTATCGACAATTTTATTCCACCGTGTCCCATCCCTACTGATCTTAATGTTAGTCGAACCTACCGCGCTGGAGGTCTCATTCATAAATCTAGTCGGCCAGGAACAACACCGTTACATCCCTTGCAGATATCGACTGTCGACCAACTGATGTAGTCGTGAGCTCTACTTGCATTTATACCTGTTACATTATTTAAGAGGTTACGGAAATATATTTGCGTAGACCATTTATTATAATGTTATTTTGTAGCTTATTTTTATGAAATGTAGTAGGTATTAGATTTACTGAAAAGTGTAATATTGTAAGACTTATTCGAGTTACGAAAAAGTTCAAATCTTACAGTCCGTACCAGTATTCACACACACACACACACATAAATTATTTAAATGTAATTTGATGTAATGATGTCAAAAGAATTTCAGTCGCGGCGCTAACTCTAGAATTTCTATCTTTCAATTTTGGTTTGACAGTTGTAACAGTAGGCAGGAGCCAGGAAATCTCAATCAACTCGGCCTATCGTAGTCCACTGCTGGACATAGGCATCTCCCAGGCTACGACACATCACCCTGTCTTTTGCCTTCCTCATCCAGTCAGTCCCAGCTACTTTCTTTAGGTCGTCGGAATCTCGGCAGTCTACAATTTTTAAGCAATGAAAATACTCGTATCATAACTTATGAAGGCTCCTTAGAGAAAATTTATTTATCAGGAGTTGATTGTTTTTAATTTTTACCATTTTATTACATTGTCGGCACTAAAGGTCTATTGTATTTTTTTTTTATGTTTTTTGGCATGGTAGGTCTATTGTAAGGAACTAATTATTTACAGAGCAGTGGTGGCCCAGTGGTATTGGCCTCGACTTACGAGTTGTAGGTCGTGGGTTCGAACCCAGTCAGGCGCATTACTTTGTGTAATTTATTTCAACACCACTGCTCTCAAAACGGTGAAGGAAAACATCGTGAGGAAACCGGCATGTCCTAGAACCAAAAATTCGAAGACATGTGACATCTACCAATCCGCACTGGGCCCGCGTGGTAGATTACGGCCTGCACCCTCTCACAGAGAGGAGGCCTGTGTCCCAGCAGTGGGAACATTTAAAGGCTGATGATGATGATGAATTATTTACAGAATCACAATGTTTGTACATGACTGTTGATGCCAAAATAAAATAAATAAAAAAAAATTAAAGTTATGTTCAATTAGTTTAAATAGACCGAAAACCATGGACAATAATTGTCTATGAAAATATTCGGCATACTTACATCACATTACATAAAATTGTTAAACAAGAATTCGACAGGTGTTTTCCACCTTCTAACTATAGCGTAAGTTACTTTTTTCCCAGAAATAAAACGAATTTATGATTGCAGTGATATACTTAAGTGTTTATTTATTTAAATGAAACCAATTAATTAGTTTTATGATAGCAATTAACAGATTCAAGTGGAATTTATTGAAGATTGCTGAAATGTTTTAGTTTTCTGGTCGCTATCGCACGCCAAATCATATGCTGATAGAGATAATGTAAATTTTATTTCAAACATTTCATAGCAAATTGTAAATGAGATTCTTGAGTAGTTGTAAGAATTCTTGCACGTATTGTTTTACAAAATGAGGAAATTGTTGAATCTGATGTAGCAAATCTAAGCAACCTAAGATCTAAGATCAATTTATCCATTTCATGATTTGTGTCAATATTTTTTATATCGATGAAGCGTATTGTAGTCAATTCTTGAACTCTTTTCCAGAACCCCTTCAAACCAGTCCTCGTGATACAAGTTTTTTTCCATAGATCAATAATTCTTTATATTTAAATTCGCCTCTCCTTAACATCTATGTTAACGTAACCTATCAACAGAATAGATGAATCAGTTCGCCGACACATGTGAGTATCGAGATGGCACGATAAAGACAGGATGCTACAGTTGCCAGCGGTGGTCTGTCAGACGAGTGCCACGTAATTGGCACCGCTTTCTACTTATACACTTATGTGTGGACTGTATACAGGCTGATGTTAGGACTTTTTTGTCGAGAAACTGTTTCTTTTTGTTATATTTTTTTAAATAATTGATTCGCGTTTGACCACTATCTCGCCTGATAGTAAGCAAAGATGTGGATTTATTACGCAAAGACTGTCTTATTGAAAGGATAACGATACTCTTTGACATTTTATAAGATTGCTAGTGATTTATTCTGTAGGTGGGTATTTTTAAAAATCATAATATTTGAAATCACATACACAAATAACCAGACGATCGTAAAAAATATTTATTCCGTTCGGGAATTGAATAACGCGACACATAGCGCAGTCAATCGCTCAGCCTATCAAATCATTATTTATATATTACGTCGATCGCAAAAATAAATACTCTTGCTTTCAGCATAAGTCATTTGTAAAGGCTTATGAGATTACTCCATAATCTTGATAAACGGTATTTTCTTTCTTTTCATTATTACCTATAATCTTTCTATGTGTTAATATTGTTTAAATCATACGTGTTTAATTTTTTGGCAGGCACTACGAATTAGCAATATAATTCATATTTATATACTTAGGTACAACAGCATAATTACCGTTTTCATTACTATTTCATAATTATTTAGCTGTAAGTGTCTAAACACACTATGCCGAAGTTACGCGACCGAAGTTCGGCACAATTACGCCTGCAATGCTATTTGAATAACTGACGACACACTATGCCGAAATTACGTCGCGTCATAGCGTACAGCGTAACTTCGGTCGGGCGTAAGTTCAGCGGCAACTTATTCTGTGACCACACATTATACGCGACCGAAGTTCGGTTCGATTACCGACGAAGATCCGGGGGCAGGATGCAGCAGGGAGCCGCCCGCGCCACCCGCGCCGAATTTCTGCCGCGTAAGTTCGGCACTTATGGTGTGTCATATCAGCCAAATACGTCGGAACGTGAAATCAGCCGCCGAACTTCGGTGGCGTAACTTCGGCATAGTGTGTTTAGACACTAACAGCCTTACTACAAAAACTTAAATATCTGTTGAACACTTGTCTAAAAAAAGTGTGACTGCAAAACGGACCTTATTTCAATGACATAATCTGACATTTTTTTAGACAAGTGTTCAACAGACGTTTAAAAGTTTTTGTGGTACGACAGAAATACTAGAACTCACTTCACATAGTTGGTTAGACGGCTTATAACCTTGCAAAACCCTGGTGGGATCAAAGGTTGAATTATTAAAAAAATTGATTGTTTTACATACAAAAAAAACCTCCGTAATCTAAATGAAACACGCTGTAGCTGGACTGTCACCTAGCTCTTGCTCGCGTGTCGTCTCTAATGGCGGCTCGGAAAAAAGCCTCAATTGCGCGCAATTGACGGCCAGCGAGTACTAGCGATCTGCGCACGACGCTCACACCTGGCGCGGGCGCAGGGTTCACCGCAAGAAGAGTAATTTAAAACTGTTAGAATTTTTCTTGTTGGTTGCGGGACTGTCTTGTCAGCTAACCGTGACCCTGGGACGTAAAGGGCTGTTGAAGGAACACATTTGATGATATTACCACGAAAAAAAGTCAAATGCCTGCGTAGACCCAAGAATATGTTCATCAATGTAGTAAAGCCAGAGTAGTTATTAACGAATTTTTGTGATCGATATCGATATATTAAGCGAAAAACTCTATTCATTATTGTGTAACACGACGCTCTATCAACGCCCTTAAATAGGTTTTTGGAATACTTACTTCCATGATAACTTTCTAATAAAACACTTTCGACCAACTTAGTTGAGTTTTTCACAAATCATTGAAAATCATCATAAACTATATGATATGAATTTTCTTTGAAAAAAGAAATTGGCCTTTTCAAACTCCATGTAGTGTAAACCCATAAAAAAAAACAACATAATAATAAACAGCCATGACCCACTACTGTATCTATCGTTACATTACTCAAGTATACAAAGAAAAGGCAACCCTAGCACCGCTCGCGGGCACACAAGCGGCGCAAGCGCAGGTCGGGCGCGGGCGGCGCGTGCGTGAAACTAGACCGACGCCATTTAAATTTGACCATTGTCACGGAAACAGAGGCCAAATGGCCACGACACTAAACGAAAGTCGTTTTTGAGATAATGAACTACAAAGAATTTTTGGGTTTTAGGTACAAAGGTGTGTTTGGAATTGAGCTTTTGAATATCTCAAAAATAACTAAACACCAATGTTTATCAGAAAATCAGAACATAATAAAAACAGTAATATAATACACAATAAGGATAATAATATCTTGCGATTAAAAATTCGTACTATAATTATCTCAGTATAATGTCAGTCAGAGCAGTGGTGGCCCAGTGGTATCGGCCTCGACTTACGAGTTGTAGGTCGTGGGTTCGAACCCAGTCAGGCGCATTACTTTGTGTAATTTTTTCAACACCACTGCTCTCAAAACGGCGAAGGAAAACATCGTGAGGAAACCGGCATGTCCAAGAACCAAAAATTCGAAGACATATTACATCTACCAATCCGCACTGGGCCCGCGTGGTAGATTACGGCCTGCTACCTCTCACAGAGAGGAGGCCTGTGTCCCAGCAGTGGGAACATTTAAAGGCTGATGATGATGATGATGATGAATGTCAGTCACGAAACATTTTTTCTCTTTGCATTGAAAATTACGTATTCCACATTGGACACCCGCTGAAATGGCACCTGAGGTGTTTCACATACGGCTCCTATCAATATTTCTTACGGGTGCCATTACTGAAATAGTTCCGCTTAGGGCACCTATGGATCATAACGTACTAGTGTTAGGAATGTAATACTGTTAAACATTATTACCTACTTCAATTTAAATAAGAGGTCATCACCCTTTCTCATCTTACCCCTGAAAAAGCAAAAACCGTAAAGTTGAAACAAAAAAAAAAAAACAATATAAACGTAAACTCTAAAGCTGCCAAACTAGTCTAGGAGTTAGCTTTTTGCAGTTGACCAATCATAATCGAAAATAATGGTCCATGTCTCGGTAAAGTATCACCGCCAAAGAATTTATCGGGACCGTAAATGATCGATTTTTCACGCATTCCTATCGGACTGGTACTGTTTTTCCTCGGATGAAAAATCGAAAAACAGTTTTTTTTAAAGCTTAATCATTCATTGGATGAATTTTGTGATTATTTCATCAATCTCATCATAAGACAAAATTATTATTTAAAAAAAACCTCTCCATATTTATTTCATGATCGTTTTCTTGTTATAAATCAAAACATAATATTATTATCAAACCAATTAAAATATACAAATAACTAGCCCCACCAATTACACCGTTCCGTAGACCATTTTTGTGGTCGCGAGCCACCGTAGCTAGCCTGCGCTCGCGCATGTTGGAATCTAAATGAACTTGGACCGAATTCGATGTACATAAGTAGTTTTTAATGTGTAACTAGCGTGTGAGTGGCGTCGATTACATGTGTTTTTGTTATAGGACATTAAATAGACACTAATTTATAGTTATAGATTCAATAAGCCTTGTCATCGTGTAAAATTAAGTGTACTTTTTTAATTTGATGTTTTAATTCCCTTTTTAATTGTGAGGCAATGAGCCTTGTCGTCATCGACTTTAAATGCAGTAATTGGTTGTCACTTAGTTTTTTTCACATTTTTTGTACCGGTTATAATTTTTAACCGTATTAAATTATGAAACAACATGACTTACTAATTTAAAATCATCATCTCGTTTGTGTCTTTTTCTTCATGACTTTTTCTGTTTATAAAATATTTATTTATTGTTGTAATTGTAACTAAAAACACTGCACAATAGTTTAATTAATTCACCAGTAGAAGTCAAATCGTATCAAGGTTCAATCAAAATCTAATAGGGCCAAAAAAAGACTTGTATCAATATTCTGACGATACAATAGAATACTCTTTATTAGGCACACCATACGAATTACAGAAAAATAAATTATTCACAATATCTTATCTTTTTGACACAATGGGCGGTCTCGTCGCTAAAACCGACATTTTCAAGACAACCTTTGGATGGATTTGACTCCACAAAATCATAACGTAACATAAATTATAACGTTAAAACGCACCGTATGTGTAATTAAATGTGCTAACCAAGAACCACCCTTAATGTAATATATATAAAACTATCGGGGGATCTCCAAAGTCCTTGGGCAATTGAAGACCAGTGTATGATATCAATTTGTAGGGTGTTGCGATGTCGGGCAGCGACGGCGGTTGACATGCAGTACTGATGATCGCCTCGCTGTCGGCCCGTCGCGACGTGGACGCGGAGACGCCGGTCGTCTGGCCCTCATGGTGTTACTCAGGTATTACAATGGTGAATAACAAACAACATACAGCGGAAAATAGAATAACACCCGTATTTTAGCATGTTTGAGCGGATTTTCTTGGGAAAAGTTATGCTAGCGAAAGTTGACCGCGTACTAGAGAAACTTCCCCAAGTAGACGGCCATTTTGATTTTTGAATCTGTGGCATTCATAATTGGCCAAAGTTGACTATGAATAATAGCAGTTCCTCATGGTTTCACCCCCACAGCTCGGCTTCTATTGGTGGTTTCATTGTGTTATAAGTATAGCCTATATCCTTCCACGATAAATAGACCATATAACACAAAAATATTTTTACGATTCGAATCAGTCGTTCCTGAGATTACAGCTTCAACCAAAAAAAAACAGCTTTATAATATTTGTATGGATATAACCAACACCTAGTGTCATTGTGGAGTTCGTCATCAGATTATCACCTATTTGCGATTGATGACCTAAAGAATATCATCACAACTATTGACTTTAGGTCCTGAAACCTAAGGGTTTATTGGGCAACTGTCACCTTTTCTGCATTATGTTTGTAGGGAGAGCTCCTTTAAAAAAAACGCAATCTTATATTAAATCGTTCGGAAACTAAGAATACTTCTGAAATAATCATTTAGAAGCGCTATTTAAAACAATTAAATGAATTAGAATACTAAATTGTCATTTAACTAAATATGGTTTCCCGCAATCTAATGTTACCTTCCCTAGCGTTCTTTTTCAAAGTATCTATCTACCTTCAAGACATAGGTACTCAGAAAAACAATTTCTAAAGCCCATTCCACATCGTTTCCCTCGTTCTCGTCCATTTACAACGTAATGTGAGTAACGAATAGGCAATGAACCTCAATTATTACGCCAGGAAACTACTGGTAACCATCTATACACCATAAGTCATCTAAATGTTTCTTGAAAACGGTAGCGGACGTAAGTGAAAAAATGGTAGGCAATCTACTGTAACAGGTAGTTAGCAACAAGGAGATGTGCCAGAAGACAGTCAGGGTTCAGAAGGTAGACGGAAATTGGTGTTTTGATGACCATAATATACCAAACCAGGATTTAGACCAGTGGCAGTTGCTTTTAAACGTTTTATTTCAAAATCTTCATAACTAACGTGAGTTTGTGACGATGGGTGAATTGATGAATGGATTCTTGTTACTCTTTCACACAAAAACTATTGAAGAACTATTTAAAAACTATAGAATAGTAGGATATTATTATCATCCCGGTATGACGTCTGTGAGATAATAACCGATTTTCACGCAGGCAACACAGTTTCATTTCTCCGTGACTCGCCGAATACCCTTGCGTCGGCAATTTTCTGGTTGCGAACACTGCTTGTTTCTAACTTTCAGGAGTTGAAACGGTTGGGAATATTTGCTCCAGCGAGAAGTCTTACAACGAATAGCGTATAGTGAATAACTTTGCGGTGTCCTATGTCTCATACGCTAATGTTTGGTACTGGCCCTTTAGACCACACGTTGGCTTTTTACATTTTATCCTGTATGGTTTTCGAACCCAAAACTCGTCGCATAATTTTCATCAACATCATTTTGAAGTTAGCCTTCTGCCTCACCCTATACAGTACAGCAACAGAGTCTAGTTTATCTGCGCACAGTGGGTGGCGGAGTGGCAAGTGCGCGCGCATTTCCATACGTCTTCCGTGCGCAAGAGCACGCCTCGACGCGACTGACGCGACGTCAAAGTTTTTACGGTACGCCTAGAAAGCCTCGCTTGTTACGGGAATTTATGATTGATTTTGTTAGAAAATGCATGTTTTACATTTCTTTTTCGTATAACCTGTCAGGTATTTCCTGTAGTACCGATATTCTGGGTATAACAAAATGAATGGATGTGGAAAAGTGTATGTAAGATTTAAGTCAGGCAGATTATGAACCTACCGAGGTCGCGGGACTGTCATAAAAGGGCACCGCAGCCCAAGACCGCAAAGGGCATTCGAATGAACAGGCATGTTTTTAGTCAGTAAGAGTCTGACAGTCCCTTTTGCTCCAGCCAGGGTGGGAGGACTTTTTTGATCATTTTCACCCCAAAAATAAGGTGGTTTATGATATACCATACTGCCATAAAGAAAAAACAGGAGAAAACAAAATTGAAAACACGAGAAAAATGGATACATGCTTTCACATACATTTCACCAACAAACAGTTAATAATAATCGTGAGAATTTCCTCCGAACTATGATGGCGAGAACTTTTATAAAGTTTGTTTGTACTTCCATTCGATTACCGAAAAATTACCGTCAATCATCAATTACGGTGCTAAGTGGGTACCAAAAAGTGCCACCTTCAAATAGATGCCACTTTAGGCGGCAAATTGATCACTTTGAACTGATCACTTCTCGCACCGTTTTTGAGCAGTCATTGTGAACGTGCTGTTCGTGACTAAAGTTCGAGTACAAAGTTCTAATAGACAATGATCAAAAAATAAACCATGCTTCTTGGCTTCAATAAAAAAAAAACAAGTTTATTTATAATTATTCCATTTGTTTAATTAGGGTAATGATTAAGGTTGCTTTTGCTTCATGATTTTTGGCTCATAAGTGAATGTTGTTTTTTTATATAATATAATTTATTTATTTAGAACAATTTAATGTAAAAAGCCATACAAAAAAAAAATGCGACTAAATCTTTTTGAACGGATTTCTATGAAATACGGATAGACTATGATCAGGATATATTTATACCTACTAGAAATACGTTACCGAACAAAAGTTAGTAACAAATATTCTTCTCGTCATTACTAAACAAATCACATCCCTCCGTTTCGCAGTATTCTAGTTCTAACTAATTTCATTCCAATCCAACTGGCAGCTTATTATATCACTTTGCCAGTGTTGCCACACCTGTATTGTTATTTATTACTTTTTCAACAAGTTCTGCATTTAAAATGTTCACCGTTAATATTATAAATTCCATTTATTACTCATTCAATCTTAAAAGTCGGATTTGTGAGTCGAAAATATTATGTTTGATTATTTGCAAACTATTTATGAATATTACTCGTATTAAAGTTTTTTTGGTAGTTTATATTGTACCTAGTGCGGGATAAAGGACCCACCAATCCTCGAAACTAAAACATGTTTGGCTTATGAGGTCTCTAGTCATTTTTATTATGGTAAAATCATCAAATGAGTCCTCCCACCCAGGCTTGGACGGGAGGGACTGTCAGACACGTACCTACTTATTAAAATCTACGGTGTCCTTCAATAGCCTTTTACGTTCGTGGATCACGGTTACCTGATTAGATAATCCCGCGACCCGCGACTGAGTCTTTAGTCGTTTAAAACCAAAATGCAAAATAATTTTTCTTACTGTATCGTACAAAAAATAAAAGATTAAAGTCCAGACATTTCCTAAAAAACAAAACCTCAGAAGAAAGCATAAGTCTTGCTCTAAATTATGCGACATCTCATTTGAAACAACTACATCATCCGCAGATTCCGAGGCCAGAGCATCAGCTGATTATTTATTTATGAGCTCTTCACCATGCTCCACTTATAACTTATTCCAATGTCGAGACGTATTCATAGAGCGATTTATGAACATCTGACATCACACGATTTCATGTTTATGATACGGGAGTACGGTAAAAGAGGTTTAATAGCCAAACACCTGAGAGTATCTGGGCTTCAATCACGTTTAGAATAAATATTAAACGATGACTTGAAGAAATGTACTTAAATTCATCGCAAATCACTAAAGTTTAGGACTAAACGTTAACTAGTTTAGTTTAACGGCATCTGACAGAAACGGAATTAATTCTACCATTAATCACAGTACTTCAAAAATCAATCATAACAAAATACCGTCTTTATTTGAATAATACAATCAATACCAATTTTAGTAAGATCAAGAAAACTAGAATTTCAAGCTAACATTTTTGTCATATACCATAGTATTTAAAAAGCTCTTCCATTCATATTTTTTATATGGCAAGACTTCTTTATATTTTGATTTATTAGGCCAGTAAACATTAGGTTAAAAATGTCACGCATGACATCATTTTATAAAAATGTAGGTTATTTTGTTCAAATCTAAATGTTCGTCTGAACTATTTCCTGTGCTAAGTATTGATATCGGAATAAGGATAATATTAAGAAAATTATATAAATGCTAAAAATATAAATAAGTAAGGAAGTTTCTCATGAAACGGTGATTGGGAATTGAGGATGAGACTGCATACAACGGCCTGCAGTTACTAATTTTCGGATTATTTCGGAACCACTAAAGTACAAACACCTTCTATTTTACTCAGATAATAATTGATTATGTACATGGGCCCATAACCTGGTAATTTATGAGTAATATATATACAGGGTGATTTGTAATTCGATGCGGTCCTTGAAATGGGTGATACTATACCTTATTTGCAACAATTTTAACCCCGACAACATGGGATCTAAACTGACTGGTTTTGGAGATATCGAACTTTAAAGGTTTTTCGAAAAATTTCTACCTCTCCATCATTAAGTGCTTATTGTTAGAAAGTAACGATGGTCACCACTTAGAATTTATACTTTTCTGATAGAATATGAACGACTGAATCTAGTGAATACAAGTTTGTTATAAAACTAATCATATCTTGGGAAATTAAGTGTCATAAAGTTTCTGTTTTGAAGTTTTCTGAAAACTTCCCTTGTCTTTCAAAGCATATTTAAAAAAATAAATGTATGACACTTAGTTTACAAATTACAGGAAAAACTTTCTTGTCTCATTACCTTTCTAAAATGGTGCCACAGTACCCACTTTTAGTTAGTGTCTGACTAGAAAATTAGGGTTGTTACTGACAAGGTAGTAAATCAACGAAAATCGGTTGCAATGTTTTTTCGACCCAACATTTTCTTTCTGTGGTTTTTGCCCAAACTGCTATCTAATATTAGCTTTTTGAGTCAATGCGCTTAATCCTGGCCGTAATCACATAATCATGTCAGGCAAAGTCGGTTTTCATTTTTAGTATTTTACCTATGGACCAGATAGTCAAACCATCAAATCTCTTCCATTTAAAACAGCTACTTGAAACATAAGTACAATGACGGAATGTTTGTAAACTCTCATCTCATCTCTGTTTCATAAAAAAAACTAAACTGGCGTGCATAAAAGTTAGGTCACCCTACTGGTAGGACAGGTAAAAATACTCCAGATAAAGCGCGATTTTGCCTGATTTCATCGACCAGGATTTAGCGCATTGACTCAAAAAGCTAATATTAGATAGCAGTTTGGGCAAAAACAACAGAAAGAAAATGTTGGGTCGAAAAAACATTGCAACCGATTTTCGTTGATTTACTACCTTGTCAGTAACAACCCTAATTTTCTGGTCAGACACTAACTAAAAGTGGGTACTGTGGCACCATTTTAGAAAGGTAATGAGACAAGAAAGTTTTTCCTGTAATTTGTAAACCAAGTGTCATACATTTATTTTTTTAAATATGCTTTGAAATACAAGGGAAGTTTTCAGAAAACTTCAAAACAGAAACTTTATGACACTTAATTTCCCAAGATATGATTAGTTTTATAACAAACTTGTATTCACTTGATTCAGTCGTTCATATTCTATCAGAAAAGTATAAATTCTTAGCGGTAACCATCGATACTTTCTAACAATAAGCACTTAATGATGGATAGGTAGAAATTTTTCGAAAAACCTTTAAAGTTCGATATCTCCAAAACCAGTCAGTTTAGACCCCATGTTTTCGGGGTTAAAATTGTTGCAAATAAGGTCTAGTATCACCCATTTCAAGGACCGCATCGAATTACAAATCACCCTGTATATATTTTAATACCTACAAATAAAACAAAATTATATTTTTATTAAATTACCAACTGTTTATCTTTTAGCTGTACATGCCTGTGATTAAGGCTGTATGCATTTGAAAATACAGACGCAGGTAGAGACTTCCACTCCTGTGCCTATTATAAAAGACGTTTGGAAACGAATTGGGGGTATAACAACAAGGTAGAGATGATAACTTGCAGTGCGTCTAGATGTCCAATGATAGAAAGGGGTTGTAGTGATCAAGTCGTGGAGTTCTTGGGCACACTCACAGAATGGCAAACTGTTGAAAGTGGATAAATTCTGTCCCATGAGGGGATATTGGCCCAGTGGTATCGGCCTCGACTGAGCAGTGGTGGCCCGTGGTATCGGCCTCGACTTACGAGTAGTAGGTCGTGGGTTCGAACCCCGTCAGGCGCATTACTTTGTGTAATTTATTTCTACACCACTGCTCTCAAAACGGTGAAGGGAAACATCGTGAGGAAACCGGCATGTCCTAGAACCAAAAATTCGAAGACACATGCAGAGAAATGTCTGGTTACCTATACGAGAACTTCTGGTTGCAACCGTGACAGCAAGACTCACTAGTTGACTTTACAACATTTCTAGTAATAAATACTAAGTAAGTAGTAGAGATAACAAGGACTTAGTATTTATTACTAGAAATGTTGTAAAATAAACTAGTGAGTCTTGCTGTCACGTTGCAACCAGAAGTTCTCGTAGAAATTTCTCTGCGTGCATGTGACATCTACCAATCCGCACTGGGCCCGCGTGGTAAATTACGGTCCACTCCCTCTCACAGAGAGGAGGCCTGTGTCGCAGCAGTGGGAACATTTATAGGCTGATGATGATGATGATGATGAGGGGATATAGGAGGATGTTCTTCCTATTTCATCTCCAAATTGACTAATTACAACACCACTAACAAAAAATCTATCCATTCAAACATCATTAATATTTACGTCTTCGGCCATTTCAAAGTAGACGGAACCTCATGAAAAGCCATTGAAAACAATGAGTAGAAATCTTCAAAGGAGGAAGTTAGCCTGTCGTTTTAAGTCTATAAACAAGTTTTAAAACGTTCATGTTTTATAGATTTATTTTCACTGTTGCTACCAGTGTATTAACACTTAATGTTTTCTAAACTTGGTTGCTGAACGGTATTTCAACTTGTCTTAGTATCTTGGTCTTTTCCTCTTTTCAAGACGGATTGGTTGTACCTATTCATTTTGTCATGAATGATGACTTTTACTTTACGAGTTCCCCAATTGGTTTGGTTTAGAAGTAATTGACTCTCTTAGTAACTTCAATTAATTTCGAAAGAAAGAAAATACATTTATTAGCACATGCCACACACATAAAAGGAAAACTTAAATAAAAAAAAACCGGCCAAGTGCGAGTTGGACTCGCGTGAAGAGGGTTCCGTACGATGTTACCTATCACGTTTTTTTTAAGTCTGACCCAAATTGGTACGCACAATATTGAGTGATTTACCATGTTATTTTAATATCATGGACTTCTTATAGGTTTTCCTATAATCTATAAGTAGAAAACTAATTACTGTATTTTTTTCAAAATTTTAGGTTTAGTAGTTTCGGAGATAAGAGGGGGGAAATGTTCAAATTTCGTCTATTTTCTTGAATAACTTGCAAAATATTTATTTTAAAATTACAAAAAAATACACTTAAAATTGTCTCAACAAGATCTTTCATTTGATATGTCACACGATGCAGTTTTCAAATATATATTTTTTTAATTTTCCCCTTCCCCCCCAAAAATTACCTCCCACATACAGATTTCATCTATTCACGTTACACCTCTCAGGAATTGATATGTGTACCAAATTTCAACTCAATCGGTCTAGTAGATTCGGAGATAATTGACTGTAAGCGACAGACAGACGGACACACGAGTGATCCTATAAGGGTTCCGTTTTTGTATTCGGACGTACGGAACCCTAACAAAGATAACAACTGCGTTTTAGTAGTCTAGCCTTTTCATCCATTGATGGTACAACAACTAAACGTTTCTTTAGAATGTCGTGCAAAAGATATAATTTGTATTAGTAGAACTATGGTCAATTATTTATGTCCATGTTTTGCAGTTATCGATGTCAAGTAATTTTTGGCTTATCATGTTTGTCCTTTTCTAATAAGTTTTTCTTTTATCGTGGTAAAATCATCAAATGAGTCCTCCCACCCAGGGCAAGGCGAGAGGGACTGTCAGACTTGTACTGACTAAAATCCACGGTGTCCTTCAGTAGCCCTTTGTATACCGGGGTCGCGGTATACGTGTGTCCCGCGACCCCGGCAGGCTTTGGCCCTCTAGAGGGGGGCCCCGTCATTATGCTGACGCTCTTTGAAGCGCGCGTGGAACACAACGCACCGGCGACCCGGGCATGGTCCATGGTCGGACAGCGAGTCGCCCATTACTCGCGAGAGGTCGTCACCTATCGCCTTCGTGAGGACACGGCGCGGCGGTGCTCTGCCCAAGCGGGGCAGTCCTGCACCGTATGCTCCACCGTGTCTTCCTGGCGATCCTCGTAGTGGTGACACCCAGGCGTTTCCTCCTTCCTCATCAGAGACAGGTACCTCCCGAAACTTCCGTACCCGGTGAGGACCTGCATCATGTTTGTCCTAGGCTAACACTTAAATTAAGTTCTAAACAATAACTTGTTTACTGTTGTTCGGCAAAATAAAGTGCGTGCTTCATCTACTTATAACTATTATAATGTCATTTAGATTGCTACGGTTATTTTAACAAATTAAATGTACAGTTCATTAGCATAATATGACAATAATTCAAGTATACAATAACATTACACCTTTCAATGTTTTGATATGGATAACAGACAGCCGTTTACAATTTGGTTGGTATATTTTATACTTATCTAGTTTTGCTAACAGTAATTATTTATGCGACTTTTTAACCGTATTCGAAACTCAAAATTATTTTATGAATATTTAAAGATCTTACAAATTCACCAAACTTTTTTATCTTTTTTGTTTAAAACGAGATATTCCTTGTGTGGCGGGCACCACACAAGAAATTTCTCCTTTGTCGTGAGTGCATTTACAAACATAGAAACTCACATACATAAACGCCCAGACCCGAAACAACTACTTGTAGATCATAAAAATATTTGCCACGTGCGGGAATCGAACCCGTGACACGCAGCATAGCAGTTCAATTGCTCAGCCACTGCATCAACCGTGCCGACTTAATTAAACCTTCTGCATTTTTATTTACCTAAAAGTACTCTTCTAATATATTAGTATATGTAGTTATCTCAACAAGTAATTAAGCCGACAATTTCTATATAATCATAATTATCGTGAAGACGAGCAAGCAATCGAACTAATAACAGCACGCAATAATCACCGATCCTGGCTGGAGTGGTAATTATGGCCATATTTCTACAGGATCGATCATGAGGCTGAGCCCCCCAGGCCTGTGTTCAGCCATGATTTACGAGCCTTGTAATGATGAAAAGTTAGATTGCTTGTACTTGTGGCTAAGTGGCTACTACCGGTTGGTAACGTTAGACTTGGGAGTCATAGCTTTTCGAAAAATCATCACCTGCCTAGCTTTTTCCCAACTATGTTCGCTAGATGCAGTTGAATACCTGTACTTTACATAGAGTGACTCTTATCTGACCTCCACAACCCAGTTACTACTGGGCAACGGCCATTTATATCTAGACGCCTCATGCACGAACTGACTAACGAAAATTATTCTGTCAAGTCGCTGAGGTACGACGTAAGCGAGGGGGACGGGGTACTGCGTTCTGATTGGCTAATACTGCGTTCTGATTGGCTAACTCAAGGTCAGTGCGACGAGGGGACTCACAGGAGTGGTCGAGTCACGACGGTTTTAAGACTTTTTACCTAATGTGTTGACAGACATCGGTCGCCTGTGATTAGGAGTCTAGATATAAATGGTCGTTGCTACTGGGTTATACGGTACCCCTGGGAAAGACAGGTCGTCAGATTTTTCAAAAAAGTGAGCCGAGAAAACAGGGGTGTGCCAACGGTATCCAGGCATAGGGCACAGACTCTGAACGAGCTCCAACTTATAGGTCGTACAAATATTTGTTATGGTCGAAAATCGAACCCGCAGCGACAATTGCTTAACCACTGCGCCAAGCGTTTCTCGTATTACTGCTACTATGATTTACTTAGTACGATAAAGATAATTAAAATATCATCTTTCCCTTAAAAGGACACATTTCAAAAACGAAACCTCTTTTAGTCACCACTTTTTTATCACCACCATCTAAAATCTCCACCTCTTCTGACCAAACTAAAAAAAACCGGCCAAGTGCGAGTTGGACTCGCCCATGAAGGGTTCCGTAGCAGCAAGCATAGATTAGAGATATAATTATATTGAGATTAGTAAGTAATATACACAAAGAATAAAAATAACTTTGTTTTTCATAGTATTTGTATGAATGGCAAAGTTATATTTGCGGTTTTTGAAAATGTACTATATCTCAAAAACTGCTAACTGTATCTCATCCAAACCAATTTTCGTTGGTAGTTTTGGTTGAGGTCTACATTATATATTTTTTTTAGTTTTATCATTCTCTTATTTTAGAAGTTACGGGGGGGGGGGGGGGGGGGGGCACACACTTTTTACCACTTTGGAAGTGTCTCTCGCGCAAACTGTTCAGTTTAGAAAAAAATGATGTTAGTAGGGTAGAAAGGGGTAATGGGGGTCACTTAAGCAAGAATTATAATACACAAGTTAAAATTAACAAAATCTTTATTGCAACCACCTCATAACAAAATTTACTTAATTAGCTATAGTTGGAGATCAATAATTATTACAATAATCATCATTTTTGGGAAATATAAAAGTATGAAAAAAAAACTGTTTTGACTCCCATTGCCCTGAGGTACGGGTAATTGAGTTCACCTTGTGGGCAATAAGGATCATAGAAAAATCTAGCACAAATCGCAAATATAGTCCTAGGCAGACTCCCACCCAGTACAATCTGCGTGAGCTCATAAACCACATGAGGCGCACCTGTACCAAACCTCGTTATTTTTGCCAAATTCGTTGCAGATTAAGCATAGGTACATTTCCTGCATCGTCAGCATCATCTAGTTCATCATCTTGACACAAATTATCTGTGCCCACGTCTGATACAGAGGTATCGTTTGATTCCTGGAGAACCTTTCTCTTTACTCTTTTGGTCCCCTATTCAGGCACTTTCGTCTTCTTTCCCTGGCCCGGGGAGTCACCCGATTCTCATTACCCTCAAGTCCGTTATGATACAAAAAAATAAACACGAAATATATATTGGAAACACTCGGGATTTAAGTATGTAATCATAACACTGAATGTACAAGTAAAGACATAAAAAAGTAACAGACAAGTAGATCAATAACTATAATACTTACTGTTTATTTTTCGTCGGTGAAAATTTACATCGGCGAGCCGCAAAAACAAAATAAACCTCTCGTTCTCTAGACCGTCGACGCACTGACGTGGCGCGCTCGCAGTGACAGCGGGGGCTCGGAGCGGGGCGGGGAAGACCGTTGACGTGTTTCTATCGTTTAAACTTTTGGAGATGAGTGGGTGACCACCATTACCCGCTGACTCCCATTGCCCGGTCTTCCCCTAACCTCAATATCATTTTTTTTAAAGACCTATTCATAGATACCCCACACGTATGGGTTTGATGAAAAATTTTTTTTTGAGTTTCAATTCTAAGTATGGGGGGCACCCCCAAAATTTGTTTTGTTTTTTGTGTGAAAATCCTAATGCGGTTCACATAATACATCTTTCTACCAAGTTTCAACAGGATAGCTCTTATACTTTCGACAAAAAGTGGCTGTGACATACACGGACAGACAGACAGACAGACATGACGAATCTATAAGGGTTCCGTTTTTGCCATTTGGCTACGGAACCCTAAAAAGGTTAACAAAAACCTGTCCGTCATTTTTTTACTAAGCTATAATATGAATTGCTATGATATTTACATTGGTAATGTCGCTCCTCCCACCGAATAATATCGTAATGTGATAAAACGATACTTTGCGTTTTATTGCATATTCATCATGTAGGTAATCTCTTACACTTTGTCAATTTTTTTCACATTTTTCCTATGAGTACATTACAAATTAGTGTTTTTATAACAACCATAGCCCTAATATTCCGTTATAGATTTATTGTACTTATTTACCTGAATAACATCGCTTCTAATGATTACGGATAACACTGCTAATAAGAATTTCAATATGTTACGATAACGATATTATTCGAGTAAGAACAGCAAACTCGTTTTATAGTAAAGTTTTTTAACAATACTATTCCTGTAGAGATTTTATTTCAAAAAATATGGTAATGCTGGTCACTATTTAATTAAATATTAAAAAAAAATAGCAATTACTTTTGCAATAGTTTACCGAGGTGATATCTACACTCAATCTACGATTGCTGTATTATCTATTAATGAGAAGATTATCGATCTGGATGAAGAATTGAGCAAAATGCGCTGGGATATCTTGGGATTATCTGAAATCTGAAGACACGGTCAGGATACGATAGTTCTAGATTCCGGCCAATATGCTCTTCTACCGGGAAGGAGACCGTAAATCCCAGGGTGGTGTTGGATTTCTCGTCCGCAGGTCCCTCATCAACAATGTTATGGAAGTCGACAGTGTGTCGAGTAGGGTAGCATACCTTATACTCAGAATAACCAACCGGTATTCGTTGAAGGTCATACAGGTATATGCGCCGACCTCGACACATTCTGATGATGAAGTAGAGGCATTGTATGAGGAGATATCCGAGGCCATACATACCTCCGAAACATACTCCACCGTTGTTATGGGGGACTTCAACGCGAAGGTGGGCGCACGGAATGGCGATGAGTTGAGAGTGGGGCCATTTGGGTATGGGCAGCGAAACCATAGGGGCCAGCGACTGGTCGACTTCATGGAAAAGGAAGAAATTCATTCAGCGGCTATCTAGGAGGTGGACGTGGATGAGCCCTGGTACTACCAGAAACGAGATTGACTTCATCATGACGACCAAGAAGCGGATATTCAGTGATGTCTCTGTGATCGCCAAGGTAAAAACCGGTAGCGATCACCGGATCGTCAGAGGCACATTGAACATCAATGTGAAGCTTGAAAGGTCTCGTCTGGTGAAGTCCACGCTCCGACCTGGTCCTGCCCACATCCAGAACCCCGAAGACTTTCAAATCGAACTGCACAATCGCTTCCAGTGCCTAACCGAATGCGAAACTGTGGACGAGATTAACAATGGGTTGGTGGAAACTGTCCAAGTTCTTTAAGACCCCGCGCCGCAATAAGCCTCAAAAGCTCTCGAACGGAACCATCAAGTTGCAAAACCGGACAAGAGACGAGGCTGCAATCTTCAGCTGATATGTCGGAATATGACAAACTCAATAAACGAATCTCTAAATCAATGCGACGTGACCTGCGTGCCTATAGTGCGGCACGGATCAAAGAGGCAATCGACCGGAACCAGGGCTCTAAAGTCTTCGCAAAGAATTCGTCTATTGGGCAAAGCCAAATGAAAAAGCTGAAGATTAACGACGGCAGCATCATTTCGACGAAACCGCAGATTCTGAGAGAGCTTGAGAGGTTTTACGAACAGTTATACACATCAACACGATAACCCAGTGTCGGTACAGCTCAAGACGCAAGAGCTAAACTGACTCGACTACACCGAGGATATCCCGGATATCAGTCTGTACGAGATTAGAATGGCTTTTAAACAGCGCAAGAATAACAAGGCGCCGGGGTAAAGACGGAATCACAACAGAACTTCTGAGAGCGGGTGGAAATCGGTACTTTTATTCCTGCAGAAGTTATTTAATTCCATCATACTCGAAGGTACTACGCCAAAAGCATGGCACGGGAGTGTGGTTGTTCTTTTCTTCAAAAAGGGTGACAACACCTTGTTGAAGAACTACAGGCCAATCTCACTTCTCAGCCATGTATACAAGCTGTTCTCAAAGAGTCATTACGAAACGTCTCAAACGCAGGTTTGATGAATCCTAGCCTCCCGAACAAGCCGGTTTCCGAAAATGTTTTAGTACCATAGACCACATACACACGCTCCGCCAGATTATACAGAAGACAGAGGAGTATAATCGGCCATTATGTTTAGCATTTGTGGACTATGAAAAAGCCTTCGATTCAATCGAAACCTGGGCAGTATTGCAGTCCCTCCAACGATGTCATATCGACTATAGGTATATCGAAGTGTTGAAGTGTTTGTATAGAAACGCCACCATGCACATCCGACTTCAGGAATAAAACACGAAACCAATCCAATTGCAGAAAGGCATGAGAAAAGGACACGTTATTACTCCAAAACTGTTCACGAACGCGTTGGAGGACGTTTTCAAGCTCTTGGAATGGAACGGACTCGGCATCAACATCAATTGCAAGTACATCACTCACCTTCGTTTTTCCGATGATATAGTCATCATGGCAGAATCGTTGGAGCACCTTAATGCTATGCACAGTGACCTCAGTATCGTTTCCCAAAGGGTCGGCCTTAAAATGAACATGGACAAGACGAAAATCATGTCGAATGTCCATGTCGCACCCGTACCGGTTGTTGTTGGGAATGATACTCTCTAAGTTGTAGACCTCGTTGTTACCTTGGACAGACTGTTCAGTTACGTAGGTCCAACTTCGACAAAGAGGTCGCCCGAAGAATCCAACTCGGATGGGCAGCGTTTGGGAAGCTACGTGATATCTTCTTATCGAGAACCCCACAGTGTCTCAAAACAAGGGTGTTTAACCAGTGTGTGTTGCCAGTAATGACATATGGCTCTGAAACGTGATCTTTGACTGCTGGCCTTTTAGAGAGACTAAGAGTCACTCAACGAGCAATGGAAAGAGCTATGCTCGGAGTTTCTTTGCGGGATAAAATCGTCAACATGGATATTCGGCGAAGAACCAGAGTCACCGACGTAGCTCATACAAATTGCAAGTTGAACTGGCAATGGGCAGGCCACATCGCTCGTAGAACTGACGACCCATGGGGAAGAAAAGTTCTCGAGTGGCGACCACGGACCGCAAGACGCAGCGTAGGCAGGCCCCTCACTAGGTGGTCCGACGACATCTTGAGGGTCGCGGGCAACCGATGGATGCAAGTGGCGAATTGTCGTTCGGCGTGGCGGTCTAAGGGCCTATGTTCAACAGTTGACGTCTTCCGGCTGATGATGATGATGATGAGTTTTCTTTTATCAGAAACCCATAGATTTATTGAAAGTTATATTTCTAATAATGGGTATTACTTAACAGGCAATTGAAGAATAAAATAGTATTAAAACAATAACTTAACATATAATATATATTATATGTATAGGTGAAAATCCCAGTTACAGTCTATTACCGTTTATGTTTGGATGTCTTTGTTTAACGAATAACATTGTAGTACACTATTATTGTGCACGCTGTCTTTTTGTTTCTACGCGAATAATATCGTTATGTTTTGTTGCGAAATAATGTTTTTCTAACGTATCCAGTAAAATATATTTTCTTTAATAACTTGGTCCTAATATAATAAAAATTAAATACGTGTATTTAGAATGATTCTATAAAAAATTAACTTTCATTTGATATATAAATCATTCTCTTAGGTTGAACAATTTTTGCAATAATCGTAAAAAAACACTGTTTTATTTTTCCTGTAAAATTTGAATTTATCGATTACGATATTATTCGGTGGGAGGAGCGATGTGTGCGTGGGCCGCGCACGCGCCGCGCCTTGCCACCTCTGTTATTTGTGGAGTGACAGTGTCAATGGAAAAGCCAAATAGTTCCTAGTATCGCGGTCAGGTTTTTTTTGGAGTTCCGTAGTTGATATCAAGGTGGTCTAGTAATATTATGAAATATCAAATGTTTACCTGTTGCCACCGAGTTCATCCGCGCGTGTATTTCGGAAATTATTCCATGCGAACATAATTCCGGGATCAACTTACTGTATCCTATGGTTTTTCCAGGCCATAACCTATCCCTGAGCCAAAAGCTTTATTTTTGACGTGAAAATCCATACATCCGATTATTATCCAAACTTTTTCATAGTTCCTCATAATTATGTTTTAGTCATATTCAGACTGCAGTCTCTCTGTACATAACATTTCTGTTTTCTAAGCAATTTCACATAAAATATGTAAGCGAAATCCAATTCCATATAGAACGCTAAAACCTAATATATACAGAACCCGCTATCCACCAATAAATCACGCTGTCATTGACACTCAAAACTTGAATGAGTGGACTGTTATTTCATAACAGATGCGCACACGCATGGGGTCACTTATGGCCCCCAAACATACATAATATTCCATCGAGTCATACAGTGTTAGAACCTACTTTAACAACAGCAGATCTGCTTGACTTTGAGGGTCAAGTTCAAGATTTTTAAGAAAAAAATAACATATCATTGGGTGTTTAATCAAGGAAAGGTTTAGCAGAGGTGTCATATGCCATTATAATTTCGAGACTTATAAAATCTGCCAATTCTTGCCAACTAGATATTTTGTTAAACATTTTTGGCCTGTTTTTCATTAAAAAATCATCATCATTTTCCTGCCCTCATCCTATTTTACTTGGGGTCACACACAACACGTTTCTTTCTTCCATTCTCCGCTATCAGACGTCACAGTATCGTTTACTCCTTTTTCTTTCATATCATTCTTTAGACAATCCGTCCATCTTTTCTTTGGCTTTCCTCTTCCTCTCCATCCATCAACATTCATTCTCATCACTCTCTTAGTCACGTGAGTGTCATCCCTCCTCATCATTTAAAATAAAATAATAAAAATAAAATATTTTAAAAGATTGTAGTACATATTAACTTGACACATGTCTCTCCCGAGAGTCCCAAGTTAGTTCACATTGCTGTCACATCGGGCGCTGCTTTCGATTTGATAGTCCCAGACTTCGCATATGGCGTATACCGTCAATTCATACGGAACCTACTCGTTAAATAAACAGAGCTACTTGACTACAGAGGTCAAGTTCATGACTTTTAAGGTTAATTGAATTCGCTTTTTGCGTGCTTACCGTTCAAATACGTTGTCAATTGGTTTGCTGTTTAGTTAACGACATTCCTTTAGTTCAAAGTACTGTACAACAGATAAATTGAATGAAAGATCTTGTAAAGATATTTTCAATTAAATAGTCAACAGAATTATCGACTATCTTTTCTTGTTCAGTATTTTTTTTAATATTAAAAATAATACAAGTCCTATCCAGTGTTGCCAGTCTTGTATATCTTGAATTAAAGCCGATCCTTGTATGGAGTATACTTTAAGTACAACAGTCACGAAGGCGCCACATTCTACAGCAATGAAAAAATATAACCAAAATCAATAACAAAGTCAGAACAATAAATATTTAAGTTTCGTTCAAACTACTCGATAAGGTTAATCGAGGTCACAATATTACGATAACAAGAAATTGAAAAACCGATATTTTACCGTTCGGCAATTTTACGAATCCGAATGGCATTACTTTTAAAATATTTTAAGACAAAATACAACTAAAAATTACGACACAATTAAAATATTTGCTGTTTTTATTTTTTTCCATACCGTTTTTGATATAATTTCGGTATTCAGACGTCTCCATTTGAGGTGATAGCCCTGTTTACGACTAAAATTCGGGAGTTGTTCGTAAATTGGAGTATTTTGATTATAAGATACGCGGTTACGGAGAAACGTTATGTTTTGGGGTGTAGTAAAAGTTTCTGCGCTGTATTTTTAGTGCGAATAATTTTAAATTTATTTTTATTGGTTGATCCTCGAACGTAATTATGTAGGTTACACCCTGTCGGTAACACAAGAAGCGACAAAAATGTTTTGTTTAATAATGTTGATGTTTTCAAAATAACGTTGAGAAATTCGCTTGTTGCAACTGTGAAATTTAGTTTACACCTTTTTTCCATGAGGGTTGGGCAAAACTATTAAACGTCACCACGTCAGCCCACGATCTCTACATTCTTGGGTTCTAGAAACTTTGTTAAATGAAATGTAGGTACTCATACCTAACAATCCTAATTGCATCATGCGTCTGTTGGATTAGAGTTAGACTCTATTTCTTTAAGAATGGGCTTCTTTTCACTACTAGCATTTAAACAGTAATAAGTAATCAGACTGCACGATCATAAAGGTTGGTTGCATATTTATCAGAATCGTATGCGGCCCACGCGCTGTACTCGCCACAATTCAGAAAATGCTAACAGCATCCAAATATTAAAAGAATGATGCTAACAGTGCTGATGACGTCATATAATACTGGTAAATGTGCGACCACCTTAAGTAGACAACATATAATTACTAGGATGGATGATGCCGCCGAGATCGGCCCAAAAAGAGGTGGCAGAATAGAAGAGCACCTTGATGGCTGGCCCAAAGTGACACTCTGCATAAAGAGCACATGTAAGGAAATGGGAGAGGCTTAGTAGTGAGACAAATAAGGAAAAAAAAACTAGCTTTTCAAAGACATAATGAATTCTTCTCTCGTCAAAAACATTCAGTCCCTGACTCCTACCGAATACCCACACTAACGCGACATAAGCAGTTTTGTACTACATGTACTCACGGAAACCCGAATATAACCTTAATGACCTCGAAGGAACCCGTTCACGTAGCTAGATACATTATTATGTATGTATATGGACACTCGGGGGGCATTCCTTTTACTCTGCAAAAACTCACCGTTTTACAAAGAGCTTGCTTTTGTTTTTTACGATGCGTTAAATATCGATAAGTGGTAGTCATTTGTTCTTTGGTCGTTTGTTTGTTATTATTTTTATAGGAGTTGTAGAGTAACTTTTTAATCGTGAGAAGTTCAACCATGCAGGTGGCTTTTTTCAAGGGTGGTATTTAAAGCGGCTTCTATTTACATGGCATACATTGGCCACAAAAGTACTAAGTCAGCCACGAATCAAATAATTGATTGATCAGAAAATGTATAAAAATAGAACAAGCCAAGGCATAACCGATGGAGCCGTGCTGTGCGGGGCTCCTATTTCAGTCGAAGTCTGCAGGGTTTATTTTGACGTATCAATCCATTTTGTGTGAACATTTATTTAATGTCTTATAAGAGGCTTTTATAATGGTAATATTTTTAGACGCGGAATATGCTGTACAAACAGAAGACTGTAAGGTTATGGCAGACACCTGTGCCCAACAATGGGATAGTATAGGTTGAAAAAGAGGCTTTTGCTCAGTAGTCTGATAAATTATGGGCAGGCAATTTTTTTTTATTATTAGCCTACTTTGTCCCACTGCAGAGCAAAGGCCTCCCTTCCCTCCCTCCATCTCTCGCGATGCAAAGCGACTGCAGGCCAACCCTTCAAAAATGAGTCCAGCTCATCTCGCCATCTCCTTCTGGGCCTGCCGCGTTGACGTTTTCTGCCCGTTGGGCTCAATAGAGTGGTTATTTTAGCCCAGTGCTCCTCCGGCATGCGGCAGATATGGTCAGCCCAGTTCCACTTCAATCTTACAGCTGTGAGGCCAACATCAGGTATTTGGGTTTTGGAGCGAAGTATGGAATTTCTGATGCGGTCCGAAAGTTTGAAACCCAATATACTTCGCTCCATAGCTCGTTGGCAGACTCCAAGTGCGGACTTCTGACACTGTGTGAGTGACCATGTTTGTGCTCCATAGGTGAGGGTAGGGAGAATGCACATGTCCATGAGCTTTCGTTTCAGTGAAAGAGGGAGAGTGCCCTTCATAGTGTTTCATCGACCAATAGCTCTTCCAGGCATTCTCGGTGCGTCGAGCAACTTTTTTATCTTGTCGTGCCTGGAAAGAGACTACTTGGCCGGACATGGACATATTCAATCGCCTCACCCCCAATTTCTATGTTGCGTTCGGTGCTGTTCGTCATCACCTTCGTTCGACGAACGTCCGACTTGAAGACCTGGCGTGGCTCAGTTGTTCGAGCATTGTGCCTAACTCAGCTGCAGAGCACAGTCACATAAAAATCATTTAATGCAAAGCTGCAAAGTCACAGGAAAATCATTTAATGTTACTTATTAGTATTTTGGACCACGCGTACTTCGGTATTTCAAATAATTCCGATTCGAAATTAAATTCGAAATTCTCTTAAGATATTAATTGACAGCGTAGACCTTTCCAGTCAATGTAAAAAACCTTTCAAGAACACAGTAAATACCACATTTCTCAATTATATAAAATAATAGTGCCCACAATTGAGACTTTCACCTAATGTTATAGAGTGGCTACCGGTACAGTAGAACAATCGATTAACCATTGAAATTACGGTATCATTCGGACGAATTATTACCAGCCTTAATTAGTACCTAAATGTTAAAGCACTTCTGTTTAATGGACCATTTTTCCAAAATAGGTTTATGTAATTTGGTAATCAAAAGTATGGCAAGGTTTTCTAAAACAAATTGCAAACTTGATTTTTTCTCCAGAATTGACCACTGCAGAAAAATACCCGCTGTGATAAATTTATTGTAATGTTTTAGATTATGTTGGTATTATAAAAAAGTAATCAATACAATATTATTATCTAGTTTAATTGTGACTTTATGATATGAGTCAAATAAATAACAACTACAAAATAATTCATAAAAATATAATAGAATGAAAAGTATGTCTTTCTTGTAAACCTCATATCAATCGAATAGAATAAATTGAATTATCTTTCCGCCTTGTCCAGTCCAATCGTGTCTAAATAACGAATGGCTTCGACAACGGACACATCAGCGTTACATCACTATCAGTCGCCTCGTTAATAGGTACGAAAGCGATCTTAAAACACTGACATTTATGACCCTCCGAGTTAATTACCAAAACGTCTGACAAGTATTACGCAATAATAAAAACAAACTGGTTCAAACTCAGACTCGCTCGATATAATCCGATACTTATTTATGAAAATGAAGAAATTATCGAGTCAGTAACGAGCCGCGGATTGCGGGTATCGATAAAAACGCCTTTATATCGACTTTTATGTCAAGCCCTAACGGTTGTCGTAAATTCGACATGTTATAGCGGCCGTCACTGGCGTATAGCTTTATTAATGCATAGAGAAGTGCTTTGTTTACTCACTTACGATTATTACTAGAGTCGTATTATGTAACCCGTGTAATCGTAACACCACGCGATGTGTCGTCGACGTAAATCTAATTTAACTATAGAGATTGTTCCGTATTCTCCTGACACGCGAACCGTTAACTTTTATACGACAGTACATGTTTGTTTTAATGGCTACAGTGTTACCATAAAGTTTTATAGAATGTTAACACAAATGAAGTTTACAATTGCGGACGTATTAAATTGGAGAGACTAAGGCTAACATAGCAGAGTATACAAGCAATTAAGTATGGTGTGTGCAAAATTATTTTACGATGTACTAAACTGTTTCAAGTATTATTGACCTTTTAAATCGATTCTGTAGTAATAAAGTGGGATATGTGTTTCGATAGTAATCGATATGGGGGAGAAATCGATATTTGTTGGCGTAGCTTCACTATTTCTGGATCTGTGGATTTGCGAATGTTTGGATGTAAAAATGTTTTTTTTTTTTAATATTTGTGTGTGACTTTGTGGAGACTCCGGTAGAAATGTCTCTTTAAGCTTTTACGGTGCAAATAAACCGTGAAAGCTGGGTTCAGCCGCTCAGCGTCCTACGCCTCAACCTTTTCGTGTCACATCGATTCTTTTATCACTATGATCGTTAAATGTTCTAAGAAGATAAGAGAGTAGACATGGGAACTTTGTTTTTTTTTTTACTTTTATATAACGCTCACACAAATCGCGTCTGTTTCCTTAGTAGGTAAGTAGAACTATAGAAAGATAATTGCTGCGATCTTTACTTACCATTTGCTTCAGACGCGTTCATACGTTTGTAAGTGCTATTCTACGAGGATGCAACCTTGTGTGCGGCGTTGCACTAGCAGCGTCTAAACAACAGTTTGGTAGAATAGAATAGAATAGAATAGAATAGAATAGAATCATTTATTCGATCGGTATTCACTAAGCTCCCGACAACGACGTGGCGCTACACAAGAAACACAAAGCTCTGTCTCGACTACGAGCACGTCGTAGCTTACAGCCTACAAATTGTCTTTTACAGAACAGCATAGCAGGTCATAATATTATATTCACGCCTATACCAAATAGGTACTACTCACTAGAGCTTTCTGAAAAAGTTCACCAACTTTATTATTTCTCATTTTCTCTTGTCATTAATGTATACCAATCCAGATAAGATGTGAAAATCCTCATGAAATGTTGTGAGAAATTGTCTCGCTTTTCTTCTCTTAATAAATAACATTAATATCTAAACATTTGTTAACACTAAGCTACCTACTATTAGCCAATCACGAACCTTTAAAGGTCATCATCATCATCATCATCAGCCTATGAATGTTCCCACTGCTGAGACACAGGCCTCCTCTCTGAAAGAGGGAGTGGGCCATAATCCACCACGCGGGCCCAGTGCGGGTTGGTAGATGTCACATGTCTTCGAATTTTTGGTTCTAGGACATGCCGGTTTCCTCACGATGTTTTCCTTCACCGTTTTGAGAGCAGTGGTGATGAAATAAAATACACAAAGTAATGCGCCTGGCTGGATTCGAACCCACGACCTACAACTCGTAAGTCGGGGCCGATACCACTGGGCCACCACTGCTCTCCACCTTTTAAGGTTTGAAGTGTTAACTACTGAGATATTTTATTAATACTCGTAAGTATGGCGCTAATTAGATGGTTATTAAAGCACAACACAGCAAAACTACTGCCGTTTTCCAGCAAATTTATATTTCTTCAAAAAGATTTTAAACGTGGAAAGTATGTAACTACTTACTATTATAAAAAATCGAGAATTTGAGAGTATGTTTGTTTGTGTTTGTTTTCACAAAAACAGCTGAATTTGTATCGATAAAATTTGACACGCAGATAGGTTTAATACTATATTCCCGTGGGATATTTTTCATTCAGGTGAAACCGCTGGCTAAAAGTCCGTTCAGACAAAGGTCACTTATTAGAAATATAATTATGTGAACCTGGATTATGAAGTGGTAAAAATTCCCTACCTGCTTTATAGGTACCTACTATTAGCCCACATTATCGTGTTGCTTAAACGTCTAGCCATATGCAAAGCGGCTATTTCCCTTGCTTATTTATAATAATAAGAAATTAAGTTCCGAAGTTTTAATAAAATTTTGCATGATTTTTAAACAACTAAAAAGTTTAAAAATAACTCATTCTTGTAATGGACGACATGTATTAACAGTTACGATAAATATTTTTTTATTTAAATACATTATCAAGTAACAGCTATGTATGATTATATCGCGAGAAACGTTAACAGTTAAACTCAATGCAGAAGCACCATAAAGATTCTCTTTTGAAATTGAAACATAAAAGCAGCTGGTTTTATTTACGACATTTCTTTGGACGATTTTTGTAAAATTTTACACATCTTATTTTTGATGCCATTGCATGTTCGAGTATAAATGGTACAAGTGTCTATGCTGACTGAGTACCTGTTGAGTAACTGTTTTATTGAATATATATGTATTTGATATTTCATATCGTGGTTAATACCTAAGTCTAATTTTAAAATTCTAAGGTTATTAGAAGAATAATAATTTCTTCTTCTTTTAGATTCTTTATTCAAAAATATAGATTTAAATTATTTTCAATAAAATTAAAAAAAAAAACAGCAACTAGTGATCAGAAATTTTTTTGATGTGTGTGTATATGCATGTTTCTAAACTCATTGTCTTTTCAATATAATGTACAGCATCATATCAGGAAAGTCCATCGATGCATCGTCACAGCAATATATCATCATATTCTCTATCACACCAACAAAAATGCGTGACATAGAAATTTAAACTTCCGCATATTAAAAATGATTTACGACACAACGTTCATGGCACATAAAGGCGAGTTTTGTTTTACGCGATCAAAATCAGCCACGCATGATTATGACAGGCACCGCACGCGCGACGAACGATCGACGATGCTCTTCTAGCGATTTGTTCGAAATTGCTCTTTTACCGTGGGCCGTGGCACATCAATTCTGATGTAGTTGAATCGATATATCATGCATGATTTACCCCCTGTGAGGGATAGTGCTGCAAAAATGTGGTGTGTTACTAAAGCAGTAACCTGATTATCGATTGTAGTAAAAATGTGTAGCAAATAGTGTGATGGGCACTCGCATTCTTCTGTCCTTGTAGGTATTTTAAAATTGTCTAATTTATCCGTAAAAAAGACAACATATTTGAGTCATTTTATTGATTAGGTAAACATGATGTGTTCTCTTCAACGATTTTCTATATCCATTTTATTCTTTATACAATAGATCATTTGAGCATGACCAGAAAAAGTAAAGCAAACCAGAGAAAGTTCTGTTGAGACTAACAACAAAGCTAATTTTTGTTTAACACGGACATATCTAGCTGGTTCCGCATGACTACGTTCAGCGTACGCGTGACACACGCGCGTGTCCTCAAGCCCTTATAAGCGATTCGTTTGAAGATCCGTGGTTGATGGATTTGAAGGTACACATGTTTATCAAATTGCACCTCATTATAATGTTACTCTGCAATAGAGTCTCCTATTTTGTCCTTAGCTTAAATACATTTAACTTTGTCTATGAGAAAAATAATGACACAGTAAAATATAAGAAGTAAAATAATTACTAGAGTAAGGTTTTGCGTAGGCATACTGATTTCATGTGTGTGCTAACAATATAAGGTACCAAACAAAAGGAAAAATTTACTCAATTATTCGGAGGACATGTCTATTAATTGCGAACGAAGTGCTACCATGCGTGCATAACAATTTATAACCTGAAAATGTATAAAATATACATGTAATATTATGAAATCAATATACGCAAAGATCTTTATCGTGTAATTTTAGGAGATATAAGAAACTTATCTGAAGCAAGTGGATATTAAAGTCAAAGTTGGAGTAACATTTTGCTGTCACAATAAATGTGATTCACGCGCGCTCGAATGTCGCGATGAGGCGCGACTAATCCGCGGTAACGAGCCGCGCCGCCAACGCGTTAGTGTGGTCGCGCCTTTATTGCATTACTTCGTAAATATAGTATTGTACCTCGGTTATTTTCTTTATGGTCGTTTTGACTTGCGGTTCAACAATTATTTTGACAGATTTAGTTTTATGGAACGAACTATTGAACTCATCGATTGAATTATCGATCTACGAGTATTGCACGGAATAATATACCTCCGTGTTGTATTGTTCTTATATTATTACTAGCTTTTGACCGCGGCTTCGCTCGCGTAATCAGTCGAAAATCTAAGAAGATTTATATAAACTTTCATCCCCTATTTTATCCCCTTAGGGGTAGAATTATCAAAATCCTTTCTTAGCGGATGCCTACGTCATAACATCTACCCGCATTCCAAATTGCACGTTACAATTTGATGGAAGTTTAGACAAAAGTTTAGTTGAAAATGGCAATGTAGTTTAGTTTCAATTCAGACTATGTTTTATGTGATACATTTGCCACTTTCGGAAATCAGTTTCCGGAAAAGTCATAAAAACCTAAGACACGATTTTCCGAAAAATGGTTTTATTTCCATTTTTTTTTTGTATTTTGTTATTAAGTCAGTTATATTTTTTTTCAAACTATATTTTATCTTTCATTTCTAAAAACACATATGAACACACAGTTTAATGTCAAAACATCTAATGCAATTGCCCCACATAATGTAGCAGGTGTTATTTTAGTTAACCCTGTTCCAGTAGCCAGTGGTCCTCTCTCTTAAATCACTGTCATTAGTGATAATCATTCCTTCTGACCGTACGTGCGCCTCTTAAATTATTATCTAGTGTTTTTGCTGATCTAAGGCTGAGTGCACACCATTTTCCCTACTTAGGGACACTTTTTTTAAAGTGTGTTGTATTGTAATTGTATTATTATTGAATAAAACTTGGACACGTTTTTTTTAGAAGTCGCGTAAAATATAATTATATAAATTTTAATTAAATAAGTGATTTCTTAAACGCTTATAAGAAACAGCTAATCAATTTGAATCTTGTCCAATGTTTACATAAGAATGTCCAGCTGTTTGAAAGTAAATTCAATTAACATTCAAGAAAATTAATTAATTTAATAATTAATATGTTCCATCGAGCTTTGCATTGAGATTTTAGATAGATAATGATAAATCTGAATGTTGCATGTTCTTTTATGGGACATTGAATGCCAGGCATTCATTTTAATTAATATCAAATTGCTGTTAGACATATTTTAATAACTAAGGAAGTAATGTTTATGTTGTTTTAAGCCTCCTGCAGACACACGCGATTAATCGCGCTGCGACAGCGAGCCAAGCTAATTTCCACTCTAAAAATACTGCGAATGGACCGCGACATGTCGCCCCGCGCGATTAATCGCGTCTGTCTGCAGGAGGCTTTAAGGAATGATCTTAAATTTTATTACATTTTGACTGACTTATTATCTGGTTAAATTACGGGTTCGGTTCATCAAGAAAATAGCAATAACATTTATTACTTATAGCGGTAGCCACTTTGATTGTATCAATATACATAGTATACTCTCTCTGAAACTTTCTTTGTGTTTGCATATTTCATCATCATCATCATGTTGTTTGCATATAACTTTTCAAAATTATCCCTTCGTAAAAGTATCATAAAACGAATAACTCGAATGCCTCAAAACCGTTTCCTTGTCATAAAATGAATAGCATTTTTCATCATTAATTTTTACTCGACTGTCGATCCTACGACGTAGTCATTTCTCTCCAAATGTGTCCTCGCCTTAACAATAATAGTGTAATCACCTAATTGCCGCCACTCGCTGTCGTGTCGCGACTTTCGACACAATGAATTGTTTATAACAATGAACGAATGCAACTGTTATTCGCTGTCGTAGCCTCAGGCTTAAAACAACTGAATGGATTCGTGGACATGACATGTTGTAAAAAAAATGGAAGCAATTTCTTTTTATTTGTTTGTGTCAAGTAATTATCGGTTGAGGGTTTCTTGTGACTGTCAATCACCATTAAGCTATTGTTGACGCCTTTGAAATATGATCTAAATACGTTCGTAGAGATAAAAATGAAGAATTTATTGCAGGCAGGCACGTATTATTCCGTAATATTCACTATATACCCCTCGATTTTTTTGTATGGTGTTCCTCAAAACTGTACAAACAATGATGCTTATTTACAGAAATATTCAGCTCCAACACTTTTGAGGTCGTATATGGTTCCAATAAACCCAATCAGGACTAATTTTATATGTAATTTATAAAATTACAAAGTTAACACCCGCATCGTGACGAAAAAAGAAACTTATAAGTATGACATATTATACTTAAATGTACTAGAAAGTGCACTCAAAATGTTTTCGAAAGTGCACGATCCAGATTAACGAATTAAACATTAATGTTTGATCTTAAAAAGACGTATGAGGTTTATTTCGATTGAGTTTCATTTAAGCTTTTCAGTTATAAAATTTTAATTGTTGCTCTCTCTCGTTAAATGCAATTTTAATCGGTTTATTACTGTGGTTACTTGAGTAATGGAAAATTGTATTGAGTAATTAAAACGTATGAAGTGTCTCACGCCATTCTTTTAATAAAAAAAATAATAATTTGCTTACTTATTTGAGTCGTCGTCTGACGAGAAGTAATGTTTTTATGGAATTAATCTGAACTAAATGAACAGGATTATTTTACTATTCCTAATATAATTTCTATATTTTTTTCCTAAACAATTACTTAAAATATGTTATATAAATAAACTAGAAAGGTAATCGATCTGATAGTTAAAAAAACTTTTTTTAAAAAAAGTACCGACTTCAAAACAAATACAAAAAAGTTTAAAATAACTTTTCTTTCGGAAGTCGGTGGCAATAGTCAAAGACACAACAAAACAAAGCCACCGACTTCCGAAAGAAAAGTTATTTTAAACTTTTTTGTATTTGTTTTGAAGTCGGTACTTTTTTTTAAAAAAGTTTTTATTTTACCCTTTTTAGTTTATTTTTTATTACATACCTATTCAACCCAAATTCTTGTAAAATACAAAATTTTCATACTAATTCAAATATGCACTAATCTTGTAATCCGTCACAACATAAAAAAATCCATATCTCTAAAACTACTAAACCGATTTTGATGAAACTTGCAGTGTACCCTAAGTTGAACAATACCTAGTACAACAAAAAAAGAATTACTTAAATCGAACTTATAGTTCCGGAGATATGCGTGCACAAACATAAAAACATACATACATACACACATACATACATACACTTATGAAATTTGGCACATTTGTTCAGACGCTGATATAGACTAACATATATGAAAACTGGGCAGTTCTGATAATATTACATACATACGGGTCGAATTGATAACCTCCTTTTTTTTGAAGTCGGTAAAAAAGCCTAGGATGATAAAAATGGAAGATAATTTTGTAGGAGATTATAAAATAATCAAGAAAAATAGTTGAGCTATAAGATATTCCAAGTTATCTTGCTCCAAGAGTTTAAACAGGAGTAATTTATGTATGTATATAATGTCAAGTGAGGCAATATTTTAATTAATTTAATATGACTCGCGCGTCCACTGTAACTACAATGTAGCGAAATAAGTAACTATGTAAATCAATGTGTAAGCAAGATAACTGCTATTCCGCCTTTTTTATTTATAGGCATGACACTTTTTTTTTGGAAATAAAATATCTTGTCTTATTAATGCGCTAGTGTAAACAACGCAGCGCTTTGACTTTTGTTTTAGATGATATAAGTGAATTTATTAGTATCTATTTACGTAATATATTTTAACACTTGTGACTAATAATGTTTTGTTTTTTATTTACAGGTAAATATAAGCAGTTTTCAACACGTTTTTTCGGTTGTAAGTAGCTTAATATAACAATTATATAATTTTATTATCATTTAAGATTTTTTATATACTTACTTAAACCAATATCGTTCTCCTTTGTTGTGGTCAATCAGTAAGACAAAACAGACGAAAAGTGCGCCTATAAAGCGGTTGAGACGTTTTACAACCGGAATGCAACACTTTATAGAATGTTTAAAAATACTAACTACAAAAAAAAATTGCCACAAATGTTTCTCTAATATATAAAAAATCTACCTAAAAATATATATGCAAATACATAATAATAATTAAATACGTAGTTCCAATACGGAGGCTCCATTATCACATGTTTATGTTGATCAGAGAACAAAGTACCGCCGGCCATTTACATATTATCACAGTACCAATTAATTTTACAATATATTGGTATTAATTGTACCGGATTTATGCAAGGCTTTTGAATTTTAAGCAAGCCTTCTACCGACCCCATGTTTCCATTAAAGACGAGGTGGGCCGAGCTTAGAAAGTAATAGGGGAACAGTGAATAAGGCGGGGATGCGAGGTATGATGGGAAATCACACGCTTAAGACAAACTTAACACAATACTAACGTAGCTCAAGCACCAACAGGACGCCATTTCTTAATGGCCGCTTGCAAATAACGTCCTGATGGCGCTTGCGCTACGCTAGTGTTGTGTTAAGTATGCCTAAAGAGTGTATGTCCCCATTATATCTCGCGATTATTAGCGTCCCCGTCTTATACACTGTTCCCCTACTAATTCTACACTCGCGAACAAAAGTATGGAAACACTTACTACGATTCCGCGCAATCTAGAGTAGTTAATAACTATTTGAGAATTATAAAAATGGCACTATTTTAAAGATTTAACTGTGAACTTTAATTCGGGTTGTTGCAAATTTGTCACAAAGTTAATTCGCCACGAAAAAAAGTATGTGTAAATTAGCTACAGTATTTGTTTTAGTAATTTTGATAACTGTAAATTCGCCCCATTTCTTTTTTCCGCGCGGAAAAATGAAATAAAGGAAAATATGAAGGATAATTGTGAGTGCAAAACTTGTAAAATAACAATCAAAATCAAACAGTTAACTGTTAATTTACAAAGGCAATTAATAAGATAATTAATTTATCTTCTCTATTAATGTCATATTAGCGACATTGCCAGTTTTCCCGGCAAAATTAACGTCAAAAGCAGTGTTGCCATATCTTAGCTGGCAGAATTAACGTCTTATGTGGCATGCTGTCGCTTTACTGGCAACATTAGCGTCATATTAGCGGTATTACCGTTTAGAGAGTATTACAGAGTTTGTAGCAGTTCACACATACCGATGTATACAATTAAACGAGGTGGTTTATTGGCTATGCTACATTTAATGCTAGGTAAGACTGTAAGCGAAGCGCGAACAGAACGTATTTCAAGCAAAAGTAAAGATAAAATGTTTGCCAAAAAGAGTTATGGTATCGAGTATCCTACATTATTAAATTTTCTACTGTAATTAAAAACCTAATTTGTTATTTTTTTTTTGTTTGTTGTTGATTTTTTTCAAACTCTTTTGAAAACGACAGCATTAAGAATCTGATGGGTCTCACGGATTTTGTCTTAGTTCGGTTAATCGCAATCGATACAGTGATATAAAATAGGTATGGCAATAGAACCCTTGTGTACAAAATCCTATTCAAAATCATTAACCCAACTAACTCTTCCATTATTTAAACCATTAATAACGCTACATGCAACATTTTAAAAATCCATCCCATTGATGAATTTCACTGTCAACCTCGCCACCCGTAACCCGCTTACAATCAAACCTCGCCTCACAGTTCCGTCTCTCCATTTCAAATCTTACAAAAACCAACCTAATCCCAACCTTATAAGATCTACAAATACAGTCTCTACAGTTTAAACTATCCACATAATTCAGCTCTAACAAAACGGACAGCACAGGAATACTTGGGTTCTCAATAAAATTGCAATAGTTTCTTTGTCGCTAAATACATTAGTGTTGCCAGTAAATAATAGGACTTTCACCTGGCAATGAATGGAACTATTAATGTGTAGGTTACAGTACAATCTGGATGTCTGGCGTGCGCAAGAGTGGTATGAGGAACGTTTATCTTGCAGTGTAGCATTGAATAGCTGGGAGTAATGATAAGCAAATATGTTTTGAATGGTGCGAAATAAAATCTTTGATGTTAGAAGGAGAAATAAAATGAAATTGACTGTAGTCATGGGTGGTGCGGTCTTTCAAGAAGCCGCTGAATAAGTATTTTTCAAAACTTTCATTTTTTCCTTAGCTTTCATCGCTTTCATGAACAAAACACATATATAAGTTTTTAGACTGACATGGTCACTATTACAAATGTTAGGGTTTAAAACGGGATATTTACCATGTTTATTATTTGTTTTGAGTTTCCGATATTTCGGCACTGTTGCAAGCGCCATGATCACGGAAGAACTGAAGTTATTGCGGGTGGATGTTTATGAGCAGACAAATCGGTCTACCCTCCTTCGCGTTCGTTTTCTGCGTTCGACACCACTACTGTTGTCACTCGTCTCACTCACAACACGATATTGTTCCCGACACACAAAACTTACTGTATCCGCTCGCGACGTTGTTACCGTGTTTGTTCGGTTTTTACACAATTGGACCACTGGGTTCCAGGCCCTCGACAGTAATTGAAACCCATCCTCACGATTGACATTTTTATATTTCGTGATTTTTATCGCTTCTCGAACCAATCTCGGCATGTAGTGGCGTTTGGCGTGGCCTGTCGAGATGACCTGAGGGGTCCATTTGATTTCTTAAATTTTCAGGTTATTTTAGAAAAAATATTTTCCAAAAAATACCTTAATTGACGCGATAGTTATAGCATAATCCGTGTATAACACTCCTACTGCTAGAACACAAACTTCTTATGAAAGCGCATGAGTCATACATAATGAATCCAATCCACTAAGCGGCTGGTTGTTGATATCAAACGGCAACAGGAATATCAAATTCTCATTACGTAGATTTTGTTCACAATAATTGATTTAAATCTGACCCAAATTGGTACGCACAAAATTGAGTGATTTGATGTTATTTTAATATCATGGACTTCTTATAGGTTTTCCTATAATCTATGAGTAGAAAACTAATTTCTGTATTTTTTTCAAAATTTTAGGTTCAGTAATTTCGTCTATTTTCTTGAATAACTTGGATACTATTTATTTTAAAATTACAAAAAGATCTTCCCAACAAGACCTTTCATTTGATATGTCACACGATGCAGTTTTCAAGTATTTTTTTTTTAATTTTCCCCTTCCCCCCCAAAAATTACCTCCCACATACCGATTTCATCTATTCACGTCACACCTCTGTGCTTAATAGGGTCACAGGAATTGATATGTGTACCAAATTTCAACTCAATCGGTCTAGTAGATTCAGAGATAATTGACTGTAAGCGACAGACAGACGGACACACGAGTGATCCTATAAGGGTTCCGTTTTTGTATTCGGACGTACGGAACCCTCAAAATAGCAAATTAATTGACCTGCATTATATAAAGCTCAACATAATTTGCAACAGTTGTACTTAGGCGGAACAGTTATGCAACTTTCAACCTTATAATTCCGCTTAACTCGAAGAAAGCTCATATTTATTACCATTGCCGTAGATTTGCATTATTTATCTTAATCACAGATATAATTAGAGCTATAATAAATATTGCGTGACGGCTTGCATGAATAATATTGCAGGTTTTCATAATAATTTGTTACATATTGATAGCTGTTAAGTGGTGTTGGATAAGTTGAATAGTAATCAGTTCATTTACACTAGGAAACATTAAGAAAAGCTGTTTTCTTGGAATTCATATTTTTAAGGCTTGTAATTACTGTTGTGATCTATTTAGCACCATACTGCGACGCTGACACCAGAGCAGCGCATCCTACGTTTTTTCTCACAAAAATACGCGACTGAACGTCGGCGACCGATCTTACGCGACCGACTTTACGCGACAGACGTAAGCGTAACAGAAATTCAAGCCTAAAAGGAAATTCTTTATGAAGAACTAGCTGTTACCAGCGACTTTTCCCGCGTTCAACTAGAAAATTAGCCCACAGGAACATTATACTGAAATAAATGGGATCTTATGTGTTATTCCAGACTGTAACCTATCTCGAAGTCAAGTTTCATCAATGTCCGTTCAACCGTTTTACATGATTGAGTCATTGAAAGACAGACCTCGGCTCACTCTAACAACGCGCTCTATTTGATTTAGCCAATCCTAATCCACTTCCGTTATATTTCACGATATCACTCCCACAGAAGCGATTGTAAAGATGTTTCATAACAAGATCTACTTAAATAGGTGTTAAATCAAAGTAACATATCCGGTGAGCTAATTTATATTATGTTTATATCATAAAATCCTAGTTAGGGTTGAGATTTCCTCAGGCGATATTGTATCGCGATTGTATCGGCGCGCCATATAATATCTTGAATCTAGAAAGCTGATGAAAAAAGACGAAAAACCTTCCATTCATGTATACTTTCATCCACCATCCTTATTTAATTTCCCTTTGGAGAATGAATTTGCAGAGAGCAATGGTGGCCCAGTGGTGTCGGTCCCGACTTACGAGTTGTAGGTCGTGGGTTCGAACCCCGGCAGGCGCATTACTTTGTGTAATTTATTTCATCACCACTGCTCTTAAAACGGTGAAGGAAAACATCGTGAGGAAACCGGCATGTCCTAGAACCAAAAATTCGAAGAAATGTGACATCTACCAACCCGCACTGGGCCTGCGTGGTTTTTTTTTAAGTAGAAGATTAATTGAATCTTTTTTATTTGAAATGGGTTTGTTCTTGGTCTTCACCTATCCCTGAAGTAAATATTAGACCTAAGATGGAGCTCATCCAGAAGAAACTGGAAATCCTACGCACCGATGAAACAGTAAAAACTGTTTGGCTCCGACAGGATGGTGTATGCGAACCAAGTGAGGCAGTGGAGCAATCCACCAAAATGTTAAGGAATCCTTTTTAATTTACCAAAAAACATGTTGACATCATCAATAAATTGAAAATCTTATTTTAATTTGACATTTTGTTTAAAATTTTTTTGTGTATAATTTTATAATTTGATATTTCTTTATTTTTATTTTTTAGTTACATTTTATATTTGTTTTAATTGAATTTTGATATTGTATGATCTGAAATTGATTGGAATATGAAATTGAATATTATGGTGTCAATAAAGTTTTGAAAAATAATGAAAAAAGTTATTTTTTCTTCAGGTAAAACATAAAACGCCTCAAAACTGGAGACATCCAGCAAGCGAAAACTATACTTGGTTGTGATGTTTTGCCAATTTTAAAAGTATCGAGTAGACCTTTGCCTATTTTGTTTTCAAAGAAAAAAATACGGTGATTGATATTAAGCTATTGCATAGCTTTTATCGCGAGCTCTGAGCGCGGCTCGGCGCGGCGACCGAATCAAGAAATTCCCAAAAACCTAAGGAAATTACCTGACACCACGCATCGTCTTACATCGTTTCAGTTCGGGAGACTTCGGCAATCATAAAGGTACGGACAGACGTGCTCATATAGGTACGGACAGACGTGCTCATTACTTGCACGAAAGCATGCTTTTATTGAGCAAGGCGCAATTTTATTGAGGGAGAGAGAGAGAGGGAGAGGGAGAGGGAGGAGGAGGAGGATAACGTTTCTTGACGTTTCACTTGATTGACGTGGCTGACCATAGCCTAATTAGTACAGTAATAAATATAATAAATAAATAATTATAATTGCATAAGTTGATAAAAAATGCTATGCAATAGCTTTACCGCGGCAGTCCCCGAGTGCCACTTACTTTTTTTTTAATGGAACTGACGATGTCGGATTAATTAAATTTTCTCAGTCAAATAGCTTACCAAGACACCTTTTCCTCATTTAAACAACAGCTTAAGCTACGTAGTAACCCTACATACAGTAGCAATCATTGAAGGTAGTAACCGATGGTCGTAAAATTAGGCATTTCCTCAGCACCTGCCACTAGCATCGTGCTACAATTATATATTGAAACGTACCAATTATATGTTCGAACATGTTTATATACACATATTAGATACTAGTTACTTTATAAGAGGAAGTTGTAGATCGGATTTGACTACACAGCTGACAGCTGTTTGTTTTTTTTTTTTTGCATTATATCTCTATGTAAAATCATTTGGTCTAGGGGCATAGTAATATATGAATTATGTCATTATTTTTTAATTCATAAGAGTGTGAGTAAGATTGATCTCCATGGGACTGTTTAAACAGGTTACTCGGATCATGTAACGTAAAGGGATATCGCAGTGACAAGGTGGATTTTAATTAGATTTTTAATTTTTTTTTTGGGTCTGATTGTCCTTTCTGTGGGACGACTCATTTGATGATATCCAAAAATAAATATTAATATATTTATATGACTTACTATGCCAAGCCGTTCACGGAATTATGATTAAAAGGGTGCTGTGGCCCTGGAAAGTAAAGAGTAACTGAAGATTAGTTTTAAGATAGTGAGTCTCCAGAGACAGTTCGTTCCACTCCACCCAGAGTTACTGTTACTGTTAGCCTATTTCATCCCACTGCTGGGCAAAGGCCTTTGCCCACCCAGAGTAGTAGGTTTTATTCGATGATTTTCATCAGCAAACCTAAAAAAACTTTTTGGAAAAAAGGGAACCGACTTCAAAACCAAACACAAAATTTAAAGGTAAAAGCAGGAAATTACTCATAGATTACTGCTTAAAAATAGCAGAAAAGGTCATAGAAAGAAACAAAACATAGGAACAAAAGCTATGTTTCATAGAATATTTGTATATATTTATGTGTTAACATAGAGATTTTGTAATAGAATTAGCAGTAAAATAAGTAGTTTAAGATTATAGTATTAAAAATTTATGTAATAGCAATAAGATTAGCAATAAGGAAAAATGTAAGTATATTTAAGGCAAGGTCTAAATTTCGGTAAAACTGTAAAATAGGAATAGTTACAAAATAAGGATAGGCTAAGAACAAAATGTATCAATAAAATATGGTCTGTGAGAAGTCATTTCCCCGAAATAGAATTTAAATAAAGATTCATAGCAGAATAGATAGAATAAATGGGCATGCCACCCATAAGATTGATAGCGGAAGAATGACAGAAAGAACCAGTATGAGGAATGAAAGTACGAGAGGCATAAATGCGAGAACTGGTATGAATGTGGTTGAGAAAATAGGCGCCAGCTTTGTTGGTGGAGTAAGATGAAAAAAAAAAAAAAAAAAAAAACCAAACACAAAAAAGTGTAAAATAACTTTTCTTTCGGAAGTCGGTGGCTTTGTTTTTTATTTCATTGACTATGGCCACCGACTTCCGAAAGAAAAGTTAAAACACTTTTTTGTGTTTGGTTTTGAAGTCGGTTCCCTTTTTTTCAAAAAGTTTTTTATTTTACCCTTTTTAGTTTAGATATTCAAGAAAAATCTTCATAATAATCGGCGTCTTTGAAAATCTACAATCCTAGTAAGCAACAAAAACGGATCTATGCGGGCAACTTCACGAGATATCTATTATTGTTATATACTAAAACCTTCCTCAGAATGTAACAAATACTTTCCTGAAAACCGCATCAAAATCGGTTCAGTCGAACGCGAGATAATCGCGGACAAACATGCAATGGTCACTGAAAATCTACCATCCAAGTAAGCAAAAAACGGATCCACGCGGGCAACGTCACGGGATATCCATTAGTTTTATACACTAAAACCTTCTCCAGAATGTAATGAACACTTTCCTGAAAACCGCATCAAAATCGGTTCAGCCAAACGCGAGATAATCGCGGACAAACATACATACATACAGGTCGAACTGAGAACCTACTTTTTTTTTGAAGTCGGTTAAAAAACTGATCCATGCGGGCAACGTCACGGGATATCCATTAGTGTTATACACTAAAACCTTCTCCAGAATGTAATGAACACTTTCCTGAAAACCGCATCAAAATCGGTTCAGCCAAACGCGAGATAATCGCGAACAAACATACATACTTACATACATACATACATACAGGTCGAACTGAGAACCTACTTTTTTTTTGAAGTCGGTTAAAAATATAAATCGTGCTCAAAAAAAAAAAAAACTATAGTATGTGGAGATCCTAGCAAGTGGCATGGCATTCGGTAGTTTCTGCCTATAACATGGAAAAAGGCGTGAAATTATGTAGCTATGTATTTAGATGATCTTGAAATTATTAAAATTTAATTAATCATTATAGTAATTTAAAACCAAAAGAAATCTGTAACTTAATTTAAGGCCTCCTACTATTCTAGTGCTATAAACAAATTTAATGCATTTATCATCAATTATAATTAGAAATTTTATTAGCCTAATCTGCATATTGATTTTAAAAGTAAAAAATCATCAGTCAATATTGATTATGAGAAAAAATCTGTGATTCTCGTGGTACTAATAAGTGGTCAGTTCTTATTACAATTTTATCATAACTTTGATAACAGCTGGCTCTCACGGCTAGTCCGTAATATTAAGGTGAATGCTCCAGGGTAGCCCGCGAAATTCAAAATTTCTTGGGTTTTTTGCAATTTGCAGGCCAGTTCTAGGTTGTATGTTGATTAAAATATTGATCGCGACTGTAAGACGTATGTAGTTACAGAATTATTATCATCAATATCACCAATACAACCCTCCAAGTTCATAAAGCTTCAGGAACAAAAAAATAACATAAAAAGTCATTTCTGAAGCTTTATGAACTTAGAGCATTGTATTGATGATTTTGTTAATTATAATTCTGTTACTACATACGTCTTACAGTCGCGATCAATATTTTAATCAATATACAACCTAGAACTGGCCTGCAAATTGCAAAAAAACCAAGAAATTTTGAATTTCGCGGGCTACCCTGGAGCATTCACCTTAAGTTAGCTAATTAAGGAGTATGATAATTTCATGATAGAGACCTGTTGAAAAGTATAGATAAACAGAAAAGCATTATCTAAGATATTGTACGGATACCAATCTTTATTAAGATATTATGTTATAGGTAATTTTAATGTAACTAACAGCTCTTGACTCTTATTCCTTTTCGCCATCTTCTATAAGAACCCTAACATTTCAGTTACAATATTTAAGTATGTAGTCGACGGCAAGAGAGAGTGTGATTCATTCCAGAAACCGGGTTCAGCTCCAGTTCTTATTCAGAACTGGTTCAGATCTTCAGAACAGTGCCTTAAAGATGAGAGAAAAAGATAGATACGTCAGTCTTCGCGACCCTTCACATCTCCGACAGTTGACTAGCGTATACCAGCTTCATACATAATTCTGAAACATCAGTAAAAATCACAAGACACTAAGACAGCCAATCATTATTCAGTCCTGCCCTCAAGCATGCAAACACGGCAGATCCGCGCAGATCATCGTGTCAACTGACTCCATAGACGGCGACTTCTAAGCCAGGCTAATAAGACACTCACGCGCAGGCCGGAAGGCGTCCGTCCCCGTCTGATGAATATCTGCCATCCTGCGCGCTTGAGACGTGCCTCCGGTAGCGACATCTTGTGCTTCAACACTGAACTAATTTACTGCACATCTCCAAACGACAAGGCGATAATCACTCTAATAATAGAATTTAATCTAAGCCTATAATAGCTAATATTATAAGAGAAAATGTTTGTATTTTTGTTTGTGATTATATTACATTCACCTATAAGTAGGCTACAGTTTCACAGACTAACATTAGCCCTTATTTCATTTTCAAATTGCACGTGTGCGAAACCAGGTCAGGTCGCTAGTGAAGAATAATATAATTATAAACGAATAATAAATATTTGTACTTCGATGAGTTGAAATTCCTTCAATTTTCTATGAAAGTATGCTGCACTTTTCGCCGAATCGTGTTTTTCTTGTGTGATTTGAATATAGAAAATTCTATGTTAAATGTCAACCTCACAGTCATAAAATAATCAAGGCACGATAGATAGATAGTAATTTACAATAAAAGACGTATAAAATATATTTCTATAGTGTGTAATGAATATTGAGCGTAACAAAAATGATTAATTTTACGCCAACATTTAATTAAATAACCATTTAACAAATCTAATTAAGTTGGGCTACAGAAGAAGTAATAAAACATTTCTTTTTAATCTAACTATCAATCAAATTGTAATTTTTGAACAACCTCGACGGACCAATCACCTAGACAATCGCGGAGGATCGCCAAAATGTAATTAATTATGGGTAAAGATTGCGGTGCGCGCGCAGGGGGCGGGTCTGGGCTGCGCGGGGGCAGGGCAACGCACCTGCGCCTGCGCGGCTGCGGTAGCTCCCTACCAAACGCGCACTAAAAATACGTTATTAACACAACTACTTTTATTTTTATATGCGATAGCCGCGAGCTAAAGGTTAAACCAGGGACGGACTGGAGAAGAATTCCGATTTTGATTTTTTGAGTCCGGATTTTTTGTTCCATTTTTGATTTTAGTATTTGACTGACGTTTACTCACATAGTCGTGATCATGTTGTTCTTACCATTATTTGCGATAATGATTTGTTTGTTTTTCTATTTTTTCGTTCAATGCAGACAAATCTCAGTAAACTTCATTCAAAATTTTTAAAAATATGTTTATCAGGTCACTCAACATGTTACGGCCTTTTTAAGCTAAACAACTTATTTTCATTAGCTGGGTATAACCTGTTATACAAAACTATCTTAAGTGTCTTGTTTTCGTACCTCTGCTTAATTTTGTCCCGCATGCATTTAATTTGATTTCCGTTGACCTATAGAAGTTTTTCTAGTTTGAGATCCAGTTTAGTTATTTTGAATATAAAGTTAATGAACTGTGCAATGAATTTGACCTTATGCAGTGACCTCTTATTTACGATTTAGATAATCTGAATAGAAATGAGGAATAAGTAATTAAAAAGAAAAAAGAAATTAGCATATCAATATATTCAAAACATGATTTTAAATTGCATAGATTCTGGTGATATTTTAAATATGTTTGATTTTATTTGAAACGTAATGTTAAAATATTCAGAAAAGACAAATTAATTATCAGTTCCACCTGTTGACATCACATTTCATAATTATTGCAAATAAATTCTGAAATTAGAGACGGTTCATTAATACGTATTATTTATTTATGTGTTGAATTGTTGATATTTCAATAACAGAGCTGAATTGGATTGCTTTAAAGCGATAAAGTAAGACATGCCAACTTTTGTTTTAATTACAATAATTAATTTCGATATCGATGACAAATTATTATTCTATTTCAAGGTGATGCGAATTTTAAAACGAGCGGTATCTATCTGATTCTAAATAGGCACCAGATGTTTTAATTTCTGTTTCTTTCTGAATTTGAAAAAGGTAGGTATTCCTCCTGTGTTGTAGGTGTGTTATAAACATTTAAACTCACATACACAAAAAGCCAGACCCGAAACAACTACTTGTAGTCCTTGTAGATCATACAATGATACAAATATTTGTTCCGTTCAGGAATCGCGCAGCGCATCAGTCGATCGAAAGATTCAAAAAACACTTTTCAGATTTCTCTACAATTAACTATTCAATAGCACTTTTCTACTTCTAGTTTTTTTTTCTTCAGTTATGTACCTACAGAGTTTTCAAATGAAGACCTTTTAATATTAGTTAAGCAAGTTTTTGTTAATCAAAAAAGAAGATCTTCAAATTGAACTCCAAGTCCGTGCCTGGCTGACATCTTTCGGCATCTGGCCGGTCGGAGGCTGCGATCTCAAGATAGCTCGGGTCACTGTCCCCTCACGCACACCACCCTACTGACACACACACACACATGCACCTTGTCACACAGCCTCTGGAAACTGGAGCGGCTGTGTTTTGTAACATTCGTAATTACACTTCATTGAACAGATACATGCCGAAGGAAATGGATACCCAACTCATTCGTGAGGTGTGGCATGTAGAATCATGGAGGTCTGTATGCCGACTCCGATAAATGACGGAATGATTGGAATTTTATGACGATTCCGATTCTAGTCTGTGGTAGTTTGGAACTTGATGCATTTGAAATTGGAATGCTTTATGAGTTTGTCTATAGTTTAAACAGCGAAGCCTGGATTGGGTTTGGATTAAAAGTTCTATTAAAAAAAACTGATGGACGCATAAAGTCTGCAAATAAATGACTTCATTCGGCTTGTTCAGGATCTATTCAACAGCTTGTCGAAGAACATGAGGCGTAATATTAATCCAAAAGAACAAAAAAAACATACTGTACATTTTATTAATTAGCCTGTACTACCTCCCTGCACGGCAAAAGCCTCTCTCCATTCTTTCCAACGAACTTGACTGTGCCAACCAAATTAATAAAATAAATTTTGTGAAACTTTTTTCTCAAAAATAATTGTTCAATGCAAAACAATTGTTAACTCAACATAATAAAACTGTGTCATATTTGTTTAAAACCCACATGTGTTGTTGTGTTTGTCATCAACAAACAACTCTGACGCAATTGTTACGTATTACATGCTCTAGTTACACAAATGAATATGCACTGAAAAAATATTGGATGTTCATTATTGAAGACCGTCAGGGTTATTTTCTATTTATTTTTAGAATTGGGAGACAATAATTATAATATGTATGTACCTATAATGCAACATTTCTGAATGTTCTCATCAATTTTTTTAAACATATTATTTGCCTTTATTGTCTCACTACTGAGCAAAGGCCGTCCCAATGCATTCTAAATCTTAGGGAGATTGAGGAGATTCAGGGAGATTGTTTTAGTTTTTTCGGGAAATTTACTGACGAAGGAATCCAAATCGTCACACTGATGTTTCCTAGGCCGGTTTAGGTGACGACGACCGTCTTCAAGGTCTATCTTGTTGACCTTAATGTCAGTAGCGGTTCACTGCTTGACATAGGTCTGTCATAATGTACCTCATCTCTTGTCTGTCGGTCTCCTCGCCTATAAGAATGTCTGTACCCTTTTGTATCTGTACTCCCCTCTGCTTTTCTAATACTCCCAAAACAAATGATGTGTATGGTACTCTCTTGAAAATAAAACCTTTTTACAAGCAACGAGCACAAACACGTCATAAACACAGTAATTACCGAACGAAACGGTGCTTTTAACAAAATTTCACACTCCACCCACATAATAAAAGTTCACAGTATAATATGTATATTTAATCAAATTGAGTGAACGCCTTAATTAAGCCTGTTTTGTTTGACACTCCACTTTATCGACTAGTGACGTGCGACAACCTCGATACCGGTACCGATACCGAATACCAATTACGTACCAATAAATATCGGAACCATGAAGTATGTCGCTTCGTTGATAAAGATATTAGCATGTGTAATTATTATCTGGCTGTTCATACATATTGAGATATTATGGAGATGTTGAAATAGGTTGTTTAAGGGCAGTAAACATGCTTTTAAATAGCGCGATTTGAAATTAGAACTACATAATTAAACGCAGTTGTATCTGTCAGTTGTTAACAACCAATAAGTTTGTTTTTTGTAATTTGTTCAAAAAATTGTTTACAAAACGCTGCTTAGGTAAAAATATGTGGTCCAGAGACATTAATTAAACTAGATTTGAAACAAGTTTATCTTATGTAGTGTTGTTATATTATAACCAACAAGTCGTCCCATTAATAATAGTAATAGTATGTAACCAACTCAGTCAGATTAAGCTCAAGAGTAAAACTCATGAAAATATTCTCCACTAGTTATTGCCCTGCGGCTTCGCCCGCTACAACTCGATAAATTATCCCACGCGAATATAAAATCAGAATAAAAACTAGCCTATGTGTTAATCTAGGTTATAACCTATCTGTCTTTCAAATTTCATCCAAATCGGTTCAGTCGTTTTTGCTTGAAAGAGTTACAAACATACACAAAACTTTCACATTTGTATTGTCAGCCAAGATGTAAGATAGAAGTGAAAATAGCGAGGCATTAAGGGTTGACTCATTACTGCAGGCGTAGTATGGCGCCGTAGAAAGGGGTTTTGTCGACGGAAGAATAGACAAAATGACAGAACGTAGAAATAATTTTAGCGTTTTAAGCATGATTATGTAAAAAATATAGAAAATAAACGTTCTATTCTTCAATAGTGTACGAATGGTGACTGTGGATTTTAGTAAGTACAAGTCTGACAGTCCGTTTCATCCCGCCCTGGGTGGGGCTCATTTGATATACCACAACACAAAAGGATTAAAATAAAATAAATAAATTGTTTATTGAATTAATTGATGTACAAAAATGTTTACAATAATAGGGCCTTATTATTACTATTGGTATAAAATAAATTGGATTCTACCTGAACTAGGAATAATCCTGTATCTCAGGTAACTCACTAAGTGCATTATGATGAAGATTAACTCATTCTTATTAATAAGATCCTGGTCCTTATAACAACCGGGGTCGCGGGACACACGTATACCGCGACTCCGGTACACAAAAGGGCTACCGAAGGACACCGTGGATTTTAGTCAGTACAAGTCTGACAGTCCCTCCCGCCCCGCCCGAGCTGAGAGGACACATTTGATGATTTTACCACGAAAAAAAAAATGGTCCTTATAACAAAGTATGCGAGCTAATTTACACACATCAAAAGTGTCTAGGGATCAACATATATTTTTGCAATAACTTTTCTCCTGATTGATATTAATTAAAATTTTCTTTAACCCGGCAGCACTCGCGCCCTCGAAAGTTACATAGACACTCGCGCATAGAGCATTTTGCTCACGCTTTATAAGCAGTCAAATTGTAGTCTAAGACATATGATATGACATTTTTTATGACTAAAATATATTAAAACAATCATATTTAATCATATCAAATGATTTTTATAATTGAATAATGTTTGTTGTACTTTCAATTTTTAGTAACAGAGACATGGTAACTAAATTACCGATTTTTGCACCTACTTTTAGTATAAATTGATAATAATTCACTTAAATAAAAAAAACATATGAAAATGTCACGGTATTTATACACATCATATGTATGAGCTTTGTATATATTACATAAAATAAAAACATGTTCCGAACACAAAAAAAAAATTCATGAAAACATGTCTTTTTGATTTGCGATTTTACGACAAATCGCGCAGATTCCATTGGTTTTCTCAGTCCCAGAAACCCCAGGTTAAAAGGAAAAGTTGCTGAAGAATTTGTGAAAGGTTGTGCATGGTAGATCTTCGTTGTATTTGGGGTTGTGTTAAATGTAGAGCTAATTATTTCAAATATTGTCTCCGGGTGATAATTTTTTCACCAAAACGTGTTCCCGTTGACTATCCATCTGTAAATATACTGAAGTAGAATAATTTATTGCTTATTATATTGTTTAATTATTAGGTAATCATATCAGACTATTTTTTGACATCAAAATAACAATAAATGATTATATATTTATCCATTCTAAGTAAAACAACCATTAAAAAAAATACTTACGCTGATACTCGCGCGATGATCAAAACGCCGCGGGACGCGACCCTGCTGAACAAATCCTCTCCCTCTACTAACAGAGGAGCACTGAGTACATGAAACCGGTATGTGGGGGACGAGAGAGGACTAAAAGTCAGCTATAGCGCGAATGAGGTACCTATGCACATTTTTGACAAAATAACACGCTTTTTAAATTTACCGTGAGGGAAATGCTCATAGCGCGAGTGCTCGCGGGTTAAGGATTCATCAAATAAAGTGTTTTCGTTTGTCACAGTAACGATAAACCAAGTCACCTTTGCATTAATAAAGAAATTTGCCATTTTCCTAATAAAGGGATTTTTGACATTTGAACCACTAACACAAAAGTTCGAAAAAAAGACTGAAATAACAGTTTTCTTTAAAATTTTATTGGGTAACTTAAACAATTAATAATCCGTGTTTCTACCGCGAACACTAACAACACAAGAACATCGGTTTGGCATACTCAAAATGAGTTCATCCAAATCACGCTGTGGAATGGCCGCCCATGTTCGTTGCAACAACAAAAAAAGGTCTTCTTGCGACTGGATACCCTCCATATTCGGCAGAGCTCTTCTCTGTAGCATATCCCATGCATGCTCAATCGGATTCAAGTCTGGCGACTGAGCAGGCCAGGGCAGGACATTGATGTTAGCTGCGGCGAGAGTCTGTCTTACAACTCTTGCGGTGTGCGGTCGTGCATTATCATGCATTAACTGAAATAAGGGACCGATTTGCACTTGTAGAGGAACGATGACGTCTGATACAATCGTCTCAGCATAAATTTGAGCGTTGAGGTTGCCTCTGATCCAAATCAACTCAGTTCTTCCGCCGATCCAAATACCCGCCCATACCATGATGGTTCCACCACTATAAGGATGGACTTCCTGGCAGGATTTTAATCGCTGTTGGCGTCCAGGGGTTCTCCAGTGTCGTATACGTCTTGTATCCGGTCTCATACCACAACGAGACTCATCAGAAAAGCACACGAAACGCCATTGTTCTTCTGCCCAATTTCTGTGTTCAAGAGCCCATTGATATCGAATCCTACGATTGTGCATTGCTATAGGTGGTACCCGTAGCGGTCTTCGGGAATGAAGGTTCACTTCATGCAAGCGGTTTCTGACTGTTTGGTCGCTAATTAAGTTCCCTGAAGAGTGATGAAGCCTCACGGCTAACATCATGGCGGTTATTGTTGGAGCTCTTCGAGTTAAGATTTGAATGTATCGGTCTTGTCTCCGTGTGGTGCAGCGATACCGTCCTCCATGGCGCTCAGCCACGGTACCAGTGCTTCGGTAACGTGTCCAAAGTCGACTGATAACACTCTGACTTGTATTCAGAGCTAAAGCCACAGTACGTTGCCGGGAACCAGCTTCTATCATTCCCACGGCTCTGAGCATTTCTTCCCTGCTTAAATTACGTCGCCGCTCCATAATAACTCCTATAAAACCATTTAATCAGTAGTAGGGAAACAGTAGCACTAATAATGTCTTCAATGCGTTGTATGTTTTTATAGGGAAAATATTGACAGCTGATTTTCATCTTTTACTCGAATTTGATTCACAGTTCCTGATTCAAATTATGAAATGCACCAAAAAGGATCCATATAAATTTATAAAATCATAAATTTATTACAAAGCCACATCTCAATCTCAAGAAATCCGCATAAAAATGCTTGATCCCTAGACACTTTTGATGTGTGTATTTCGAACTCATTCTTCATTCTTATCTCGATAAATGTCCACTGTCCAGGTCAGTATACTTACCTACACACATAAAAGTAAACGATAGTATTCGGGAACAAAAAACCGATCGGCCACTGGCCATTGCTCGTAGGCATAACTTGTAAAAACTATAATTATGACTAACGTTGTAATGTGACCATATTCTTTTGTAATAGGTACACTTTTTAATAGGTGTCTAATGTTAGGTACCTATACTTTTTTTTTCACCAAATGAGTCCTCCCGCCCTGGGTGGGGCGGAAGGGACTGTCAGACTCTTACTGACTAAAATCCACCCGTGTTCCTTCGGATGCCCTTTATGTTCCGGGGCCACGGTATCCTGGATTAAGAAAATTCCGCGACCCCAGCAGGCATTTGGCCCCATAAGGGGCCCCGTCGTTGACGCGTGAAACACGACGCGCCACCGACCCGGGCTTGGTCCTTAGTCGGACGGCGAGCTTACCCATTACTCCCCGTCCGCAAGCCCGCTCCGCCGCTGTGCCCTCTGCTATTCAGAGGGACACGCGTTGGAGCGTCCACCCGACAGGCTATTTGCATACGGGCAAAGAGACCCCTTAGGCACACAGTGCCTAAGGAAGAGTATTTGCCCGCATCCCAGGGTGCACCGGCCCGAAAAACTGGTCTTTCCCCCCGGACGTATCAGAGAGGGAACTCCAGTCCACGGGCGCACGTGGAGGCTTCCTGTCTTAGCACCCCTAGGTACCTATACTTAGTAAACAATTTAGTTCTTTAAGTTATTAAATCTACTTTCAAACAGTTCGAAAGCACGGTTGGTGCAGTGGTTGAGCTATAGACTGCTGCGCAGGTGTCGCTTGTTCGATTCCCGCACGGTACAAATAATTTTATGATCTGCAAGTAGTTGTTCCGGGTCAGTGTGTTTGTGCATGTGAGATTCTATGTTTGTCAACGCACCCACGACTCAGGAGAAATTCCTAAGGTCAACGTTTTGAAAATAAAAAGATTTTTTTTTTCCCTGTTCGACCATGAATAATACAATAATTTAGAAAACAATAGTATAAAAGATGTTTAGTATATTTACTAAAATAAAGTTTTAATAGTACTGTAATAAACAGTCTGAAATAAAATGTTAATTAGTCAGGAAGAAATCACCCCTTTGTTCAGCAGAATTGTGTCTTTTTTTAAATCTAAAACCCATCCTTTTTTCTCTTGACTCTGGTCTAGGTCAAGGGTGATAGAGTCTATAATCAGCACGGCAGTGCCCCCGCCAAAGTCGAGCGCAAAGCAAACACTGCCGTACCAAGCTTTACTGGAACTATTTCGCCGCATTTTCAGGCCCTTATTTGAGAACCTCTGGATAAGACCAGAACGCTGAAATTTTCGTCATCCAGTAAGCTATAATCACATACTTAAAATCCAAAATTTCAAGTCTTTAGGTCATTCAGTTCCGATGTTAAGCGAAAGCAAATTTTCGCATTTACGACACTCACTCACTCACTCATGATCATCAAAATAAAACTAGTACTTCCCATAAACTCAGAGAGTTGAAATTTGGTACAGAGATAGGCCAAGTCTCACAACATTTATTAAAATAATAAAGAAATCGCAGTAAGGAACCTTAGACTTGGCACGACTTTGTCTAGATTTCATTACTTTTTAGAGATAAATAAGCAGCTCTATCGAGACTTTGGCTAGTTTTTACAGAATGTTTTTGGTGGGATTCGATTTACCATTTTAAATATATTTTGTTGAACTCCCGTAAAAAAACTCCCGTTCTTTCCCGAAATCCTAAACTCCGAAGTTGGAAATCGTATGTCCCCAAATAAACGTCAAATGTATGACACCTACTCTTAAATCTTATATAGTCTTTTTGCGGGCCGCGACACGGGCGAGGTCGACAGACATAACTCAATAACAGGTGATAAAAACAACCGAACACTTCCGTGGTTGTCAGCGGATTTGATCCAGTTTTAATGAAGAACAATCATTTACATAATTGCGTCCTACATCAATTATTTACCGTGGATGATATCATTCATGTTACGAATATAAATTCGTCTAATTTTGAGGATGTTGGAATACGATGCTTTAGACTACTTTTTGGGGCTTAACCTCTCTTGGTAACCTAACTGTAATTGATGCGAGGGAAATAAGACTGCTAGGCAGAAATGAGATTAGGCGGGCCATGTGTGTAGAATGCATGGGATTCGATGGGCCACAATCGTCACACAGTGGGTGTCGGACGGCGTCGCTGCTAGGGGAGGCCTTGAAAACGCAGGCGTGACGACTTAGACACGTTTTTGAGAGATTGGCCGGAGAAAGCTGTTCAAAAGGAAGAGTGGAAGGTTATGGAGAAGACCTTTGCCCACCAGAGCGGAACAATAAAGGTTAATTTAAAAAAACCTAGGGAGATTGTGTGCTCCTTGACCACAAATATGTTGTTGTTATGTTTAAAGGTTTTCGACACTAATTACTACGTATTACAGTCAACCTCGAAGGTTATTTCAAATTCCTCAAAGGTTTTAGAAAATGATTGGCAATCTTAATGTTAATCTTCATCTTAACCGAGCCAACCTAACATGAAGGCACTGAAATGAATACAGAGCTTTAAAAACATTAGCAGTATAAAATTTATACCAATAGGTAAACGTCAAAACCAACATAACATCAGTCTTTGCAATAACAGCTTAAACTATGCCCATAATTATCCGGGCAAAGTCCAAACTCGGCCTAATATTTTACTCTCTTACAGCTTTGCCCGGTGGCTACAAGGAGTGTCAATTCTTCCAGGCCAGTACTAAGTTTGACCACCTGTGGTCTAAGCCCATAACATATACATCCCTGGCCGTTTTAGTACAACGTAAGGCCTACTGCTATGGCCGTTAAACCAGAGATCGCTTTAGGCATCATATCATATTTTAAACAACTCTTGGTTGGCGTATATGAGCTTATTTATTAGTAACTTGAAAAGGATAGACTGTTAATTTATAAAATGACAGTTCTACTGTATAGTCTTTAGTTTTCAGAAGTATGGATTAAAAATTAAGGCATTTATGAAAGAACAAAAATTATCATGAATATTTTATAATTAAAACAAATGTAAGTCACAATTAACAGATTTCATTCGGATGTGTTGTGATGTCCGTAGTTTTCTACGTATGATGTTGTGTATGTAAGATGAATTGTTTGTAAATACACCCAGGAAACAGGAGAAGTTCCTAGTGTGGGACAATGTTTAAATTATAATATTGTTAAATTAGATGCGAAAAACAAAAATTGCTTTTAGTGGAGACTTTTCAAATTCTGTAATGACCACCCGGTTCGCGATGAAATAAACTACACCACAAATAATAATATTTGAACTTTAAGCCCACAAAATAGACCAGTAGCAGCACGACTCAAGATTTATAACCAGTTCAGCTGGACACTTTGGCGAAGGTCTAATAAATATTCATCGGCCAAAATAAATAATAAGGCAAAGCTTGACAAAGGAAGATATTTAATTAGAGCACAAACACGCGTGACATTCTCCGGGTAATGCATTAATCACATAAACAGGTTTTAAAGCGACGAATGTATCCATCATAAAAGCTATCAAGCATGAATTATGCAGTGGAGTAAAGGTTCCGTAGGAGATTTCGTTCCGTTTAGTAGCTTGATTTGTTCTAATTCTTATTATATTATAGAAACGGTGTCTTATTTGGATTTCATTATCATCTTGCACTTATCCCATTTACTTGGGGTCGGCACAACAGGATTTCTTATATTCTCCTCTGCCATACTTCACAACACCCGGGGTGTTGCATTACTGCATTTCCTTTAATTGTATACTCTTTCCTCTTTCTGTCATTTTTAACTTCATTCATTATTTTTTACGTATTTAATACCCGTTATTAGTTTGGCTTGGCTATTAGCTTAGGTAACTGCTGAGATCACGAGTAAATAAGCATGAAAAAATAAAAATATTGCGCCAAAGCCAAATGAATAAGAATAAGGACTGGAAGATTATAGGTTCTGCTTTCACCTCTTTTTGAGAAGTTCTTTGATAAGGCCTTTGAGCAATCTATGTCGGTAATAAACAGGTAGGTGCAAAATATTTCAGTAATTCAATATCTCGCCTTACACATACGAAACGCCAAGAACACCTTATCAAAATTTGAGTTGAGTTTGCCCAGCATATTAACTCGGTCAAATTGCCTGAGGTGGTACGGAATTAAAATCATAAAGTCCATGAAAATGGTTGGCCAGTAACCTGTCACTTTGTACCCTGGCCAGGGGCCACAGGCTGAACATCTGAACAATTAATAAAAGTGGGTCACCAAAGTGTTTGCGGGCTTAAACTAATAACCTGCCATGGACTGTTTTATTGGTGTTCTTAGGTACCGTTCACGACCTCACACGACGCCAATCGCGTCTGGTAACACGCGCGTGTTTCACTTGTGAGTAACGTCCCGTCGCGTCGCGGTGTCTTGCTGTCTCGCTCATTCTTAGCATACTCTTAAGTCTTGTAGCATGCACGGAGCAATTTCTTCAATTTTCGATCTTCGCAGGCGCAGACGCAAGTCGCTTGGATACGTAAGTTGTGGCCAAGCAGTTAAACTCGATTTACCTAGTATTCCTTCGGGGTTACAAGGCAGTACGATTATTCGATTTCCCCTGTCGCGTGTCGACCCAATGTTTATCAAAAATCTGTAAACTGTTTTTGGCTTAATAGGTAACTATAAATATTGTTTGTATTGGTCTCTCTATTTTTAAGACTATCTTAGTTTTAAGATGCAATTTGGAGTACCGTCCCGTCGTGTCGCGATTTCACGCTGTCTCGCTCATTCTTGGCATACTCTTACGTCTTGTAGCATGCACGAAGCAATTTCTAAAATTTTGTTATCTACGCAGTCGCAGACGCAACTCGCTTGAATGTGTAAGTTGTGGCCAAGCAGTTAAACTCGATTTAGTATTCCTTCGGGGGTACAAGGCGTACGATTATTCGATTTCCCCTGTCGCGTGTAGACCCAATGTTTATCGAAAATATGCAAACTGTGTTTGCCTTAATAACAATATAAATATTGTTTGCCTTAAGTCTCATAATAATGTGCATAAAAGATAAGCTTGTTTATTGTTTTATACTAGAGAAATATGTTTCTAAGACCATCTTAGTTGTAAAATGCAGTTTTAAAGTAAATAAAGATTAGATTTTTCGTCAAAATACAGAAAGACGCAGGTTCGAGTCTCGATCGAAGTCAAATTTTTGTTTCTTAAAAAATCTTTACGATTCGCGACCCTAGGCGTAAAGCCTCCTGCAGACGTACGCGATTAATCGCGCTGCGACAACGAGCCAAGCTAATTTCCACTCTAAAAATACTGCGAATGGACCGCGACATGTCGCCCCGCGCGATTAATCGCGTGTGTCTGCAGGTGTTATTGCGTCTAAGTAAATACTTAGACGCAATAACACCTGGGGTCGCGAATCATTTCAAATATATATTTTTTTTAATTTGGAATAACATACTTTGTAATTTAAAAGAATTAATTGTATTCCACCACTGGCGAAGCGAATACTTTCACGTAGCATTATTTTTAATTTTATTTATTATAATATTAAATTGATAGATTTACAACCGAAGTGTTAATAGCAGTTGTATGTGTTGCAGCTACAAGCCGTATAAATACTTAAAAAGAGAGCTTCTTCAAACCAGACCAAAAATGCACTAAAAATACTTGAACCAAATACTTGTGGGACCCTAATAACCCAGTTAGGCGAACCGACGGCCCACACCCACAAATAATAATTAGACGTATAGCGGGCGGTAATGTCAAATGTCGAGTAAATGCCAACACATAAAACGTCATCGGTCATGCGCATACGGCGCACATAAGGACCTACTTCCGTAAGTAAGGTGAGACATGGTTGTTTTGGCGTTTACGTATGACAATGCCAGGAGGGCGCTGTTTGTAGGTAATACCTAATGTAGTTTGTTAAACTATCTAGGGCTATTGTAATAAATGGATTTGCTCTCTGATTCACTCTAGCCCAGAAGCTAAGAAAAAGCGAGGAATCAGCCATAAGGAACCGGAAATCCTGTGCCCTGAAAGAACATCGTCAAAATTATTGTGGCTAGACTTCGGTAGGATCGTGGTCCTGAGCCAGGCAGCCCTTAATTCTCAGTCGTAACCGTAGGCTAAAGGTAGCCTGAGGTGCCGTTGCCCAGAATAGACCGCTAGGAGATGGGTCGGACCCACAAAAATACATTAATGGTACACCCACATTATGCTAGTTACTAAGACCCAGCCATCAATGGGACATACATCCAGATTCCGTGGCTACTACTGAGAATCCATAAGGAATTTAACAGTGATGCCCGACCAGGGAACCGAATCCAGAAACTCATTCTCCACTGTCGTTGTTGTATTGATAAAAGAAAGATGGCGCCATGGCACTGTTAGTTCAGGCCAGAAAAATCAAAACACGACATACGGTAGTGTGTCTTACAGTAACTACTCGTGACAATTAACATAGATTATTTTATTACCCGCAACTTTTTATGGTCATTTAGCCGTATGAATTACGAGAAACTGTAAAAATTAATGTAGTGTGTAATAAATTAAATGCAAGTATGACTTGATAAGTTCCTAACCGTGGCATGAAGTCATTTTTAGACTAATTAGGGCTGTGATTGAGTTATTTAGTAAAGTTAATGTTTGTAGTTGTTTCAAATTGATACCCGAGGTTAATCGCCAGCATTGTTTGACAACAGACGGCATTACTCATCTCAGTTAACGCGTAAAACACGACCCATCAATATCGTGACTGCAGCAACAAAACATGCAAATTGCAATAAAATAATTAAGGCATAAGAAGCACTTAACGATTTTATTACGGCACAACAAAGTTGCTGGTACAATCCTCCACGGATTACACAACCAGGTGCATTCACTTGAGAACTAGTAAGAAACACGAAAATATAAATAACGAACATCAAACAACAATCAGATATACGATTACGATCGGCATTACGGGGCAGGCTGATATAGTTTTATGGCATCAAATAAAGGACTATTACATGAGCGTTACGGCACGAGCGTGCGTTCGCGGCGGCGTCCGAGCAGGAAGTGACACCGTGCGTCGATTTCTCCTGCGCGCGCGCAAGCGATAAATAACCGCGGGTAGTTCTAATTCTGCGCTATATTTACGCGGCGGGCCGCGACAGGCGTGGGCGGGCAAGACCGCAGAGTAAGCAAAACAGTTGCACTAAGATATCGTTTGCATACGACCTTCTGAGCTGCATCGATAAATCTGGAATAAGTAATTGAAAATCAATTGATTTGATTACAATATTTGATTGAAATAAATATTAATATCAATCCAATAACGAGGATGAATTAAGTAGACAGCGTTTACTACTTCACCTTTATTTTAAAAATAAAACTTCAAAATTAATCGGCCGTTTTTTGTTTTTACAAATATTTATAGCTACAGCCTTTCGTTTAAGAACATAATGACACAGAGTAACAAACCTCCCATAATAAATATGCGCACCTAAACAAAAACTAACACAAAAAATCTCCTCTAAATAACCTGCCCGCACAATACGCGCCATTAAATTCTAATTGCAACGTTCCATTGTACGTTAAAACGCATAGATAAGTTACAGACCAGAAATCATCTAGGCGACAACCGTGGAATTGATGAAATAAGTCCGGGCTGCGGTCTCTGTGCGTACATTAATCTGTGTAGCGTTCCTAAGACCTTTATCTAACAGACAGGACTCGCTATTGTAGAATCAAGTGCTAAATTATGATAGGACCAAGTTAGATTTCACGGGAGAGATCATTTTCTGTTACTTTCCCTTCGTACAGATAACGATCAAACTGATTATAAATACTTCGATTTGAAATTCAAAATGTCTAAGGTTTTAGTTGGGTGCAAATTATTGTGCTTCTCGTTACGAAGTGGACGGACCTGCTACAATGCTGCGCCTGCGACTGCTAAGTTATGTAAGCAGGGAAATAGTCGTAGAAATTGTAATCGTCACTTCGGTTTGTTATGCTGGGTGCCTTTGAATCTTGGGTTTGTAATTATGCTCTGGAATATGAGTGATATTGTTAGGTTACAATTATATTTGCCAAAATAGTCTATATGTTGCCGAAGAAGTCCTTTTGTTATTAAACCATTTTTGAGAAGATTTCCTATCATTTCTCTTCTGTTTTTGAGTCCTTGAACAGCATATCAAAATACTGTCATGATCATGGCCAGGTAACTTAAAAAACAGAACGCTTTTAGTTATTTAGAAGTTTAGAGTTCCATCGTAGCACTACGATCGTCAGCAGCGGTAACAAATGGGAACAGACATCAAAACTTAAAAAAGGGATATTTTCAATTAAACATGGTTAGCAGCTGTTGCAAATTCCTTTTAATTTCTAATGATAGTAACTATAAACATGTCACTGTTCTTTTGCTTTTTAAAATTCCCTTCCCACAACCAAAGATTCTCTCACCTACTCCCAACTTATCTGCTCTCCAAAACCCAACCCCCCATAGATCAGCCCTAGAGCTGCACCCATAAATCGATAGTGTTATCGATGTATTCCCACTATCTGCTCTTGTTATCACATCGATACTTAGCGATACAAATCACGGCTACTGTTCGACATTGTACAGTACTCTGGATTGTATGTGCCAATAGACATGGATTTATGACCAGCAGGTGATATTGTTGGGCCGAAGGCGATTCGTGCTGTGATACTTTTGTACTTTATTAGTTGTATTAGGTGTTATCAGGGTTTGGTGAAGGAAAATTTAAACTTTTGCCTTTTAAAAAATAAGCAAAAAATACAAGTGGATTTCTTTTAGCATCCTATATAGGTATTTATATTTTAGAGAAACATACAAATTATTTATTGGACCTTAGACTTAATACTCTTTTTAAATTACTGATTAAAAAAAAAACAAATATGTTATGGTCTTACACATCGTATCTAAAATCGAGAATATAAAGTGCTTAAAAATAAAAAAAACGAAGTATTAAATCGAATAACTATAGAAGTAAGAACATAAGGTTAGGTTAGACGTAAGGGTAAGACAAAAACTTTTTTGCAATCTTTACTTACACATTGGTATTTTTCCTTAACGAGTAGATTGGAGCTGCTGGTGGTCATGCTAGATGATTACAAATAATGAAAGCTTGCATTATTGAGCAAAACAGTTCAAATTCCTAATCAGTTTACACTAGAGGACAAAATAAAGTGTAAATCTCAAACTTTACAATAAAACGTCATTAATTTATTTCAAATGCAAAATGTACGAGTACAATTTACGACTAGTCTTTTGAATGACCACTAGAAGACGCCTCTTTAATGTGTGTACATTAAAGTGGCTACTGTGGTTTTATAGAGAGGGAGGGAGGTGTCTTCCTCTCCCTCCATACTCGTAAAAACCACACTCACTACACTGGACAATTAACTCCAACCATTCACGAAAGTACCTACTAAAAAGCCATCTTCCTCATCCCAAGCCATTTTCATGTACAATTTTATTGTTAAACATGTTACCCTGGGGTCGGGTGAGCAGAGTTCTAGGTCAGGATCGAAGATCACATGTTAAGTAAGTAATGTGCTGACCGGAGGCTCTGCACCTTGTGCGAACTGCGCGTGGGCGGGGCTCCTATTTCTGCTCGACAGTGTACGGGACTTCGCTTGTAGTAAATAATGCTGGAACGATGATCGGGAAAATTAATTTTCTTTAATTTGCGTGGGCGGCAGTGTAGCGTGTAGCTCGTGAATTATAATTTTGTATTTTATTTTGCATCTTGGAAGTAATGTGTTTTATAATTGAATTTTGAAATGAAAATAGAGATAATGTTAAGGTCAGTGGTGAAATATTTTCGAATAACGGAAAACGTAGTGTGGGGCGGCCCCAGTAAAATAATCAGATGATTCAAAAGGGTGAGACTGTGGTACGGGATCGGGCATCGTTTTGGTGCAGCTCAAAAGAGGCCCCTATCCAGTACTTGACTGCGGCAGACAGAACAACTCTGAAATAGACCATGGAATTAAATACTAAACCTCTTTTGTTTTTCCCACGTTCAACCCTTTCACTTCAAACCATTTTATATAAGTTCAACCGTTGTTTTACCAAAGTCGTATAACGCACTAACGTACTGGGTGACTAGGTGCTAGCTACAACTTACCAGCTTACTTTACATGCAGGGCCGAATTTTGCAATGGGCGCTCTGGGTACTTGCTCGGGGCCCAGCTATGCTTCGGGGATCCAAGGTACTTACCTTGAGCAGACACTATAGATTTATTTTGAAAACCTTACTTAATTCAGAGGACTACACAATTTTCACATCCTACATCCATATGATTTTTCAGATTTTCTAAATAATTATATGTATATACCTATATATAATTACGTATCAATAAAAAAAGATGGTGTGAGGAGCTAGTGGCTAAATAATACCAGCAAAACAGGTCAATAATCAAAGATAAATCAAACTTGCCAAAATTGAGCTGCAGATGATGTTATTAGAGCATAGCGAGGTTCCTGCATATCTCGAGAAGCACATAAAGACGTTGATCCACGCTGTCATTTGTAGATCTTTGACAATCGTTACTGTATATTATTAGTAGCTCGAGAGTCTGAAAATTCGTCTTATCAAAAGTTATCGTATCGCCTGTTATGCCAACCCCAAACACGGTTGGGAAAAAGCTAGGTAGATGATGATGATGATCACAGGTGGTGCGGGCCTTTTCTAAAGGGCCCAGGGCCTTCGAAACGTCAAAGGCGGCCCTGTATATACGCTCTTATATTTATTCGCAAATTATACTTGTTAAGGATAAATGGGAAATAATAGAATGTTGTTGTTCTACAGTTTATGTAGTGTGAAACGAGCGGTAATTGAATGAATGTTTTATACGATCCTGTGGTTATATTGCAGTCGCTTCTTGTTGAAAAAAGTGAAAATGAATGGCAGTGACAAATGTTTCTTGGTTGTAATGGAGCGTGTTGCGTTGTGGTATTTTATTTACGTAGTTTAAAACATCAAAATAGGAATAGACAAGGCAATCGATTTGTTAGCGCTTCTTACTTCTACGAATTGCAACAAAAATGGCATATTACTCTTTTCGGTAGCTTATTCAGATTGTCAGGAATAGGGTCCTTTACCCCAGATGATTTTGATTTATTCTGTTTCTACATAGATGTCACTAGTCGTCTTTTTCGACAAGCTTATTATGTCTGATAAAGTTATGTCAACCTTTGACATTTCTGTAATCTTTAAGGCCGATAAATTGACAGCTTTTGTAGCTATCAAGAATTTATCTTTCCTATGAGATCTTGTTTTCAGCAAGTAAAACAATAACAAATTGCACTGTCGCATTGTTCTAATTAAAATGAAAAATCCTTGAAGTCAAATCTTTTAACGATAACGTCTAAAAACTAGCCCAACATTAACACAATTCGAAGTATTGATGCCTTTTAACAATTCCAAGTATCAGTTCTGAATATCTATACAGTACTTATAATTGAATTATTGATTTAGATATTCATCGGTTCGGAACAATGGACATAATCGAATAACTTTATCGATTCGAGACCTCACCAGACTTGACTAAATAATCGACTATTCGATTCTATAAAGAACGTGACAACTGGCCGTTTAGAATACTTTTGTTTGGCTGTCGAAAAAAAAAACAATGAAAATTATATAGGCACTCATTGGTAGCTATGAATGGCTTTATTGTATCGAATTATGATCGCTTTTCTGGATAATAAGAACTCATATTTTATGCATAATGTTGGTAAAAAATAACCTCTTGTGTGACATTTAAGGGCAGAGCAGCAGAATTTAACAGTGCGCGTGCACTTAAATCATCATTAAAGGTTTTTTTTTAATGATAGCATAGTTATGAGTTTGAAAAGCCGCTTCATTTGGCTATAAGAGTGGAGGAAAGCCACAGAAACCATGAATCGAAGGTACAAAGACGTTAATCATTGGATATTATTGAAGATGATTTTCATGCCAACCCAACTCCAACAATAATCCTCTTTTCGTAGAACACCCTCTAAGTTCGCCATTGTAACCTAGAGAACCGATTTCTCAACAGTTTATGATCACAACACAACTTTTACGACATCCGAGCTACCCAATCACTCATGAACCGACATTTGACAACAATGAGACCGATGCATATCTTCAATCCATCGCCACCAAGGCTAGGTAGACTCGTCTGTCAAGCACAGTGCAAGTAAACTTTGACGCTACTAAGACTTCATCTCGTGTCGAAACGAGAGATGGCGATGCTTGAATATAGTCATGTCTCTTTCTAATACGAGATAGTGAGACTAAGTTTCTCGCTGGTTTAAAGGTCTGATCACTTTCTTGTCTCGGATTACCTTCCAAAATGTCAGTAGCTATGACATTTTTATATCGGCCCGACATTTTGAAGGCAGATACGATCGCGCCAATTAAATATTAATTTATTTGGGCTAGCATCGTGGGATTAGGAGCGGTGATGTGTCAATGTTTGATTCATTGGTTTAGTTTTGTTATGATGTTGCAATGAGAAAAAAATATGGAAGATATGTGACATCCTCCAAGCTGCGCTGGGTCCGCGATTGGCCTGGTCACACAGAGAAGTGACTTGTTTCCCAACTGTGGGAATATTTCAGCCTGAATATGTTGTACTCTGATAATTTCATTATTATTCGTAATATTTGAATGTTGAAACTAAAGTTTATTATTTATCAAAAAGTATTACAAGTATCAAGTATGTATGACATTTGGTGAACCAAACTAAGCAAAAAAAATCCCGGAGCTCTCCCGCGAATAAGTTTTGTAAACGTGTAAAGTCGTTACTTAAAAACTTGTGATATTTCGACTGTGACTACGAACACTATCGAAAGTGCAAATCGCGTACTTTACCTACAGGAGAGCGATTTGAAGTTTTATTTTGCCTTAGAGCGCAGTTGCAGTTTCGATTTTGTTTGATGCAAAACTTGGTGAAATAATATTTTTTTTCAAAAAATCTCTTTGCTTATCTGATAGTATATTAAACGGGCTTTCAATTTCTGCAATAAACAAAAAATGGCGATTTTGCAGTTTCGATAGTGTTCGTAGTCACAGTCGATTTTATTCTAAACATCTTAACAAGCTAAAGTCAAAAAAGTTTGTCAATTCTTTTACTAAATTGCGTTAACGCGATATAAAACATTTCATACATTTAGGACTGATTTTTCAATAGTCAGATATCTTTTATCTGAGGAATAAAAATGGCGGTTTGACAGCTTATCTATAGAAAATATGTCAAACCGCTACTTTTATTCCTCAGATAAAAGTTATCTGACTATTTAAAAATAAGCCCTTAAGCGTTAACTCAACTTTGATAGGATGATCATCGCTTCTAAAAGACCACTGAAGTGCAGGCCCCCCTAGAAAATATCTCTAGATACGCCGAATGGATACGACGAAGAACTACATTCTGCTTATCGTTACCATTAGTTGTTTGATTTCGATGTAAACCAATCAATAGTATTAGCTCATTCTCTCACAATTTAAATTCCCACTCGCGCCACAAATCCACTTAAAGTTATAACTTCACATTTTATCATCACCCCGAGCCGACAACAAAGTATTTCGAGCCATCCAGTTCGCCTACAGTCCCATTGTTTTGTCTGTAAGCCGATCGTACAGTCAGTGACAAAAATATGTGGACTATAGAAGACACGAAGTCACTTTCAGAAGTGACTACTATATCGCCACTGTTGCAATAACGCAGGGTTTCTCAATCTTTCGGCTCCACGAACCCCTGTTAAAATTTCCACGTGACAGCGAACACCTAACTAATTAAATCCCCCCCCCCCCCAAAGAAAATAATAAAATTGACTGTTGAAGAAAATAAGGTTTTTATTTGAATAAAAACAGGTAACAAATAAAGTGCCAAAAGAAATATCTTTTTAATATTAATAATGGGTGTAATTTATCTAAAATATGTATGTGTTTGGAAATATATAAGTATGTTTATCAGTTGTCTAGTACCCATAACACAAGCTCTGCTTAGCTTGGGACTAGATGGCGTTGTGTGATAGTTGTGGAATATTATTATTATTTTAATATTAATGTGTTGGGTGTGCTTGTTTCTTGTCGCAAATGGATTCAATTTTAGGAGTAATTTTGGACAATTTTAACCTTAATTCTGACTCGGTATCAAGTCGCTTTCTGTATTTAGTTTTTATGACCCGGTGTGAAACTTGCATTGCCTGCCAGTTATCAAACCACCATTACGTAAATCTTGTCGCGAACCCCCTGCCGTCGAATGGCGAGCCCCTAGGGGTTCGCGTACCCCACTTTGAGAAACCCTGCAATAACGTATTGCGTTTTAGCGTGTTCTTGCGTACGATTTTATTATCGATCGGCGATATTTTACCAGTTTGTGTCTAGCTGTTACTACCGGTTTCACCCGCTACAACACGAATATAATCCCACGGGAACATAAGATCGGGATAAAAACTATCCTATGTGTTATTTCAGGTTATAAACTATACTGGTTTTTGCGGGAAAGGGTAACAAACATCCATCCATCCAGACATACTTTTACGCTTATAATATTAGTTGGAAGTAAGGCGCGGGGCACGTAGAAAAGACGTAAGACGCAGACGGTGCGGAGACAATTATATATATGTCTCTTCGGCGTCTCTTTCATACAAAATGTATAGAAGCGTCGCGACGTAAAACATACAGAAGAAACGCGTCGCGGACGCGACTCTCAGACCGTTAGGCGTGCGCACGGCGCGGGCTGTTTCATGTAATCTCATCGACGGGCGACCCGCTGCACGCAGCGCTGATCTATGAAGATTACATGAAACAGCACGCCACGCGGGCGCCCGCTCCGTGCGCACGCCTAACGCAGCGCACGGCCTCATATATTTGCGCCCGTCCGCGACGCGTCCTCGTCTTACGTCTTTTCTATGCGGCCCGCGCTTAAGACTCCAAATTGCCAAAAAAAAATAGGCTGTAATAGTACATAGGTATCTCATCATTTTGTATCCAGTTTATCCAAAATAATGATAATTGAATCTGTATTAGCACTCTTCTTTACCAGTCTTCCATCATGCCCTACACGTTAACTACAAAACCCGACTACGAAAAAATCGCGCACTCAAAAGTATAAAACAAGAACAATCCGTGTTACAGAAATTTTTAATTAATAGCCGTGGTCGTATGCCACCTAGCCAATAAATATTGTGTGAAACAACCGCAGGTGGCATACGACCACGGCTATTAATTAAAAATTTCTGTAACACGGATTGTTCTTGTTTTATACTTTTTAGTGCGCGATTTTTTCGTAGTCGGGTTTTAGTTATTTTAACTTATTTTTTATTTACACTATTTTGGGGTTATTTGATATAATAAGCAAAGCAGCGAGTGAATTTAAAATGTACTCATTAAGCCTTTTCATTTGATACCCATGTTGACACTGTTAGAAACAGGCAAAGTAGCTAGTAAAAGCTATATAATGTATATATATTTCAAATGGGCTCATCAAGCCCTTTAATTTGATATCCATGTCGATGCTGTGCGAAAAAATATTTTTTTTCGGTTACGACTTTTCATCCCCTAGAGGGCGCCATATTGGATTTGGTGACACGTCACCTACCCTATAACCAGCGGACAACTGAGACGCTTCTAACGACACCTAATTTGTCAAGTAGTGATAGGTAAGTAGTTCAGAAGTTATGAGGGAACAGATGAACATACATACATACATACATACATACCGGTCAAAATCATAACCCTCCTTTTTGCTTCGCCGTAGTCGGGTAACCTTTTTGCTTCGCCGTAGTCGGGTAAAAAATTAACTGTAATTCTCATCAGAATTTAATAAATTCAATACAGAGCTCAACACCCATGCTTTTCCTAATCAATTAACACAGTCTGTTCGTCCACTTATTTTTTTTAATTGTATTGTGTTCACTGACTGTACATTCCATTTGTCCTCAGATAGGGCAGACTCTAGTTCGTTTTAAACACCATCAGTTTATGGTCCACAAAGCTACATGTGTCGACAGTTAATAGACTGGTAATGTTTAGTTGGTTCGCAATATACTGTGGATGTCCGTTTCACTGATAACGATAAGGTAATGCTGGGATAGAGGTAAGTGCGGAAGGGTTTTCGCGTTAACTCAGGATGCTGAAAATAAAGTTTACATATGGTGTTAACTACCTGACTATTACTTAGGACCACAAGAGTTAGTGCTCAAACACACTGCGAGCCTAGCGCGGGCGGCGGCGACGGGCGCGATAATATTGGACGTATGAAATCGCCGTTCGTGGCCACACTGAAGTGACTAAGGCGGGGCCTAGCGCGATGGCTACAAGCGATTTTGCTTTGCGAGCCTAGGCGTTGCTAGGCAACAACAGATATAACGGGTGGGTGGCAGGTGTAGCAAACCATTTCGGTCTTATAGTCAGCGCCATCTAGTTATCAGGGCATGCACTAAAATACTACCGTAAGAGGAGTATTTGTAAATATTTAAATTATTTTTACTGCACTTGACTAGAATCATGTAGAATGGTTGATAATTTACTTGTTTACAATCATAAACAACCTATATTGACTGGCCTGTTGGTCTAGTGGTTAGTGACCCTGACTGCTATGCCGGAGGTCGTGGGTTCGATTCCCACCCAGGACAAATGTTTGTGTGATGAGCATGATCATTTGTTCTGTGTCTGGGTGTAATTTATCTATAATATGTATGTATTTAGAAATATATAAGTATGTTTATCAGTCGTCTAGTACCCATAACACAAGCTCTGCTTAGCTTGGGACTAGATGGCGTTGTGTGATAGTTGTGGAATATTATTATTATTATTTTTAAATGTCTACACATCTCGGGATCATGGTGTCCCGGGCTTTTGGAGGGCTTGCCAGGAGCCGGAGCCAGCTTGCAGAGGCCCATTAGACATTTCAAATGAAATGGTGCTCCAACCGGCGGTTATCCCTGTATGCACTATGCAAGTGTACACAAGGACAACCCCCGGTTGGAGTTACACTATTGCAGATTATGGAAAGAAAACACTGGGTTATGGCTTTTGGTAGGTTTAGTGGACTGGTTATCTAAAATTATGGAAGGACTATGGCCCCTGCCTGATCAATGTTTTACATACATAGATAAGATGGCAGGGGGTGACTTGCACACTCAACAAATGGGCCCCCAAACATATCGCTAGCACTAAGTGACGTAGCGACAAGGGAGTAACATATCCTGAGGTGCTTGAGGAGTGGAGAGGTATTCCACGGTTCTCAGAACCGACCAGGAACCCGGAAGTATGGTCGATCCCTACAAACACTTACTGGAATACTTCCTTCCTCCGAGCACGTTTGCTCTTGCGAATCTCCACTCTAGCCAGCCAGTTAAGGCAAGAAAGAGGTGGGAGGTCTGTTCCTCGTCAGCGTACACTCTGACCGGCCAATAAAGGCAAGCCAGAGATGAGGAACAAGATATCTCCCGGAAGATCAGGTCCGTGGGGTCGCAACTGCCCAACAGCTCGCCACAAGCTGCCCTGCGGGCTTATTATTATTATTATTATAATATTATTATTATTATTATAAAACATTTTAAAATGAATTTATTTAATAAACAAGATTTATAGAAACTACTTTGTACCACCGGTTTGCAACACCTGAAGTCGCCGCTACAAAAACAAACGCTTGATGGGCAGTGTGGACACAGATCGCGCCGTCCGCCGCGCCCGCCGCCGCCGCGCCGTCGCGCTAGGCTTCCAGTGTGGACACACACTTAGTGCTAGAGGCAGTGCTATGACCGAACTGATCGACAGAAATACTAAAATCGTTAGATCTCCCTTCACCTTATGTAGTTAGTATGTGTAAAAGTGTGTATACCGAGGAGAGTGATGAGACAGGTCCATTTCAGGCATAAAACAATAGACCATTTTCACAAGTGAGCCCTCCGAAATGATTTTGAAATTAAATTAAACTAGATGAAGTGAAATTGACGACGCTTTCGAGGGCGAATACAAGGCTTTAAATCTTTGAATGAAAGTATTTGAATTGAATTAAATTAAAAAGAAGCTTTTTTTTTAATGTTACAGACATGTTTGTCGAACTGTCCGTGTATCCATCTTGGTATTTTTTTTAACGTGGTAAAATCATTCAATGAGTCCTCCCAACCAGGGCAGGACGGGTGGGACTGTCAGACTTATACTGACTAAAATCCACGGTGTCCTTCAATAGCGCTTTACGTTCCGGGGCTGCGGTTACTTTATAAGACAGTGCCGGGACCCCGGCAGGGTCCATCTTGGTATGAGGTCAGAAACAGTAATCGCAGCATGTATAAAACGCGTCAATCTCTAAGCTCTCGCTTTAAGTTTGCAATTTGCTGACGCCTGCCAATCTACAATTTATTTTAACCCATAACCATTAATTCAGTATCTATCGCCAATCAAAGTTCAAAGTCAGTCCCCGCTGTCAAACGACCTTTGGCTAACCGACCGTGCAACAATTTCTGATCGTAACGGCCAACGTTCGCTCTCCTCTCAATTTCACACTTAATCTGTAGGCCGATTTAATGGGTAACGGATCAAACAAGCTGTGCTAAAATCGACCACTGGACATATTGGTGCAAATTGGGTAGAAAAGTGGACTATGGTGATTGATATGGACAGAGGGGCAAACTGAGCCTACACCGTCGAAATTGAAATTGTTTATTGAAATAATTGATGTACAATTTTTTTTACAATATTCGAGACCTTATAACTATGGGTAATAATGAATTGGAATCTACTTGACCTAAGAATGAACCCGTATCTAAGGTAAAAAACTAGTTTTGCATTGTTTCTATCGTAATATATTACGACATACTTGTTAAAAAGAACTATGATTAAAGACCTTATAAAGACAGACGACCTTTATAAGGTCGTCTGTCCATCTAGTTGGTGGACGTCCTACGCTGCGCTTGCTAGTCCGCGGTCTCTACTCTAGCACTTTTCGACCCCATCGGCCATCTGCTCTGCGAGTAATATAGCCTGCCCATTGCCACTTCAGCTTGCTAACCCGGTGGGCAATATCGGTGACTTTAGTTCGTCTACGGATCTCCTCATTTCGGATTCGATCACGTAGAGAAACATCGAGCATAGCCCTCTCCATAGCTCGTTGAGCGACTTTGAGCTTTGAGATGAGGCCGATAGTGAAAGACCACGTTTCGGTGCCGTATGTCATCACTGGTAACACACATTGGTTGAAGACTTTCGTCTTGAGGCACTGAGGTATGTCGGACGAAAAGACATTGCGTAGTTTCCCGAACGCTGCCCAACCGAGTTGGATTCTTGAATTGGAAGAATTATAAGTCATAAGAAGAGGAATTTAACCAGCAATGGGATGTAGCCGGCTAACGTTTTTGGAAAGAAGTTACATGGAACATATGATTGAAAGAAAAACATGGCCTAGGCCACGAATATATTATTATTAAGTCTCACTGTTTTTTTTTATAAATAGCATTATGATGATCATAAAGTTATACGTTGAAATTCAAGTGTGTTATTTTCATACAGACAAGACAAAATTACAAGACCGCAAAGCTTATTGACCAGAAAAATAAACACTACACAAGATAGACACCCAAATGACACAAACACCTAGGTGCACTTTCGACCAAAAAAACAAACCCAGTCAGCGAACCAAAACCGCAGCGTCCACTTACGAAGCGTCCAGCCAATGTAGCCTACCAGTAATCTTATATATAAAAATCAATTGCTGTTCGTTAGTCTCGCTAAATCTCGAGAACGGCTAGACCGATTTGGTTAATTTTGGTTTTGTCTTATTTTTGGAAGTCCAGGGAAGGTTTAAAAGGTGAGTAAATGTGATAAAAATATTAGGAATATAATAAAAGCAACAATTTAGTTTTCCCTTAGAAACTATTCCTACCTTTCAAATATTTGATGTTCGTCTAGTCGTTCAGAAATCAATTTAATTTAAAAGTCTTTCTTAAATAAAATAGGCGGTACAACGTTTGCCTGGTGAGCTAGTAAAGAATAACATGAATTTACGAAAGTTTGTTACTCTATAACGCTAGAATAGCTAAATGTATCTGAATAAAAATCTGGCACAGACATAGATTATATCGACTGGAATAAAATATAGCCTACTTTTTGATCCAGTAATACAATCAGCTTTAGAGAAAACTAACCCCTTTTGGTGGTGATATTGGATGACACTGACTGGACAGATCCACTTGAATTTGTGTGGTTTTATCTTCAAAAGACCATTTCAGACACTAACCTACATGGTCCTCGTATAACCTGATCTACATACACCTCTGAGTTAATTTCGGCTGTTTCTTCTCAGAGTAGTCAGGTATGAAAAATTGGCTTCTCCTAGTTTTATGAAAAGACGTGTAAAAGTGTTGATATAACCTACTTGCATAAATAGACATCATTTTATTTCATATAGGTATGTTTTCTTTGAAGCTTATAGTACGGTCCTGTGAGACAAATATCGAACGCGAGCGAAGTCACTGGCTAAAGCTAGTTTATTATTAACCAAGACAAAGACGCTCGAAAGTACCGCAGATACCATCGCCACCTTTCACCGCGCGATCGGTTTTGCTCCAAATAAGTGAAACCTCGCCATTATGTCGCATTAAAATTGATACCTGCTCTATATGACGTAAATACTCTCTGCATTTTATGTAAGCCTGGTAAAAATCGATGGTGGCAGAGATTGTGAACTTTTTTTGGCAGGCTTAAAATGGCCATTGTACTGGTTTTAATATGAAATTGTTCTTATCTCTTTTTTCTACTACTAGGTAAAAGTCTCCCCCATTGCCTTCCACTCTTCCCTTTGTGCAAGTATTCTCCTGTCAATCTGGAAATCGGTCATAGTACCTACGATACTATTTAGTCTATACAATTTTATTTGAATCATTAAAACTGCTGAGCACGTATATTGTTCACAAAATTTTCCTTATAAGGTATTATTTTCAAGGCAAATCTACAAAACTAAGTTCACAATGTCAGGCCATGTAGCTTAGAAATGCAGCTCAAGCTGGCCTGAATTGTGGAGGCCAGCCACGGCTATACAAAGCCTCCGAAACTGCTGGCCCACTGTCTAATTTACACTCAAAGATAATTGATTTTTGTTTTCAAATAAAACGCAGAGTTAAGTTTACCTCAACTTTTTTTTCTTACGTCTTTTCTATGTGGCCCGCGCCTTAAAGGTCAAAAGTTTAATGTGTTTTGTTTTGTTCGTGAAAATGTTCACTATCCCTGCATACTGCTTCCGGGGAGTTGCGTGGCTTGTATATACTTAGCCATTCAACTTATACCTATAGCGCGACTCAAGACAAATGCTTGACAGTCAATTTTCTTGCTCCATAGGTATAATTTTCTAGAAAACTTGAGTTTATTCCGTATATTTCTTCCGTCAGTTGTATCCTTATAATTCATGAGTAGATTAATGGCATGTCTACGCGATCGATTGAATGATATATTGCACTTTCTTTAAATAAACCTCTTGCACTACAAATTGTGCAGTCTATTGAAACATGTTCTTCTTTTTTGTTAAAAAAAAAATTCTAGGAATTTCCACTGAATCGTGGGTACATTTACAAACATTGAAACTCGCATGACACAAATATCCAGACCCGGAACAAACAGTTGTTTCGACGACACTATTAGCGCAGTGGCTGAGCAATCGACTGCTGCGCACCGTGTCGCGGGTTCGATCCCCGCACGAAACAATTATTGGTATAATCTAAAAGTAGTTGTTTCGGGTCTGGGTGTATGTGAAATTCTATGTTTGTAAACGCATCCATGATACAGGAAGAAATTCCTAGTATGGGGCAATTTTATTGCAAAAAAAATAAATATGTGATACGAATATTTGTGCCGAGCGGGAATCAAACCCGCGATACGCAGCGCAGCATCAATAGGTCGGCCACGGCGCCAAACGTGCCGTCTTATTCGTCATCATAATCATATATGTGTAAATGACTTCATTGACATAGTAAGTTGTTGAGACAGCTCTGAGTAGCTGTTACACTTCTGCCCAACCCTCCAAGTAAAACAAGCGTGATGGTATTACCCATTCATAGACAGCAAACAAAACACTTAGCAACAAAACACGTGTGGGGCCGAAATACGACACCACCCAATTTGAATACAACCTCAAAACTTTGAAAGCGAACGAGGATAAAACTTATCCCAATACAAGAGCTATAAGGGGATAACATACGTATGGGCCCGCGACAAATGTCTTCATTATTCGGCCCACGCACTAAGCACAGCTTATTACCAAAGAGCGAACTTTATTACCGCAGATACGACACTGGTATTTATTGTGACAACCGCGCAGTTTGTAGGTGTTGGGCGTGAATTTTGATTTGATTGTGTTCGTTTTTTGTTTATGAGGCGTATTAGTGTCGCATTAGTGGTCGTGGAAGCTAAGTCTGAATTTAATGGCGAATGGTCTGTGACAATTTAATCTTGACTACGATTAATATTGCTTGGAACTTTATGGTCTGTTTGCTGAACTACAAATGATCAAATATAGTGGCACTCTAGTCTATTCTATCATTCAACTGACGGTGACTCGTAATACTGGTAAATTAATTAAATAAGAGGTACACTCCTGCACGTGGTTGAAATTTTTCTTTCCAAAGAAAACCTTCAAATTAAAATAATAAGGATTTCTCTGTATAAACAAAAACGTCGCCTCACACTTGTTACGGTGCATCCACACCGCCGGCAACATTTGTGGAGCAACAAAAGGCAACACGGTAATATTCGGCAACATTCGGTAACTTTTGTGGCTCCTTGTTACTATTTGTTGATTGTTACTCATCCTCACCGCAGTAACATCCGACAACAAATGTTGCCGTGTTACTGTATGTCGAGTAACGTTGCCCGACAATCGGCAACATTGTTAGATAATGGGGGTAACATTGTTACCGAATGTTGAGCAACGTTACTCGACCACGTCAACACTTAGTAACATGTTGGCGGATGTTACCGAATGTTGGACAACGTTACTCGACTTACAGTAACACGTCAACACTTAGTAACATTTTGTTGGCGGATGTTACCGGCGGTGTGGATGCACCGTTATGATTCCTGCATCTTGGGTCTGTTAACAAATATTTAAACTCAAGTACACTAACAGCCACAGTCATGGAACAACTGCGATCATAAAAATATTTGTTCCGTGCGGAAATCGTCCTCGCGACACGGAGCTTAGCAGTAAATCGCTCATCCACTGCACCAAACACCGCCATCAATTTCCATGGGACTTTATGTTCAGTGCCCTTAACTATGGACAACAGTGTATTTCACCACAGTTTCTGGGGATTCTATTGAACTAATCTACTCTTGATAGACGTCATGGATAATCACTCACTATAAAGGGAGGAAACTTATCTTCCAGATGCCTGATTATGAATTAAATGGCTAATCTTCAGTTAAATTCAAATTCTATTCACTAGTTTCCAAGATCATTTAATCATAAAACCACAACAGTGTCATAAAACATTATCATAACCTTTGAAACATATCCCGTGACAATACCACGACACTCCAGCTCCTAATTTCCATAGGCACAAACAGGTCCTACCACCCACTTGATCTATGGCCGGGTCACGCCCAGGGCGGGAGCTGCCCACGCGCACCCAAAGGTTACACCTATAACGTATTTGCTGAACAATGGCGGTGCAATGATCGAAGGCTTGTCACACTGTCGAGGTCGTTCTCCTTTGATTCATGAGTTTTGTAAGATGCAGTTTGACTTGTAGTCTGTCTGATAGTCATCGCGGTTGGAGATTTAGGGGGGTGATTTTACTTGGGATATGCTTAAGTCTTTTAGTACCTGTATCTAAGGAATGCATCGCTGCTGATGAATGGTTTTACAGGTGTAATGTTATAATAATCTAACAACACATGTTGATCCTTGTTATTAAAATGCCTAAGGTCTACACCAGATGACGGGGCCCCCTTTAGAGGGCCATTAGCCTTGCCGGGATCGCGGGACATACGTATACCGCGACTCCGGTACACAAAAGGGCTACCGAAGGACACCGTGGATTCTAGTCTGTACATGTCTGACACTCCCTCCCGCCCTGCCCGGGGCTGGGAGGACTCAGATGATGATTTTACCACGAAAAAAAAAAGGTCTACGCCAGTGGAAGACACTCATATTTTTCCAAATATTGAAACATAGTTTTCATACATAATATTGAGGATGCTTCAATCCGTTGTATACGTAGATAAACAAGTAAAATTGACTTCTTAGTCGAGAAAGACTTTTATAAGGCTAAGTTGGAAGTTAGTTAGCAACGAGACACATAATTTGGTTACACATCTGTGAAACATTTGCAATGTTCTCGTTGATCTTTTGGCCGCACACGCGACTACTGAGCAAGTGTTATTGGGTGTTTTCCATCAGGTACTTCTCAGTAGCAGTCACAGGGTCTAACTTTTTGATTATTCGTGGGAATTGAACATAACATGCGAAATGATATTGAAAAAAAAGAAGCAGTCATTTCAGCTGTGTGCTGCGCACATTGATATGTCCCCATATCAACATCCCTATGACAATGTGTGGACAGAAGCATTACTAGCATTGACCTAAACCAAATTACATCAAAACATGACGTCCAGTTGTTTACCAACAAAGTTTGGCCATAACAAGTGATCATTGTTATGTGCAGCATCTATTATTATCTCACTGTTTGTTATCTTATTCGACGTAGCGATGTTTTGGCATCCCGCCGTCAGACTCCATGCTCGACACGGTACGAATTGTGTCAATAAGTCTAGTCAGAGCCAAACATACGCGAAATTCGTTTACACATAAACAGCGGCTTGAATCATGGATACATTACATTACTGGGTTCTGTAGCTGTTTTTGGTTAGTGGAATTTGAGAAAGTGTCCAGTGTCCACATCTGGTAAAGCTTCGATTGAATTTTTGAAAATAAGAGTATTTTATTTTAGGCAAGAACATGATAATGATGATGTGATTTCAGATGTTTAACATTTAACTCCGATCTTTAATATTGTCGTAGACTCTGCGCCACTACTTCGACGTTGGAGTAGGTACTAGGTATATTTTTCTAAGCATGATGTATTGACATAGCCACCGTGTCAAAAGGACTTGAGTCGTGGCGTGGACTATAAATACGTTGATTTTGTAGACCCACCCTCGCGATTTTGTAAGCCTATGAAAACTACTAATGATCTTGAATTAAGAAAAAAAGCTTATACCGCTCAATTTTGATCATATATGACATAAAATATCGATTTGAACTCTCTACCTTTTACAAAATAAACCAGAATTGCGTATTGCTACCATATCGCCATATTTGATAACTGAATAGCATAAAATAGGAACGCTCCTCAGGACTGAGGTAACCACACATTGTGCGTAACAAAACAATCGCACTAACGCTGCCGTACAGGACTTTTGTATGACTAGGGAGGATATACGTTCTGGGAGTTAGGAGGACTTGCCAGTTTTATCTTATTACTCGTCCGTTGAGTAATTTTGTGGAAGTTTGTGAGCGTCAGGATTTTGCATGTCATTATTTGTGTAAGTTTTCTCCTTTCTAAAATTATTGATTCGTGAAACTTTACCATGACAGTGCTGACTTGAAAATATGACATAGGAGGTAATAAAGAAATAAGGACTTGTCGAAAACTTAAAAGGTTTAGTTAATGGTAACTTTCTTTTGAGACATTTAAGTGATTTTGAAAATTGATAAAATCATCAAATGAGTCCTTCTACCCAAGGCGGGATGGGAGAGATTGTCAGACTTGTACTGACTAAAATCCACAGTAATCCTTCCATAGCCCTTTAAGTTGCAGGATCACGGTTAGCTGATGAGATAGTCCCGCTAATCAGGGTTAGAAGTGATATTTGACTTGAATCTATCAATGAACGAATCATAACAAAACATATAATAATCTATAAATAACAAACAAGCTATTCTACATTCCTGCTAATAAGAGTGCTACATACTTGGTTTAGCATAATTTGGCATAGCTCACAACCTATTATAAATCCCGCTATTTCAAAACCACATGGTGGCGCTACTCTACCCTAACTCTAGCCATAGATCGTGAGCTCCTGAGCGCCGCGTAACCTCAGCTCAACTAATTTACAATAGCTCATTGAATACCACTGTTATGTAGTCGCTGCTAACAGCTCGTAAATATTCACTTGCTTATGATGAACTTACTTCGATTGTGTATGGATGGTATTGTGGTTTTAACTTTGTGTTTTTGACCATAGTCAATGTCTATGTTGTTCCACTTGTTCTTTCCTGCCCTTATCCCATTCTACTTTGAAGCGGCGCAAAAATTATTGCTTCTTCGATCAAAAATATAAGAACACATAATGCCGACCATTTAATATGACTGCAGAAAAGTTTCCGTCCGTCAAAAATGTAGCCCAGCAATTAAGGTATTGTCAAATAGACAGGCGAAGCGAATGCGATCCGGTCATATAAAAAGCGAAAGCGGTCCGATAGTCTATGTGACAGGCTTCAAACAATTCCATACATTACAAACAAAACCGCTTCACTTCGCGTTCGCTTCGTGTTCGCTTCGCCTCTCTGTTTGACAATAGCGAAACCGAAAGACGAAGTCCCCATCTTAATCATTCACATCTTCGGACATTTTATTGAACCATAGAAAACTTTTTTTTTTTTTTGCGTGATAAAATCATCAAATGAGTCCTTCATTTGATGATTTTATCACGCTAAAAAGAAACACGTAGTTATTCCAAATGCGATTCCAACTGGCAAAAAAATTCAAACCGGGTAAGGTCTTTTTATCAGTTAGAGCGTGCAGTAAACATGATTTTAAACCGTTTTACAAACCTATAGTTTACAAATACGCAAAAACATGCCCGTAATTGAGTCATTTTGCGTAATTGTGGAGTATTATCCCAAATTGGTATTAATCGCTTAAGATTCTCAATTCGTCTCGTATCGTCTGACGTCTGTAATTCTGATACAGTTACGAATCGTTCGCTATATTTGGTGTCAGAAGAAATTGTTATTTAGATTCGCTAATTAGTTTACAACTAGTTTTAGGTTAAATGGAGATTAGGCGTAGAGTACAAAGGCTGGGAAGAGTAATGCTAGAAATCTAGACAGCAATTTAGAAAGCGTAGCTGAAATGACTAGTTTTCTATAGGAATCGTTCGAAGAATAATATCTTCGATGGTGTCAATTCTTGTATTATCATAACAGCTAATCAATAAATGTATTCTATAGACTTAATCCATCGAACATTGACTTAATCCCCATATCTCAAAATGTCAGATGTCGAAAAGCTTCACACGGCATCTTAACTCTTAAGGCAGACGCAACGAAAGTAAAAAAAAATCAAAATAAAACCTCAATAATCTGTTGTGAACTATCACGCACGGGGTTATTGGCCGGTTGACATTTGACATGCGAATGTTAAGGTGCGCTCGCGCAGTTCCGAGAACGGTAGGGCGCATGCGTCAGGAGATCGAGATTATTATGTGTGTAATGCGTCGTGACATTTTTCAACAGAAATGTCAATGTGCCTTTGTGTTGGTGTCGGTTATGATCGATTAAAGTGTCAAGATTTAATGTTTATGTGCCTTGATTATGTGCATAATTTGTTTTTCTTGTTATGGTCACAAATTCAAGTTGTTTATAATACTTTTAGTAACTAAAAAAGATATGTGATCACTTGATCAGAGTATCTTGAGCTTTAGCGCGGAATTTTCATATTCGCTCTTAGCTTGAACACCGTAGAGTAATGCAAATATTAACTCTACATACCTTTATGTTAAGAATGCAGACTATTGCCTTACCTATTGCAGAGTATTTAATTACAAAGACTTATTTGGTAATGTCACTGTATTAATGACACCTCACACCTCGATTACAGACAGTTAAAATTGCTCATTAAGGAAAATTACTCAGGAATAATCACGAAACATTCACTTTTTTAAACAAAAACTGATTTTGATTAGTCAATCATAGACAGAGCGTAATTATAGCAAATCTGAAGCGCGTGAAAGCGTAAAAAATGCTCTAACTTTTTAATCTAGAAAGCGTAAGTGATACACATATAGATCTAGATTTTTGAGATCTCATTTAATTCCGTTATAATTTTTCAGTCACGGTATATCACAAATGAAGAGATTGTATCTTGATCCGTGGGTCATTCCGCAGAAACACATTTAGCTTAGTCGCAAATCGCACCAGAAATTGATTACGTTATACCTGAATCACTGTGTTTTGACCTCGGCTCAGCTGTCTAAATAATCGCTAAGATAATGTGTAATAAACGAAATAAATGATTTGACTGTTTCGCGAAGTTAGGGTCAATCAAAATGGAGTGCTTTATATGACAAGGTAACAGTGACTTAAATATCTCGTTATTGTCTATAGTTATGGCAATTGAACTAGAAGAGGAAGGCCAAAGAAAAGATGGATGGATTGTCTAAGGAATGATATGGATGAAAAGGGAGTAAATGGTACTGTGACGTCTGATAGGGGAGAATGGAAGAAAAAAACGTGTTGCGCCGACCCCAAGTAAAATAGGATAAGGGCAGGAACATGATGATATGGCAATTAATCTAACAACAATTACTCAACATGGACCTCTAGCTAGATAAGCAGTAACTGCTACTGTTAGCCTGTCATCCCAGAGCTGGGCAAAAGCCTCTGAGTTCCAACTATACCCATCCAGTGGCAATGTCAGCCACTGGTTGTTAGTTTTGTCCAGCTCATCTCGCCATCTTCCATGAGGTTTGCCACGACGCCTCCTGGTTGTGTCAGGGCTCCACATGGTGGTTATTTTGGCCCACAGTTCATCGGACATCCCGCAGACGGGGTCAACCCAGTCCCACTTCTAGCCTAGAGGTTATATGAGTAGTTATAGTAATTTGTGTTTTGTAACACAGTGTGGTGTTAAAATAAACAGTGTTTCATTTTCTTGAGGAATATGATTGTCTGTTTTTGAGTAAACGATAATAGGCTATTTGACTAAAAAAATCTAATAAGTCCGTCAGTTAGATTATCAAATAATATTTGACCCGTATTTTTTCTTTTTTTATGCAAACCAAAATTGACGGAGATATGATGCTTTTAAAATTGCCAATACGTCACAATTCAGTACATTTTTTACTGAATTCTGACGTCACGAGCCCCCACTCTCGAGTCTTGATGTGTTACATCTTGGTAAATATTCATTGATTTTACATAAGAAAAAATATGTGTCCGTTATTTTTCAAAACTCTAAATAACGGGTTAATTAGATTTATAATTTATTGATACTGTCAAATAGCCTATTATGTTTTTTCTAATTTCGAGTTGCAATTTCAGAAAAAAATAAAAGAAAAAATCAGCACAGTTTCGATGGGAAGGCTTAGGTAGACGTAGATGTCTACATATCCACATCTTCATGTTTTTCAACCTTGAGGTTATCGAACTCAAATCGACATAACCTTTAAAGGATCGCAATCTAACAATAATCTCACGTCATCGTCCATTTTGTTAACAGTGAAAATGAGTCAAAACATGAGGAAATCAATAGGAAACAACACATGACTCAGATGAGCCGAAACAACCAAATATCTAAAAAGAAACATCTCAGTTTCCATTCTTGAATCCTACACGATTATCATTTACGGATTTAAGGTGATTTTGTAGGGTTGCCACATAATCTGAACTAATTTTGTAAAGCAGAAGAACTTGGGCAAGCGGGTGGTGAGTAAAGGGCAACTCGCTGCCCGACCATGGACCATGCCCGGGTCGACGGCGCGTTGTGTTCCACGCGCGCCTCAAAGAGCGTCAGCATAATGACGGGGCCCCCTCTCTAGAGGGCCGAAGCCTGCCGGGGTCGCGGGACTTATCTCATTACCGTGACCCCGGAACATAAAGGGCTATTGAAGGACACCATGGATTTTAGTCAGTACAAGTCTGACAGTCCCTCCCGGGGTGGGAGGACTCATTTTATGAATTTACCACGCAAAAAAAAAAAGCAGAAGAACTTGTTTGGTTGAACGCGCTAATCTCAGGAACTAATGATTCGAATTGAAAAAATCCTTTTGTGTTGTATTGTCCATTTATCGATTCCTCGATAAATGGACTATACATTTATGGCTATAGGCTATATAACATCACGCTAGGACTAATAGGAGCCGAGCAGTGAGTGTGAAACCACAGGCAAAAGCTAGTTTAATATAATGGAAAAGAGTAATCTAATTTATTAAGTAAATTAAATATTATCAGACTTCTTTAAACGGCTCTGCTAACTCACACATCCAGCTAATGGCTCTTAGTTCAATTACAAAGTGCACTTATCGCTTATCTCATTATTTATTTATTTACTCTTTAAACACAGGTATAAAAACCCGTGCAAGTTAATGTCACCTTAAAACCTTGAAGTGTAGTTTTAGATCTTTTCTACTATAATCAGGAATTAATTTATTTATTTAACAATTTATGTACACACAAAACAGAACATTAGACAACGCAAATTTAAAAACTATAGTACAATTTAATGTTAACTAAGAGAATAGCTCATATAGAAATAAAATAAATTATGACAAAGGCAGCTGTCCAGCAGGGCAGACTGCCTTGATCACGTCGAAAGGCTCAGATCACATACAAAAACGAAAACTAAAATACTTAACCTACAGTTCCAACAAAACAGATCCCAAAAAAGCCACATACAACCTTGCAAGTTGCAACCTACTCACAACAGTCGTAAAACAAAGAAAAAAAGAAATAAAACTTGAGCTTGGCAGCCCTGGGTGCGCCGGCGCACGTCAGGGCGCGCACGTGGGCCGCGGGCGTGACATTTGCCCCGTGAGTGCAACAAGTGACGTCATCGCCGCGCATGCGACATATACACCTAGATCCTAGTACTAATATGTTTACATGTTATACAGGCTGTATCAAATCATAATTATTATGAACCCTGAACCAACGTCTTAATCGCAAAAAAATATCAGGTGTCCCATACAAAAAATGAAAACCGTCTTAAAAAGGTGCACCTTTTCATAATGAAGTTGGTTCCTTGAAATTTTTATTTTCAGTTTGAGTTTCTTTTTCTCTATCACTCCCTTCAATATGACAAGGTATACATTTTGATACAGCACTTTACAGAAATAAATAATAATTGCTGTTTGAAACAGCTGAATTTTGCAATTACGTTGACAGGCCCATGAAGAAAGTATGTAGGTAATTCAATTTGATGGTATGTAGAATAATGTACCTACCACACCTTTCTGATACATGCTGTATACAAGTTATATATTGTATTCTAAGGCGATAATGTTAGGAGTTTATTAGAGGCCGTTTGTAGGCAAACGTGGTTGATCTCTGGTAATATCGCCCGGATTAAATAAGCTTTGTTGTGTATACTTGTTGTGAATACACTAATATTGTGCTATCTGATGAACTTTACGGCTGATAGGTTTATATTTGTTCGTATAAGATTTGTGGAGAGTATCAAATAACCACGGAATTGACAAATATTTACATAAATGCAAAGGAGACTGGCTAAAATGTTTTTTTAAAGATGCGTATTAAAAATTCGTACCTACGAGAAGCAGGTAACTGATATCGCTGCTTTCTGTATTTTTATTGTTTTCAAAGCTGTCTATCACATAATTTATGTCCCAAAGAAAATTTCCCACATATTATAGGTATACGAAATTTTAACTGTCAATGTAATCAAAATCAATCCATAAAACTTTCATTTGACATCATTCAGAAATCTTTCTAGAATGTCTAAATGACTAAGTTTAGGTTGAACATAAAGGTTGAAAAGCCATCCAGACTGTTTAGGCGACATTAAGATCTGAAAAGGCTAGCCGTCCGCATGCGTCCGCCTACGCGACACGACACGGCGACTAGTAAATTATAATTGTCGACGATTTGTCGCAAACCGCGCGCAACAATGTGTTGTTATTCGGTTAAATTGTATACGAATTGTATATTTCAAGATTAATTTGCAAATTGCGAGTGTAATTTTGTAAGCAATTTCAGTATTTTGAATGGTTTGAAAGTAGGATAATATTTTAATGGATCAAATATGACAGATTACATTTTGGGATAGTATAAGTAGTTATTTAGTTAAGTTTTCAGATTTTCCTTTAGACTGATTTATTGGTCTCTGTGTTGCATAGTTTGTTGACAAATATTTTGTGTTGAACTACTCACCAACATCTCTAGAGCGACTGTTTTGATAACATCATCGTTGGTTTTCTCAAGGCAAGGGAATTTCTCATTGATTTTCAGACACCAATTTGGTAAACAAACAATTTGGTTATCTACTTTGTGAATTTACTGTTATCATTGGAAATAAAGCCTTTTGAACTTCGATCAATTAAGAAGGTACGACTAAATTGCTCACTGGCTTCTCATCATAATCATCAGTCAGCCTGTATTCGTCCACTGCTGGACATAGGCCTCTTCCAATGTGCTCTACTGAGCCCGGTCTTGAGCTTTCCTCATCCAGTCTCTGCCGGCTGCCTTTCGCAGGTCGTCGCTCACTGGCTTCTAATATTGAGATATCTGTTTTAGTGTCCGATGTATATAGCTAGTTTGTAACTATTTATCCTTACCAGTTTAACTAATCCTTATAACACTGAAAATCGACGTATTTTCAGTAAAATACTCTTATATCTCAGTATTCATTGCCCGGTATCGTTTCTGCAGTTCATCCACATCGATTCGCCTTAAATTTAAAGAAAGCCACAACTTTCTAAATCCAAATCTGTCAACTCATAAAAAATCGCCCTCGTGCAGTCCGCCTAACCCTGTGCATGCAACATGGCCGTGTCTAAACACGTCCGCGACTGCGTGGGCGCAGGTCACCGCGTTAGCGGCTTATTATGTCTGTCGCGAATAAACTATGCAGAATTATGTTCCAAGATATTATATACCTTGTTGATTGTTAAACAATGTTGGCATTTGGACAATATTAGTTTGGAGTAACTGTATTTTTTGGGGTTACAACCCATGTATCGTGTCACTGCTAGGTGTGTCTCTTGCTTTAACAAAAACAAGGTTCTATCTCTGACTTTGTTCATATGAAAAACGTATTTTACTTGGCAATAGTGCAGTTTTCCTGTGACAGGATCTTTGGAATCTGAGACCATTGCCATTTTAGAATATTAGCATAGATAAAGTATCGTGAGGTTAGTCACTTCTGTAAATCATAAAATTAAAAAGTCTTTGAATAAATACCAGATTGCAAAATACATGGATTTCCTGAAATATTTAAGACTTCCCCAAAAGTAAATAAAAATAAAGAAACACAACTATGACCTTTAAAGAAATTCTAATAAAGCGACAATGATGATGATATTTTTAATATAATATTTGTAGTATTTTCCTGTTGCTCTTTTAACTTACAATTACCCGAAACGATTCCTCGACAATATTTCAATATCGCGTAACAAATTGAGAACAGTTTAGGGCCGGCGTGGGAAAGGGGCCCAGCAGTGGGTGACGATGACGTAACAAGTCGGTGTCAAACCCAGGACCCGACCGTAGGATCCCACGCGTCCACGACTTTTGACCGCTGCGCCTACGTGCAAAACGTTTATGAGTTTTGTAAATATCACTATTTTGCAACATCATCTTTGGTTTGTTCGTTATATTTATTAGAATAGGTTTTTGTAACTAATGCATTTATGGAAATTAGCTCAAATTATTTTAATATGTATGGTTTTCCTGTGTGTGTGTCTTCGCGTGTGACGTCACTTTATTTTTTTCTATCAGCAAGTTGACATTGTGACGTCTCACACGCTTGCATTTTTTATTTAATCTGACTTTTTAATTACAGCGAAAAGATAAAACTGCAAACAGTTTGTTATTAAGCTTAAATTATGATCTATAGATTTTTCATGAATAAAATACAAAAATAAGATAATAATCAACTAACTTTTGCCCGTGGTTCTGCTCTGCTCGCATGTCAGTCGGAAATAATCCTACAAAAAATAGGGATCAAATTATCATCATCAGCCTAGCCATTTCCCAATTATGTTGGGATCGGCTTCTAGTCAAACCGAATGCAGCTGAATAATTATCAGTATGTATTTTACATAATTACGGTGCAAGACTGCCCCGCTTGGGCAGAGCACCGACGTGTCCTCACGGCGGCGATAGGCGGAGGCCTCTCGCGCCCGGAGAGGATCCCGCGAGACGGAGTGGGAAGCGTTCGCCTCCTTCTGCGAAGCAGTCATGCTCGCGAAGGAGGAGGCGGGCCGCGTGAGGGAGAGGACAATGTCCTCCCTCCGCCCCACCCGCGGTGGTGGACGCCCACGGCGACGGACGTCGCAAGACGATCTCCGGCCACCGTAGGCGCGGACATGCGGGCGGCGAGTAAAGGGCAACTCGCTGCCCGACCATGGACCATGCCCGGGTCGACGGCGCGTTGTGTTCCACGCGCGCCTCAAAGAGCGTCAGCATACTTAATGACGGGGCCCCCTCTCTAGAGGGCCAAAGCCTGCCGGGGTCGCGGGACTTATCTCATTACCGTGACCCCGGAACATAAAGGGCTATTGAAGGACACCGTGGATTTTTTTATGTATATTTTACATAATAATTTAAGACATTATCCCGATCATGGCGTATACATGAATCAAATATAATTTTCGTCATACTCATTCTAAAGAAACACGACGAGGTAAACAGATTTTCATTTTAATAATAATGTATTGATACTCAAATGACCTTTATTTTCCTTCGATAGTCGGCTTCATCGTATTTCATAGAATCATTTTATCGTTATTTGACTCAGAGTGAGTATTGTAAGAAAACATAAGAAACTAATTAATTAAACCATTGTCTTTTTGCTAAATTCATTTTATAAATGCAATTATATCAAGATTAATAACAATAATTCCACACTCCCAAATCTAATTACTTTAATGCGAAAATTTGTTAGGATGGATCGATGTTTATTAGTCTTTCACACAAAAACGAATCAATAGATTTGGATGAAATTTAAAAGACAGATAGTTTAAAACATGGAATGTTAATTTTATCATGGCGTTCCCATATAACAACCGCAACTCCCGCAGTCTTAAGCTATAGTAATTTGTGAAGTAGGTATTAAAACATAAAAAATAATAATCCTCTTCAAACGAGCTACATCTATCACTTTTATTAAATTAAATTTACATTTAAATGTACTTTACGAAGTCCGCCATTCATTTAAACATGGCGGAGTTGTAAGGGCTACCGATATTATTACATTTCACACCATATACATTAACGACACGTCAAACCTAACACTTAACAGATTTACAAGACTTTTTGATGTGTAGATATCGAATTATGATGTTTACTGATACTGCTTTTGTAAATTTAAAGGAAATAATTTTTAACGATAATGAGGGTAGAGCTTATTTTAAACTCATTAGAGTATAATGTCGTAATTTAGGCGATTCTGACACCAGACCGGTCATCCGCGCACCTCCACAGTGAAGCGGTGCGCTCCGCTCGTCCGCTAGGGGGAATGGTGTTGTGTGACAACCGCCTAAGTCTTAAGAAACATATGTATAGCCTTACCTAATTACCTCTCATTTAAACCAAGCTTATCATATATTTCCCTTTCACATTCCAAGTTGTCCCATGTCACAAAAATATGACAAAACAACAAGCATTAAAGACACATTAACAGAAATAAAATAAATCAAATTAATATTCCGTTTAGCTTGAGGGATGGGACAACCACCAGTTCTTCTATCTGTTGGTAGTAAAGATAGCCCTCTGAGCAAGTTATTATGTCCAAGGTTGGCGCTTAAAACATACGACTCATTGGTCATTTTACGTAGACATTCCATTATGTCTACGTGAGTTTAATCTGTAACTAGTAGTAGTATTTGTCAGGAGGCTTCCGGCAACTGGGACCGCAATAAACTGACACCGCGGTCCCAGTTGCCGGAAGGATTTAATTTTAATATTTGTATTCCGTCGACTGGGACCGATCCATACATTGAACCAGAACGGTACAGTCAGACGAAAAATGTCCATGGAAATTGTCTTGTTCAATACAAACCAGGAAAATTAATAGGCTAGCATACAATGACAATAAAGCCTCTAGCATAGGTTCAAAGTGGTATTTATTTTGCTGGTTAATATTGAACAAGACAAAAGTTTCAGAGACATTTTTTGCTTGACTGTACTTTTTATGGATCGGTCCAAGTCGCCGGAATACAAATATTAAAATTAAATGCATCCGGCAACTCGGACCGCGGTGGCAGTTGATTACGATCCCAGTCGCCGGAAACCTCTTTGTCAGAAGTTTTCGTCGAGTGGGAATTCCTAGTTAAATGTTATACAAATCATTTATCGAAAAGTTTTAGCGGTCAAGGCTGCGATTATCACCCTTCACTAGGCAAAAAACTAGTAGTGAGAATGCTCCAATCTTGTACAGAAGCCAGCACCTACCTCAATCTGTCAAACTTTAATAGATTTTCAACCTTATCACAATAGTGGAAAGCTAATGTGCGATTGATGCAAGTGGCGAATTGTCGTTCGGCGTGGCGGTCTAAGGGGAAGGCCTATGTTCAGCAGTGGACGTCTTCCGGCTGATGATGATGATGATGATGAATGTGCGATTGGTAATTTTACAGATTCAGGTAGGTTGACCTGGCGTCTGTACATTTAAGCGGTTATTATTAATTGGAAAGTTTATGAGGATAGATGGTGTTTTTTTACTCTTTCACACAAAAACTACTGAATGAATTTGGATTTAAATCGTTTACACTCCGATAGTTCATAACGTGGTGGTTCTGGCGTACATTGGGAGAGGCCTATGTCCAACAGTGAACGAATACAGGATGATGATGATGATGATAATCCCGGTAGTGCAATCCCACGGGACAGTTACCAAACTCCACAAACTAACCTAGGTAGCCTTAGGGCTAACCGTAGGGCTCCTGTAGACGATGGCGCACGCAGACTCATTTGACGCTTCATCATCAAAGCCTATTAATGTTCCCACTGCTGGGACACAGGCCTCCTCTCTGAGAGAGGGAGTGGGCCGTAATTCACCACGCGGGCCCAGTGCGGGTTGGTGGATGTCACATGTCTTTGAATTTTCGGTTCTAGGACATGCCGGTTTCCTCACGATGTTTTCCTTCACCGTTTTGAGCAGTGGTGACGAAACAAATTACAAATACAATACAAAGTAATGTGCCTGGCTGGATTCGAACCCACGACCTACAACTCGTAAGTCTGGGCCGATACCACTGGGCCACCACTGCTCATTTGACGCTTAATAATAATAATAATAATAATAGCCTTTTATTTCCGAATTTCGTTTACATTATTTTTCTCATATATTTTTATAGTATGTCACGAAGTTCGGTGTGCCTCTTGGCATAGGCCTCCTCCAACCCTTTCCATTGCGCTCTGTCCAGTGCCACTCTAGTCCAGAGCGGTCCCACCGTTAGCCTTATGTCATCTTCCCATCTTCTTACTGGGCGCCCCGGTTTTCTAGTGCCATCTCTTGGATACCAGAGGGTGACTTGTTTGCTCCACTTGTTCTTCTGGTCGCGCATCATGTGTCCCGTCCAGCCCCATTTCAGATGGTCTATGCGAGAAAGTACGTCTGTAACTTTGGTTTTCTTTCTAACATTAGTGCTCCTAATTTTTAGGAGCATTTGACGCTTACCACGCCAAAAGAAAATGGTCGCAGTATCCTATTTAGATAGTCTCGCTACCCAATACTCTCGAGGATCAGATTTGTTCTTTCACCGTGTCTAAAACACCGTGCTACCAATCCAGAAAGATTCCAATGGCTTATAAACACCAAATAAGCCAGTAGGGAGGGGTCTCACTAATCAAAACCGATTCACCACGATTCATCCTATTGTAGTTACAACTAACGGTGCAACTTCTGCAACTACCAGAACCAGGACTCCAGATAATTATTAGGCTCGTGAACGTAATTTTCCAGTTAAGAGCGTATACGCAGAACTGCATTTCATACAGACTTTGAAATCCATATTTTTCGAAATGAATTAACCGATTTTTTTTAATTTCGTAAGCATAAACTCGAAGGATGAGTGTGTTACGTTACTTAAATAAAACACCGAATAAGATGTTCCGAGTAGTGATGATGATGAAGTTGTTGTAAGTTTACCAAAAGATTTAACAACGAATTCACGCTAAGTAGGTACCTCGAAAAACTTAACGCCGTTTCCAAGCGACCACAAAAATAAAAAAAAATCTCTAAATCACCTATTCGAAACGTTTAACAACGAATGCACGCTAACATGAAATAGTTGACGCGATAGCCATGCTATCTCGAATTAGCAAAACACAAAAATAATAATTGCAAATGTTTGATGTTAAAAATAATTGAAAATGTTTGATGCTAAAAAATAATTGAAAATTTTGATAATGTTCTATTAAGAAATGCTGCCCAGAACTGTACACGCAGAGAAATGTATACGAGAACTTCTGGTTGCAACCGTGACAGCAAGACTCATTATTTGACTTTACAACATTTCTATAGTAATAAATACTAAGTCCTGTTATCTCTACTACTAACTTAGTATTTATTTACAATGCAGAGACGTTCAAGAATGCACGCTAACATGAAATAGTTGACGCGATAGCCACGCTATCTCGAATTAGCAAAACTCAAAAATAATAAATGAAAATGAAGTTAAAAATAATTGAAAATGTTTGATGCTGAAAAATATTGAAAATGTTTGATGATGTTCTATTAAGAAATGCTGCCCAGAACTGTAAGGTTCCTGAATGCAATATTTTTTTAAATCGTATTAGGTTTAAAACCAGTTTTTCAAAAAATTGACCTACAACTAAATTAGCCCGAAATGGGTTTCGTTTTTTCGAAAAATAAGAACTTTGAAGTTTGTATGAAACAGCCATTTACCTTACAGGCTCTTAATGAAATATCTAATAGATTACAGAAGGCTCTAGAACTTTATTTTGCCCGATAAAGTATAACGGTAATTAATTGATTCAAAGTGTTTGGTGTTAAAGCTTCTATGGGTGATTGGGACTGTGAATGTGAGTTATTGAATTGTGTGGGTGGCCTTTGGCCTTGAGTTTGGAATCTTCTTTGATTAGTTGGAATGGCCACAAAAAATGAGTGCCTTGATAGTACGGGGGCTAAGTCAAAATTTGGTTATTTTTTTCCTCTCAAGCGGCAATTAGTTGACTCAGAGAGAGTTGTATCATACATCTTCGTGGACGTGTTTGAACGGCTATCGCTTCTTATCCCAAATCCCAACGGAACCGCAGCTAGCGAATATTTATTATACAACCCCCTTTATTCTGTCATTGGACCCCGAGCTATGTAAGGTCTTTATGCTTCAAGCTAAAATCATTTCTATTTCCTTCCTAAAAATGGTAGGTATATATTATAAGTTTTTTTTTCTGCAAAACCAAAAAGTAATAAGAGAAGCTGTTATCCCCACTACATGATGTCTTTATAATATTAGTTTATCAAATGAATCAACCATAATCACCGTCCTCAAATCGTAAAACCAGAAGCAAGCTTTAATTGCTAATTCATATTATAAAACCACAATAGAAAATCGATTGGCAGTCAGATGTCGGCTCCCATTTTTCTAAGAAGACAACTGACGTGCACAGAATCGCATTAACCTTTACAACTGAGACAGATTAGCATGTGTCCAACATTATGCTATTCTCAATAAGACTATACCAGTTCGTCGACGAGCCTCTAGATTTTCAAGTTTATTCTCTAAGTAATTGTAAAGTCGAAAATACATACACTAGAGATAAGCCGTATCTTCAACGCTTACGCGGCGCTGAGTCTTTAAAGGACAGCGCTTTAGTAGCAGCAGTAAACCAGTTGAAATTAAATAGAAATCGAAATGGAAGGCAAGCAACGTAATAAATATTCGTTATCCATTGGATGTCGGTGTGACCCGGAGGTTTGCAAATCCGCTTCACAGATATTAAAAAAAAAATAGGATTAAAACTATTATTTAGAAGACGTTCGACGTTCGAGAAATCAATTAATATAGGTATTTGTAGCAAAGCTAGGATTTAGTTCACGACATGAAGTTGTTTTTTTTTTTGCAAAGAATTTGGTGAAGCGTCAATGTTTTTTCAATACAAAATAAAATAATAATATTTTAGGATTTTTCCACATAATATAATATGTTAGTAGTTCAAATTAAATATTTTAAGTTGTCTATTGATGAATCCTCGGACAAATACATTTTGCATCAGCAACGCCCTCGTATCGAAACTTTCTTGAGTTTTTCGCAACATGACCATAGATGGCATGAGTGAGACTAGCTCTGTTCCCGTCGCCATAAGAAAAGACACTGTGTGTCCTGTGCTCCGCTTTTAAAAATTCCGTTTTTGGTGAATTCTTGAATATACTTGTAAAATAAATGGACCTGCATCTGCTATTCGTTGAGAACTTATAGTGCAGTGTTTATTTTTGGAGTTTTAACCATTCCACCGGTGGATTTAAGAAGATTTTGCTCGCCGGCCGGCAGCTATACCTACAAGCCATCACGCGCGCATGAACGAGGCTGACCATCTCCCTGGGTCTGAGTGGGATCTCTGGATTGTCAAGGTACGTGGGCCTGTTTTGCTGCTAATAATAATATTTTGGTATTGGTTTCTCGAGGATTCACCAATGGAAAAATTAGTCTATTTTTGAGGTCCGCCATTACACTTTTACATAGGTTCTTATTTCAATTTTTCTCACAACTTTCACAAAGGTGCAGGCTATTTACACGCCTCACCATATTTAATGGTCCTTCGATACCGGATAAATATCCAGTACAGCTATATTTTTTGCGTATTTGTTTGGTAAAAATCATATAGGTTCAATAACCCACAATAGGTATTTATTTACGTAAACTTTCGGTAAATTGCCTGTTTAACGCAGCTTAATAAATTGACAATAGATTTTACGTATTTGTTGGTAAATCTGTTCAATTATTTATTAGCTTACATAGAACTACATTACGTATTTATTGGTAAAAGTTCATTCTATGTAGGTATCCGCATTTAAAAATTCGCTTTGTTCTGAAGTAAATAAGTAGGTAGTCACCAACTCATCTCGGCTTTGTGCGTATTAAGTAATAATTAGATAGATACCTAGGTACTCATAGTTGGTAGGTGCGTTATTATTGCAAACCGCCTGGTAGGTATTTATTCTGTTATTGTCTTCGTTTGATAATTAACAAAATGACGGATAAACAACTGAAGCCGGAAGATTTATTAACTATTCTTCATGAAAAGAAAGGATTGTTATTTAAACGCATTAATCGATTGTATGATTTATCAAGAAATATATCGTCGTTCGATTCGAGGAAAAATGAGAGTTTTATGACTGAGTCAGAGACAATTGATGACATTCGAGATAAATTTGAATCTTTTGTCGATCAAATTAATCAAATAAACATTAGTTTAAAACCTGGTTCAAGTGCCGACTACGCTTGTTTAGAATCCTTTGAAGATTTGTATATTCATATTAAACGTGTTAGGAATAAAATAAACAGTAATCAATCGCCACCAACACCCAGTAGTGACTCAAAGACTTTTTTTGAACCGCTTAAAATAAAGTTGCCTCCTATCGCGCTGCCATCTTTCGACGGGAAAACTGAGAATTGGCCGGTTTTCTACGAGTCGTTTAAGTCAAATATCCATGATAATGATCAGCTGACTGATTCGCAGCGTGTGCAGTACTTGGTAGGTAGGCTTACACACAACGCATTGAAGGTTACCGCTGGAATTGTGCCTACGGGTGATACTTACAAGTTTTTATGGGATAGTTTAGTTAAAAAATATCAAGAGAAGCGCTCACTAGGTACGCATTATTTAAATAACATATTGGATTTAAAAAGTTGTTCATATAACGCTAATAGTCTCGATTCTTTCATAGAAACATTTAGTGCGTCTATTTCTGCCTTGAAACAACTTGGGATTACGGATCTTGCTGATTTTATTCTTTTGCACTGCGCAATGAGAAAAATCGATGCACAGACTACTCAATCGTTTGAACTTACCATTCGAGATGTTGAAATTCCCACAACGAAATTATTGATAAGCTTCGTTCAAGACCAGGCAAAGATATTAGCACGCTCGAATTTGTATCATTCTAACGCGAGAAACTTTAGTAGAAACCCCGCTTCCGCTCCTCGCGAGTCACGCACACAGACAAAAGCGTTTGTTGTGAGCGAGTCAGCTGACTCGTCCGCTTGTTTACCCGCGATCGCGGTTCCATGCTGCGCTTATTGTAATGATAACGCTCATGTTCATTTGTATAACTGCGCTAAGTTTAAATCCGCGTTGACTCCTAGAACAAGGTTCGAGTTTATTAAATCCAAACGTGGGTGCGCGAATTGTCTAAGCACATTGCACGGTTTAAGTAACTGCAAGTCAACTTCAGTCTGTGACTTATGTAAAAAACGCCATCATACACTATTACACTTTGAGAAAGAAAATAAACCGCAAACAGCTGATGTTAAAATGACGAATTGCAATGTAGTCGTGGCATCGCCTCCCGCGCCGCTGTCCTCCCCGCCTCCCTCGCTCCTTTCGAACCCCGGTACGTCTTTGGTGCCGCGCTCTTACGTTCAGTGCGATAAGGTCGATATTTCCGCACGGGTGATTGCGTCTGATTCGTGTGATGTGACGCCAGTGTCTTCGGATCACAGCTCGGCCGTGTTGTTGGCAGCTGATGCAGCGAAAGCTAAGGCGATAGTGCTGTTATCGACAGCTCAGGTTTATGCGCGAGCTAAAAATGACAGTGCGGGTCACAAAACATTAGTGAGGTGCTTAATTGATAATGGGTCGCAGAATAATTTGATAACTACAGCCTGTTGTAGAAAACTTAATTTACTGATAATTCCTTTGAGTAATTCTTTTGTTAAAGGAGTTGGTTCTGTATCGCGACCGATAATAGGTTACGTACATTTAGATATCGAGTCTCGCGTATATCCGGATCAAAAATATACTATTCACGCGTTCGTAGTTGAGTGCATTACGGACCAGCTACCATCGCACCATGTTAAGTGGGATAGCCATATAGACTTCCACGCGCTTCCGCTCGCAGATTTAAGCTGGAATATTCCAGGGGATATTGACCTAGTGTTGGGCGCTCAGCTGTTTCCGTACATTTTCTTGGGGAATAGGGTCGATCTTGGTTCACGCGCCCCACCTGCTTTATTGACCACATTCGGGTATATCTTTATGGGTGATTTTCCGCATAATAGTGATAATTTAAATTTACCTAACTCTTCTTTCACAGCATTGGCTCTCAATGATTTATTACAAAAGTTTTGGGAATTGGAAGAAGTGGATAATAAACGTTTTTTCTCTCCTGAGGAAACCGAATGTGAGAATATTTTTTCCTCGACCGTGTCACGAGACGATGTGGGACGTTATACCGTCGCGTTACCTTTCAGAAAGGATCCCGCCGAGTTGGGTAACTCCCGCACCGCCGCGTACCGTCGACTTATTGCTCTTGAAAGGAAATTCCGCCAATCGCCGATGTTGCGGAAAAATTATAACGCAGTGATCAAAGAGTATATGGACAACGGTTACTTAAGTCAGGTCGACGAATCTGCCGTTTCCGATGACGGGTACTATATCCCTCATCACGCTGTCGTTCGGCCAGACAAACCGATGCCGCGCATTGTATTGGATGCTAGTGCTAAAACTCATACAGGGTTATCTTTAAATGATGTACTCCATATTGGTCCAAATTTACAAACAGATTTGTTTATTCTTTTAATAAATTTTAGAATATTTCCCATCGCTATAAATGCTGATATTAAACAAATGTATTTACGCGTTGGTGTACCCGTTGACCAGCGTAAATACCTACGCATTTTGTTTCGATTCAATGAGAACGAACCTGTGTTAATTTTCGCTTTTAATCGCTTACCTTTCGGGCTTAAGTCGAGTCCTTACATAGCTATGCGCACTGTGCGACAGTTGGCCTCTGACAGTCCGCATTATCCCGAAGCTGCTAAAGTAGCAGAGACAAGTCTCTACATGGACGATCTGGTGTATTCTGTGAATAATGAAGACACCGCCATGCAGCTATCGCATGATCTTATAAAGATGTTTAAATCGGGCGATTTTGACCTTGTTAAATGGTGTAGCAATTCACCCGTTCTTTTAAACAGTCTTCCCGACTCGCATCGCAAGTCCCTTGATTTTCACGCTGGGAGTGATGTGTCTAAGGTTCTCGGCCTTTCGTGGGAACCTTCTCAGGATAATTTCTTCTTCACTTCCGCACAAGTAGCTGAGAAATGTACTAAGAGAAATATACTCTCGATAGTCGCACGCTTATTTGATGTTCTCGGTTTGGTCGCCCCCGTGATATTTTATGCCAAGTTGCTCATCAAAGAGTTATGGCTGAGCAATATTGGTTGGGATGATCCCGCTCCTGACGACATTTTTAAACGTTTTTCCATTCTCATGCAAGAGTTTCCATTGCTGGATACATTACGCATACCACGCCACGTGGGCGTTACCGATGATTGTTCCGTTCGTATAGTCGCGTTTGCTGATGCTAGTATGGGTGGGTACGGATGTGTGATTTATATACACTCTACTGGTCCATCCGGTGTCATAGTCCGCTTACTTTGTGCGAAATCAAAGGTTTCACCTACCAAGGTTACAACTCTTGCACGTCTGGAGCTATGTGCCGCCGTGCTCATGTCAAAATTAGTAAAAACTGTTCGTGATACTTACGCTTTACGTATTCCTATTGCAGGAATTTACGCCTTTTCGGATTCCACGATAGCCTTATCTTGGATACATTCTCCTCCGCACCGCTGGTCAGTCTTTGTCAGCAATAGAGTCGCTCAATGTCAGGAGAACTTGGGTTCTCAACATTTTTACCATGTGGCAGGTGTTGAGAATCCAAGCGACTGTCTGTCTCGTGGGATTCTTCCTTCTCAATTAGTGTCACATGAACTTTGGTGGAACGGCCCCTCTTGGCTTCGTTGTGCTCCTGAGGATTGGCCCGTCAAACCGTTCTCTCCTATTAATTGTGGGGAACTTCCCGAGCACAAGGCAAATGTCTTAACAGTGACCACGCAAGTAGAACAACCTCTTCTATATCAACTTGCTCAACGTACCTCATCATGGGATAAATTGTTGCGCATTGTTTCCTATATATTGAAATTCGCTAGACCAAAGGTTCATTGTGAACCTCGTTCTATTCAGGGCTTGTCAGCTGCGGAACGAGCGATAGTCTGTGCTGTGCAATCTGTTCATTTTGCAAACGACATTAAGCTCATCAAATCTGGGAAATTGCTTCCAAAGAAACTACAAAGTTTAGCTGTCTTTCTAGATGAAGAGGGAATATTACGCATCGGCGGAAGGCTTTCGAAGTCTCATCTTCCATTTGACGCTAAGCATCCTTTTTTACTTCCTAAACATGACCATATTGTGGACCTAGTAATTCGTCATTACCATGTGATGAATTGTCACACTGGACCGGGACTACTCATGTCTATTCTAAGACAGCGATTTTGGATACTAGATGCCAGGACTGTCATTAGGTCCAAGTTGCGACAATGCAACACATGTTTTCGGGTAAATCCGACGCATCCCATTCCAATGATGGCAGACCTACCTGAATACCGAGTATCGGAAGCAAAGGCGTTTGTCCACACTGGAGTGGATTATGCTGGTCCCATCCGCATAACCCTCACTCGTCGCAGAGGCCAACACGCCCAGAAGGCGTATATCTGTTTATTCGTGTGCTTAGTAACCAAAGCCGTCCATGTAGAGTTGGTCGCTGATTTAACCTCTGATGCCTTTTTAGCCGCGTTTAAACGTTTTATCTCGCGTCGAGGGCCAGTATCTTGTCTCTATTCGGACAATGCTACAAATTTCGTTGGCGCTAAGGCCCAACTAGATGAACTTTATAGATTCTTAATAAATTCAAGTTTCAATTCATCTCTTTTACATGAGTTGTCAACACGCCGCATAATGTGGAAAATGATCCCACCTCGCTCCCCACATTTTGGCGCCATGTGGGAAACGAATGTTAAAACGTTAAAAACGCACCTTTATCGCGTGATCGGAAGTCAGCTTCTCACTTATGAGGAGTTACAAACTGTACTCATTCAAATAGAGTGCATTATGAACTCGCGCCCTCTGAGCGTTTTGTCTTCCGATCCCCATCCCGAAGTTATTACTCCCGCTCACTTTTTAATGTCGACTCCATTGCAGTACTTGCCGGCAGCCGATTTGTCTGGTCAGCGCATTAATTTGTCGCAGCGCAAACAGTTGTTAGATGGTATGGTCCAATCCTTCTGGAAGAAATGGCACCTAGAGTATCTGCATACGCTGCAAGTCAGACAAAAATGGGCAACTCCTGACAAACCCGTAGAAGTTGGAACTGTCGTACTTGTGGGACAGGACAATTCAGCTCCTCTAAGTTGGCCATTAGGAGTTATAACTGAAGTTTATAAAGGCACGGATAATGTCAGTCGTGTTGCAATGGTAAAGACGAAGTTCGGTAATTTTAAACGTGCCGTCGCTAAATTATATCCTATTCCAACGCAATAAACATTAACTCTTATATAATACTCGTAGTCTTTAAGGTTTAGGAAATACATTAAATAACTTATATCGTTTGTTTCTCGCATTCAGTCATAAAACTTAGATTTTCTTTGATCAAAATGTAGGTCAGTAAATACTTATAATTTTTCACTTTTCCTTTTGAAAGTACTTGCGTCCTTCCAAAGCCCCCGAGCATGGTGAAGCGTCAATGTTTTTTCAATACAAAATAAAATAATAATATTTTAGGATTTTTCCACATAATATAATATGTTAGTAGTTCAAATTAAATATTTTAAGTTGTCTATTGATGAATCCTCGGACAAATACATTTTGCATCAGCAACGCCCTCGTATCGAAACTTTCTTGAGTTTTTCGCAACATGACCATAGATGGCATGAGTGAGACTAGCTCTGTTCCCGTCGCCATAAGAAAAGACACTGTGTGTCCTGTGCTCCGCTTTTAAAAATTCCGTTTTTGGTGAATTCTTGAATATACTTGTAAAATAAATGGACCTGCATCTGCTATTCGTTGAGAACTTATAGTGCAGTGTTTATTTTTGGAGTTTTAACCATTCCACCGGTGGATTTAAGAAGATTTTGCTCGCCGGCCGGCAGCTATACCTACAAGCCATCACGCGCGCATGAACGAGGCTGACCATCTCCCTGGGTCTGAGTGGGATCTCTGGATTGTCAAGGTACGTGGGCCTGTTTTGCTGCTAATAATAATATTTTGGTATTGGTTTCTCGAGGATTCACCAATGGAAAAATTAGTCTATTTTTGAGGTCCGCCATTACACTTTTACATAGGTTCTTATTTCAATTTTTCTCACAACTTTCACAAAGGTGCAGGCTATTTACACGCCTCACCAGAATTAATATTTCTTTTTGTACACAGATAAATAAGTGTCAAAAATACTGCCACAAAATACGATGTATGAGGACCTGGGTTCAGTTCTCAAGTCGAGAAAATTATTACTGAGTTTTCCTCAGTAACAGCTAGGAGAAAAGAATTATGCTCAGTTTTATGATACTATCATAACAGGCAAATTATGGGCGTACAAGTAACACACACAGGTACCATTCAACAAAAAGAGATACGCCAACATTAGAAAACCGTTTTAACCTTGCTGTCTGCATACATATCATTTTGATATCCGTACCTCAGATTAAACAAATCCATTTTGTTAATCTGAAGTCCGTTTATACAGCTCTGCCTCAATGAGTAAACGTGTTTAAAAAGATGAAAATCTGTCTAAAAAGTAAACATAATTTACGTTGAACCACAGGATAATAACCCTGCATCGCTCACCAGTGACAAAAATACTAATAGTAATACAAAAAAAAAAACAAAATCCATTGGCGGCCACCGCCGTTTCAAATCTGACCTTTACTTATCAAACGGCTAATGGACGGCCATCGTCAGATTATCAACGGCAACATTAACATAATCCTTACAGCCGCATAGCCGTCCTGTCTATTAGACTTTCACTTCGATAATTGTCAAGTCGTTTTGTTACAAAAAAAAAATAGACGACGATGACCTCTGTGTTGCGAAAGTGAATAGGTACGAGTATCTGTGGATTTTTGACCAGTCCACTTTCAAAGAAAGAGCTGTTATTTTTTGTATTTTTTTTTATTTGGGGTTGATTATTACCCTTCACAGTTTGCGTCAAGTAAACCACGAAAACTATGGCTCGATACTTAATCGTAACTGCAACGCCCGAAATTCTGAATTTGAAAAGTTCTAAACTTTCAAAGATGTGGGGTGTACTGAACACACGTGACCAATTAAGGGTTAAAATTCGAATTACTTTTATCAAAAGCAAATAATAGGTATAAAAGTATATAAAAGTCGAAATAAGAAAATGATCCTTTTTATCTATAAATATGATTAAATATACAGTAGTTTTGCATATTAAACTAATTGAAAAATCAAATCTCAGTTCATTAACCCCTAAATTCAACGGTTTCTAAAAATTGCGCTCATGAAAAAAAACTGTTCACATTTTGAACATCACTTCTATCATTGAGTTATTGTATAAGATGTAGTGTAATGTGTAGTCATATCATAAAGTTTTCTGTTGTGGAGAAAAAATTGGTACTAAATCGATTTTTTTCTTGTTTCAGGTAATTGACTATTTCTTCAGGAAAAAAGTTTCAGGATCTACGAGCGACAGTTTTAGTTAACTCTAACTAGTACTGTGTCACCACCGAATAAATTTCTAATTTTAAGAACTATTAGAAGTCTCTACCCTTTATGTCAAAATAGTCAAATCATCCGGCATATAATAAATGTAGTACATACTTACCAAATATAATAATTATGTGCATTGCTATTCACAACTAAATACCGGTTTTCCTTTCCTCATAATAACAAATGACAATCAGCCTCAACCAGGGTGTAAACAGGCGTTTTAAATCACATAACCAGTTGGTCCAGCCGAAATGCCACGAAGCGCGCTCGGCATTACTCGGAATTCCTCGGCACGCCTAGCCTACGCACCCTGCGACCTTCTCAATGCTAATCGGCGCAAGCGCAGCCGTACAATAAGACCGTATGAACGGCCAACACTGCACCCGGAAATTATGGCGATTGGTGACCTTATGTTTTAATAGTTTGAATGGTTCAAGTTTCTTGTAAAAACTGTCGTATTGGATTTGAGAGTGGGGCCGTGCAAATTGGATAGCATTGTGTATGACTAGAGAGTCTAAATTCAAGTGTGCGTCATTATATGACAGGCCTGTTGGTCTAGTTGTTAGTGACCCTGACTGCTATGCCGGAGGTCGTGGGTTCGATTCCCACCCAGGACAAATATTTGTGTGATGAGCACGATCATTTGTTCTGTGTCTCGGTGTAATTTATCTATAATATTTATGTATTTAGAAAGTTGTCTAGTACCCATAACACAAGCTCTGCTTAGCTTGGGACTAGACGGCGTTGTGTGATAGTTGTGATAATGTTTTTTAAGCATTTATGCTTAACGAAAAGTTTATTAAAACTATTTGACCTTTATCTAATGAATATTAAACGTTCTTGAGCTTCCCACACTGAACAACTGTTAATGTAGTAAACGAATGCAGTGCTTTTAAATTAAATATAAATGGTACAAGGTGGGTAGTATAAGATAGAAAGCGCAGCTGAATGGGAGGTGCCAACGATTGAGCTGAGCTTAACCTTCCCCCAGGCGTAGCATGGCGCCGTAGAAAGGGGTTTTGTCGACGGAAGAATAGACAAAATGACAGAACGTAGAAATAATTTTAGCGTTTTAAGCATGGTAATGTAAAAAATATAGAAAATAAACGTTCTATTCTTCAATAGTGTACGAATGGTGTCATATTTGTGCAAAAAAACAGTCGATTTGTTTAGAAATAACGATGAAATAACTTTGTCTTTTCTTCGTAGAATAGAGATAGAATCGCCATGCTACGCGTGCAGGTTAAGTCCAATGGTGGACTGCTAAAGGGTGGTTTTAATGAAAGGATAGGTAAGTATCCTAGAACACCTTGTCCCATCCAAACAAAATTTTACCTTTTCAAGATCATTTCTAAAATTTAGTCCTCGCTATACACATTTCCACCAACAGTAGCATTTGTCCTTTATTATTTTGCTATGCATACATACAACTAAAATGACCAAGCTCTCCCATATCGGCACTAAACCAAAAGTAAACTGAACTAGAATTGTGCAAACTAACAATTCTATCATGGATATAGAAACGTAATGTGCCGCAAGACGCTGAACAATGAGCACGCTGCCATAGTTCCTTTACGAGGAATAGAGACTTCGACTCTGTATTTGGAACCGCGTAATGTATAGTGACGTATGAATCGATGAGTGTTGATTGGTTTTCATAATACAACACCATGCCTGTTATTTTAGAAAGAGAAGGATAGAAAATGTACCTATTATTTTACAGCCATTTTACGCTAATTGTGCTTTAGAAACATATAAGCTATCTATGAATCATGTTATTTATGGAAAAAGGCAAACGTATAACCTAAATTCACAAATCTACCTGACACGGCCTGCTATTCAAAAATCCTAAGGGCGCACCCTCACCCCGAGCATTCACATGTAATGTAACGTTACAGATTCGAACATTCGAAGACAATAGAGCATCAAATTGCGCACTTTTATGTTACATTACAGGTGAATGCTATGAATGTTTGGGGCAAGAAGTACCTCAATGTCTGCTAGAACAACGATGTTTTTGAAGAAGAGAGATTTTCAGATTTTTACTATGAAAAACACTACCTTTACGATGGAACAACTATCAGAGATCATGCTATTCCTACCTTTTCTAAAGACAATGCAAAAGCATAAAGACGGAGAAGTTAACGTTACGTCTTGCTACGCAGTGAGATTTCAGATTTCTGCACTTTCTATGTTGATTTACAATGAAAAGTTTTATTGTTATAGCGCACAATAAGCTAGAACCATTCTCGATACTTATAGGGAATGATTGTACCAGTAGCACTTAAGCAAGTGTTGTTATAAAACCACTTGGATCTCGAAAATCGCAAAATGAAGCATCTTTTAGTACAATGTTGTGACTGAATCAAAATAATTTATGCGATTAACAGAGTGATGTGCGATGTTATGTAGAGGATTAAATCAAGCACTGAGGAGATTCAGGCTCTAGAAGTCTAGACGATGATAATGACAGATAAACATAGTATTTTAAATTAAATAAATTATAAAGAAGACAGGGAACTGCTCATACAAGCTACACACAAAATAATAACTCCGTCTAAGTCTGCGATAATCGCCGCGGTGACGGTTGACAACACAGAACGCACATAGTACATTCTGCCTCTAACATCTGTCTGTCAAAGCGACACTTTTTACGTAAATCTCAAGTTACAAGCACAACTTTCGTTGTCTGTTTCACATTGTTTATATCCCACTACGACCATAAAATTGTCAAATGATAATCTTTTGAACATAATGGTTATTTTACACTTTATAATATTGTCTTTAAAATTGATAATAGCGAATGTATAGGCGTTAGAGGGAATAAATAGATTGTTTGACAGACGCAGCGTAAAGTAAATAAATGATTGCTAGGGAGATGATAATCTTGAAGTATTTTACACTTAAGACAATTGCGGTTATCGGTTGTATATTAGAAGCTGTTTCTAAGCCTTACAAGGAACTGATTTATGAACTGAGATGAATTTAATCGGGAACATTTTATGCTAAACACTTGCATCGGCGCAGGTTTGTTTTGAGTTTTAGTCAGTTGAATCTAAATGTTGAAGAACACTAACAAATTCTATGAACAATTCGATCGACTTCATATGAGATCGTCTATCTAATACGCAACATATATTGTAAATATGTTCTAAAATAACAGTGATATTAATAAAAAAAACAATAAAAACAGTGAAAAACACCTTTTGTACATTTTATTTTCAATATTACCGTGTAGCTCTTTCTATAAATAATCTTTTATTTATATGTATCCAATATTTCTATAATATACATTTATTATACAAATCCAACATGGAATTAATATTGAATTGCAACATATTTGACACTTCCAACTAGTAAACATTCAAGAAGAATGTAATATCCTTTTTTGGCAGACAAATCCGGATTTACTGTCAAAATGATTTAACGGCCATTATAATGAAAGTTGGACATCGTATATAAGACTATAATGATGTCGTGTTTCGTTGGAAATCTAAATAACATTAAGATTTTAAATCATCATCATCAGCCGGAAGACGTCCACTGCTGAACATAGGCCTCCCCCTTAGACCGCCACGCCGAACGACAATTCGCCACTTGCATCCATCGGTTGCCCGCGACCCTCACGATGTCGTCGGTCCACCTAGTGGGAGGCCTACCTATGCTGCGTCTTCCGGTCCGTGGTCGCCACTCGAGAACTTTTCTTCCCCATTTTTTAAATCAGAATGTAGGTATTTCGGTATTGTCTAAATTATTACTTAAATAATCCATTGTGTTCTTATAAGAACACGTACTCGTATTTAGCAAAGAGTTTTCTTTATGATATCTGAAAATTATGTACTCGTATTATTATGAAAAAATAAGGATCCGATTTAAAATGACTCCAGAAAAACTTTAACCAGACATAATTGCTTTTAAAAACACAAACTAAAACTTATTGTATTGTTTTTAGTAAATACAGCTAGCTAACTATAAATTGACCTTGGCTCACCTTGGCCTTTGTCGATTAAGGCCATGGTTAGCATAAAACAAAAGAAATGACAAAACATTCCTAATACTATACTGACATGGATAGTGTAAATGCACTACCTATTTATATTGATGAAAATATGTTGATACAAAAATGTTAGAATTGTATCCGTTTATGGTTTATACAGATCCATGCACAGATCCATGTATAACAATATAATTGTAGAAAACTCTACGAATAGCCCACATATTCGTATCGAAACAAGTCATGTCTCTTAATACAAATTCTATTCAAATTCCCTACGTCTTCATAAATATCACAGACACTTTCTATAACGCAACGCCTCCGCCAAAATTGACATTTACGTCCTAATACGGTCCATTTGCTGTTGACAGGTGGGCCATTGAGTCAGCGGAACGAGAAATTCCAAACGAAATAAAAAACATATACCAAAAATAGTATAATTTGTTTACTATCTTTGATTAAATGTATATCTCTGATTGACCACTGAGGAGTTCGTGACTCAATAATAACGGTCCTATGAGTTGATTTTAAACGTTAAGCCTTTGGTCCCGACTGTCATTTTTATAACTTTGAAGGTCGTTACAGGTAGTCAGTGACCCGAAGTCTGACAACCAATCCTGCCAAGTGGTACCGTATTACCAAGTACTAATAGCAACTGGACTATGGAGGTCCGGTAGGCAGTCGCTCCATGTAAAATACTGGTGTTGTGCTGCATTCAGTTAGTTTTGGAGCCGACAGGTAATGATACTAGATATTCTACAGAACAAACAATCACTAAAGATTATATTCTCTATATTTCTCAAGTTGTCTCTATATTTTTGCTATGTATTATCAAAAAAAAAAAAATACAAAAGAAACAACAAAATCGCCAATTTCGGAGCCTCTTCATATAATTCTGACAGCTCATAAATAAATTGACGAACACTCAAAAGGTGGACGGGTCAATTAAGACGGAATTCAAGAAATAATGCCGTTTCTTCATATTATGGTGAACTAAAGGAATTTGGACTAAATTGAATGATCATAGCACTTTTTTTTTTGCGTGGTAAAATCATCAAATGAGTCCTCCCACCCCGGGCAGGGCGGGAGGGACTGTTAGACTTGTACTGACTATAATCCACGGTGTCCTTCAATAGTCCTTTATGTTCCGGGGTCACGGTAATGAGATAAGTCCCGCGACCCCGGCAGGCTTTGGCCCTCTAGAGAGGGGGCCACGTCAGTATGCTGACGCTCTTTGAGGCGCGTGTGGAACACAACGCGCCGTTGACCCGGGCATGGTCCATGGTCAGGCTGCGAGTTGCCCTTTTACTCGCCGCCCGCATGCTCGCGCCTACGGTGGCCGGAGATCGTCTTGCGATGATCACAGCACTTTGAAATCATTTGAATGTAGGTAATTTCATTCTTGCTTAACTGTTTCTTTTTTTTTTGAGCAAAAAGTGTAAGTACGTAATTGAACTAATGATGAACATAAGTTCAATTATGTACCATAGACCAGTAATAGTACGAGTACTTTCAATTTCATTCTTTCTTTATCATAATAAATCTGCAAAGCAAATTGATTAAAAAATAATATTGCCATATTCATTGTCACACACACAAAACAAACATTACTTACTAGACGTTGCCAGCGACTTCGCCCGCATCATCATCATCATCATCAGCCGGAAGACGTCCACTGCTGAACATAGGCCTCAACTTAGACCGCCACGCTGAACGACAATTCGCCACTTGCATCCATCGGTTGCCCGCGACCCTCACGATGTCGTCGCCCGCATAATAAAAATTAATCCCACGGAAACGTTACTATATGTTATTCCAGACTATAAAAATTCTATCTCTGAGCCTTTCATCATGATCCATGCATCCGTTCTGACGTGACTGAGTAACAAACATACATCCATCCAAACTTTAGTATTTATGTCGTATTAGTCTTAGGGTGAAGTTATATTATATAGCCGTCCTCGGTAACTGGGCTATCAAACACAATTTTTTTTTCGCCCCGTACTTAGTTATTTATCATCAATGTACCTTCTTTCCTCTACCCTTATTTTTTAAAGAAAACATAATATGTACATATTTATTATGTTATATACAACATATTTTTTTGTTTATGCGAATCCCGATACACCTGTCTAGTATTTTTGTATAAAGAATCTATGTACAAAATTTTAAAACCGTATCATAAAAAATCACAAAATTATAAGCTTGTATGTTACCCGGTTGTCCGTTCAAAAACATGCTCATTTCGCGGTACACCCGCGTAAACCGCGTCTCCTGTGTTATACGCTCGTGATAATAGTTTGGCAATAGGTACCTAACCGTACGTTGATTGTATTGTAATTAACTGGTAATGAAATTTAATTAAAATTTTTTGAAAAAAAAATATAACATGGTGTAAAAAATTATTGTAATCGAATCAGTTACTGATTCTGAACAAACTATATTCAGGTTTCGCATTATACTTAAAATAATGTTGTATTTATACATATAATGTAGTGTAAATTATCTATATGATTTCAATTGTTTTATTTTTAAATTTTGTACAGTACCTAGATAATATGTATTTTCAGTGCACCACTGAGTATCTCCCCCTTTTTATTGTAAATCCATAGTCCACTAACAGGTTGTCTGGAAGATATCGCTGTTAGCGATAAGACCGCCATTGTAACCCTAGTATTAGCAATTTTATGAAAACACTTGTGTAACGATTTTGGTGTACAATAAAGTATATTCTAAAATATTTTTCCAATTCGAACCAGTAGTTCATGAGATTAGGTCGCAAAACCAAAAAAAAAATATTTAGCCATATAATACAGTAGAGATTTTATAGTTTTAGCTAGCGTCTTACAGTACCAACCAGTGTAAAATATGCAATCGCCGTAGAACAAGCCTATCCCCAAAGTATGTAGTTTCGCCATACTAGTCCAAGGGGTTAAGATTTGATCCCGCGACCTCTCGACCGCCAGCCAGCTTCGTACTCATTAGGCTATTGTCGTGTTAAGTGTTAGAAAATGTGGTCTTGCCTTCTCTGATCGAATATATTATAATTGATTTCCTTATAAATGGTCAAGCTAAAGTTTTCGATGATAAACTTATAGAAAACGTAGGACGCGTAATGTTCTATAGAGAAAGGATTTGTATTATTGTTTGTACTGGAACGATTTCCAAAATTCTTTCACCTACAAAAAAATACACTGCATTATCAGCAAGGAGGGTATTTTTTTTGTTGGTAAATTATTATTTACCCTTTAATTCTGTATTCTAAAACAAATTAAAAAAAACACAGCACACGCTTAGATTTTTGGTTTTTGGGGATTTTGATAGTTTTTTTTTACATAAAGTTTTCTTTGTTGTTTTTCTTTATATAAATTTGTTTGTTGGTAATGTGTGTCAATAAATCCCTTTCTTTCTTTCTTTTATATCTGCATCTTGCACTAATCGCATAAACAAAACATATTCTTGCATAAAACAAACAATATCTTTTGATAAAAGTTGCTCCCCACTCTAAGAATTTCTCCTGTATCTTGGGCCCGTTTACAAACATTTTAACTCACATACACACGAAAACCCGGAACAAGTACTTGCAGATCTAGAAATATTTATTCCGTGCGGGAATCGAACCTGTAACACGCAATGCAACAGTGAGTCACTCAGCTATTGCGCTGACCTATAATTTAAAAATAGTAAAATCTACCACATCCTGGAACAATGTGCTCCACAGAAATAAATATAAATGTACAGTTAACAACACAAATGCCAGTAGTTCTTTGCTAACCTTTGACCTCTGACCTTCAAGACAAAACAAAGCAATCCTTCACATAAATAAAGTAATTATTCATACTAAATGCGTAGATACAAAAAAGTACAAAATATGTACTACAATATACGAGTATGTACTACGTACAGGCCGATCTTCCGGGGTAAGCCGCGCTTGCTGAGGTTGGTCTGTGGATGGGTGACCATCTGACATAGCGAGTTTCCTCCGTGTCTCGGAAAGCACGTAAAGCCGTTGGTCCCAGCTGTCATTTGTAGAACTTGGACAGTCGCTAATCACAGTCAGAAACTCGAAAGTCTGACAACCAGTCTTACCATGGGGTATCGTATTACCCAGTTACTGGGTTGTCCGATAGGCATAAACCGACCCCAATAGTTGGGAAAAGGCTAGACAGATGATGACTTTAAAGCTACTAGGAGTTTGCACAGAACGAATTAGAACTAAACCTCCTCTAGGTTGACCTGTGAGATACCATTAATAAAAACGATACAAAAAAAGAAATGAAGGAATCTTGACAAAATTTAGAGAATAATACATAGGATATCTTTCATCCCTATTAAGTTCCCGTCGGATAATTGTTCGAGATACGCACGGGCGAAGACAATGAAAGACAAGTGTAGGTATTATAGAAGTTCATCAAAAGTCACAAAAATAATAACTTAGGTATTTAAATAAGTCAAAGTTATGATGATTTAATAATAGCAAAAATTCTATAGTGCCGGACATGATTGTCCGAATTAGGTAAAAATCTATATAATTTTAAGTTTCCTTGATAAGTTGTAGAATGTGTCACGGCGCCCACGCGAGACTTATTGTAATTTTACCATAAATCGGCGATATAGAGCCTTTGACATACTGAGTACACGCCACGAGAAATGGTATTATGATATTGATACAATCAATTATTTATCTATTTATAGTTTGTATAATTATAATATTATATTGTACTGTAACATCAATCAATTAATAAACTGATTAATACAAAAACAGTTGTTCGAATTTCATATTGTTCCACTGAGGAAAAACTGGGTCAACATTACACCTTTTACATAGAAATCAAAGGAAGGAAGGAAAAATATATTACTAAAAATGCAGACATGTAAGCAGCTAGCGTTATTTGACTGACTTCGAAAGAAGAGGTATGCATTTCATTAGTCAGACGTGCATTTTATTTTTGGTAAACAGTCAAGTGTGGAATCACACTGCATATTTATGTAAATCAAGTGATTACGTTCATCTCATGGACCGATATCTAATCGATATCACCCGATCGAGAGCCGTTGCATTATTCGGCTATCGGTACCAAATCGATTCCCATAACGTACGCTCAGTATGTTATCTATATAAATCTATAATGGCGGTAACACGGTAGCTGGCACTACGAATCGATGCATAATTTATAAACGAATAATTTAATAGAATATCGACCTTATTATATTTTACATTATTACACTGATTTAAGAATACTATTAAACTGATTTACGAAATAAATTATACCTGATGATCGTTTAGTGTTGTGCAGACTATAATGGGTTAATAAGAATGTAAATTATTGATATTAGGATTATTAATTTAGTTTTGTTTGGCGATAAAATGTTGTGACAATGTCGCTGCTGCTTTTAGTGTGAAAATGATAGATGGAAGGTGTCCCGATGAGACTGTTTTATTGCTGTTGCTTTTTTCCAATAAATTTATTTACTTTTGTAAATAAAATTAAATACATTTAAAAAATAAATAAAGATACATTTCAACCATTAAGTGAAGTTTTTATTTATTTTTTCGATCCATGCCTGAATTCTGATTTCTGACGAAACCGAGGCAATGCGGATCTGAAACGGCAAATTACCAATACTTCTAATGATTCACTTCTTGTAAGAATAATAGAAGAATAGCCAATGACGTTGCTGGAAATGCATGAAGTGAATCATAAGGAATATTGCTTAAAGTAGTCGTTTTCGACTCGATGAACATATTATTGGTATGCAAAATTCTAGACAAAGTTACAACTTACAACTGACCTTTTCAACCACATTGCAGTGAGACATAATCAAAACATCTAGTCTTGTTGAAAAACAAATAACTTAACTAGTAAGTATACCTTATATCTTAAAAATACGGGTATTATTAATTTACTTGTCATTTTATAGTTAGTAGGTATAATGGGAAGGTGTGTGCAAATTATATTCTTTTATTCATTTCATTATTTATTAAATACATTTTAAAATATTTTTAATTAATAAAAATATAAAACCATTAAAAAATGGTAGCCTACAAACATCAGGATCAGGGTCCAAGCTGCTTCGTTGGTTAGAGTTCACAACAATACTGCATTCTGTATTCTCTTGAGCGAACCGCGCAATTTATATCATTATAAAGTATTACTTAAAGGCAATTATGCTCATGGATATGCCAAAATTGCATTACGAATTTATTACAACAACAAAACCTTATTTTAAATAAATTAATTACACTTTAAAATAATTTAAATTAAAAGCGCCATTTATTTAAAAGATTATGGAGGTTAAAGTAATGTATAAATCCAATAAAAGCGTTGCTTGCAATACAAGAAGATCCCGTTATTTTAAACCTTATTCATAAAAACGCAAGGTACACAAATATTTGCTTATTACCCGTTTTTTTCATTACATTTCTTAGTTCGACCAAATGTTTAGTGGGTTTTTCTAAAACTCACATTCCAGTGGCGGCATAAGGTCGAGTGTTGTACGTATATATGTATCTATGTATATTATAGTGGGTAATACAATAATAAGTTATATTTTTGGACATCACCGCATTGTGCTAATGCATAACGGCGCTACTACGGCGCGGTGGCGTGGCGCGACGCTAGCGTGGCTTTTCTTTGGCGTGTTTTATGTGACAACAAGAGCGACTGCTGAGCATGGGGTCCTGGGTTCGATTCCCGGGCTGGGCAAAAAGTAGATACTATTGACTTTTTCTAAAAAAAAAGAATGTCTTAGTAGATGCCCGGAGTTTGGAATTTGGTGGTATAATATCCCCGTGGCTCAGAAAGCACATTAAGCCGTTGGTCCTGCGCCTTATGTCTCTCCGGTCGTGTCGGATTGCCGTCCGATCGGAACTATGGGACTAAAGGAACAGAGAGTGCACCTGTATACCTGCGCACACACTCGTGCACTATATGTCCCACACAGGTGGCTATCTCCGTTGAGATTGGCCACCTTGGCCGAAATCGGTCAGGAGGACTATATAATTTCATAGAAACACATCAAGGAAATGCCTTTAACGGCCACTGGTACACACAGCTACACATCAAGCTACACAAAACCAGTATAAGCTGACCTTTAATTGTGCGAAAAGATCATACAAAGCGAGGCCAAGACACACTGGTTTTGTATAGCTTGATGTGTATCCCACCGTACAGACGCCAAGTCAACCTACCCCAATCTGTCAAATCGAACATTAATAAATCTATTTAAGTAAATTGACAGATTGAGGTAGGTTGATGTGCTGGCGTCTATACGTCCATGCTTCATGACATTTCGTAATGGCAGATTTATATTGAGTCAGTAACTGACGTCAGTGCTGGCGCCGAAAACTGACTCGTGCTATTTAGACGAGGTCAGTATTACAAGAAATCAATTTACATTATGGCAGTGCCAGGTCAGCACTGACTCGTCAGTGGACCACAGACTACATATCAGTGGACTGACGCCAGTTACTGACTCAATGTAAATCTGCCATAATACTCACTCACGATGCGAACACCAAAGAAAACCGTTTAAACAAACCAAAGTTTTAACAAAATGATCTGGTTTCACAAACAAACCACAATCATAACGACTTAATATTGTGTTTAGTCAAATACCTGTCATACGTATATTATCATCAAATGTGTTTTCTCATACAAAAACACAGTTTAAGATCGAACTAAATGTCGTATTCCAGTGATTTATATGAACACGTTAATGGACACGGTTAAAAGTGATGCAAAATACTGTTAGTGATGCGAAACAGCATAAGAACGTCGTACCTATAATGTAGACTTGCTTTTGCTTGTGGCTTCACCTCCGTTTTTGTTGGACATGATCTATCGAAAACGAATTCACTACTGCGATTATAAAAACCTATATATTATTGTTATTTTCAATAGTAAGTTTGCAATTTTGTCCTACGTATAACTCTTATTTTATCGCAGTTTTGATTGCTCAAATCTACTTATCATTCAACAAATAATAACATTTGTAAAAACCCATCAATTGAAACAAAACTTGCGCTTTAAAAAATAAAAAAAAAACAAATTACTTTATTTGCTGCGCAAATAAGTCTTTTAAAAAAATCAAAAAATGTAAAGGAACTTTAAGAAATAAGGAACCTTACCATTCACAAACAACCTGCAACACTATAAAAATACTCCCACATCAATTAAAGAAGCGTCGCTTAAGAGCAAACAGAACACCACGTGAACGTGGGCTATCTGAACATAAACATAGCCATGTAGCCGTATAGCCTCTGTGCTCTGGCCGACCGAAGCCTCCGTCCACTACCTGTGCTTTTTTTTTGTCAAAGGTCCGATTCGTCGGGTGAAGCGGGTCGCCAGTGTTTGCGCGCACCTCGACTCGGCCGCGCGTACCGTTCTATTTTCAAACCACGCCGCTAAAAACTCCCGACTGTAGTAGTAAACAGGGTTTTAACAGCCAGTGTTTTTCGAATATTTTTTAAAAGTGGAATCCGTTTTTAATTTGGTTTTTTTTTCTTGTGTTATAAACTTTTTGGTTAAAAAACAGTTTTGTTTGGACTTAAGGACGTAAGGTTGTGACCTGTGATGTCATTGGACGGTGATTATAATTTTGACATTCTGTGTTTAAATATTTGAAGTGGCAAGGTGTTGTTTATTTTAATTCAATCATTTTATAGAACCATAGTGGTGATAGGTGATACTGTTTGTATGTCTAGATTTGACTTGGAAAAACTAAGTGATTTTATTTCTCAGTGACAATAACAATATAACAGTTTTTGTTAAACATTATCTACATGTGTATATGCCGTGATTAGTAATGTACCTGAAAATGTACATAAAATCGGAGAGGTTCTACCAAACGCCTGACAATCAGGCGCTCAAAGAAGACAAGTGCTTCTCAGATTACGAGGAGGAATTAGATGACCGTAAGTACCTAAATATTATTAAAAAATGAAATAATTTTGAAAATAAACAAATATTATAGAATATGATTAACAATATACCAGTATTGTTGTGATAATTCTACAACGTAATCAATTAATCATTCTTCCTCTTTTAGACATGTAAAGTAAAGTATCTAAGAATTGATTGAATGCAGACCAATAGTATTAAGCCTTATATTATTATTGGCCGGTCACTAACTTCGACAATACACAGCGCAATAAGAACATTTTGAAAAAAAAAATACTGTACCACAAACATATTAATATAACTAACATCGTCAATTTTATGTAAAGTCACATTATCCTAGTCACATACTAATTATTAGCGTATTATTATTTATTATTAAAGTGAGATATAACGGTGAAGGAAAACATCGTGAGGAAACCGGCATGTCCTAGAACCAAAAATTCGAAGACATGTGACATCTACCAATCCGCACTGGGCCCGCGTGGTAGATTACGGCCCACTCCCTCTCACAGAGAGGAGGCCTGTGTCCCAGCAGTGGGAACATTTATAGGCTGATGATGATGATGATGATGAAAGTGAGATATAATAAAACTACTATGCCAGCACTCATTGTGTTTGCGCGTTGATGTCTTTTGTACGAGGCTTGATACTGCCGACGGAAAGTAACTCCAGTGCCTTATTTAAATTGAAATATTGTTATTTTAAACCAGTAATAAACAATAATTGAATTACTAGCGAGGAAAGCTACATTTAAATAAACAACAATTGTATTTATTTAGTATAGAAACGTAGAATTTCTATAATTAACAGCGTGCTCATGCTCACCTTATTCTTATCTAATCTTAAAAGATTAGTTAAAACTATTTGATTTTAAGACAGAAAGGGACAAGCTGTTAAAAAAAAAAGAAAATAGATAAACAATAAAATAAAAACATTATTTTTATAAACAATAAGCCAAACTGCAAAACTCTAAATTGCCCTAATCAGAACAAACCAATTTTATCATTTCTTATCATTCTAAATTACTTAACTACACGTGCATTAAATATTTCTCCTTTAAACAACCACCTAAAAAAGTCCACAAAGCCAAAATAATCCCGTAATTTCAAATTTAACAGAAAACAGGTAAACGCGAAACATAATCCCTTATGGTCAACCCTTAGCCTGCAGAAGGTACAAAGGGCTCCTTGTACCCGACCAATTAGGGACAATGAAAGGTCCAGCGAAAGGGACAGGTACAAAAAGAGATTAGTTCAAGGGTTTGCTAAACAATAGGGTCAATTGTTTGCAAGATTTCGATTTCCTGTCCGGACTTTAGGACCCACCGCGCTGTTAAGTTTAAAAAAGCGTAAAGGATTTTAGATTTTGCGGTAGGGAATATTCTGGGATAAAAATTTGAATACAGAATTAAAAAGCGATTCTATTTTATATCAAGCTCAACAGAAGTGCTATACTAAGAAATAAAAATACAAAAAAAGTCATACACTGATAAAAAAAAACATAAACTGAGGCAGCCCTAGTAAGTTGTAATAGTACTTCTGCAAATAACATTTATTCCCTCTTCAATCTTCTCTTTTCCTCTTCAATTTCAAACTTGTCATTTTATGTAAACATAAAAATTCTTTGCCGACGACGCGCCGCCGCTGGCTATATTATAATTTCTGCTGATTTCAATTTGACATCACTCGCAAGTGTCAATATCTATTGATGAATTATTATCAAAAGGTTTTGTTATACTTGGGGGTTTGCGACTTAAAAATGTCAATTTGACGTATGAGGTAGAATAAAAAATCTACAGTAAGGGAGGTAAGCCCAAGACGGGTAGCCCGCCTAAAACGGGTATGCATGTTAAATTACACGTCACTAATTGCTAACGAGAATGTGTGCGTGCAGGACGCGTCGCCTCCCCCTATGAGGAGCCACGTCCTGCACGCACACATTCTCATTAGCAAGAACGACGCGTAATTTAACATGCATACCCGTTTTAGGCGGGCTACCCGTCTTGGGCTTGCCTCCCCTAAGCATTATAAAGCGTCAAACACAATTTTTTTTTTTATAATATTTTTCACCATCTTTTAGAAGTCGTTGTGATTGTGAATTTTATCACAATCAATTAATTATATGTTTAAAATTATTACATCGTATTATACAAATAACTACAGATGTATTACAGAAATACCTGGTAGGTTCCTACTACAAAAATCCCGTTTGCCATACACCATACTTCATGCAATATCTTATGGAATGTCGTATCGACAAGCGACAATAATGTCAACACGGAACATCATGAAATCTACTCAAACATTCTTATAAATACCGTTGACTTACCTTATTTATTCCACAAGTAATTTACCTTACATTCCCACATTGCACCCTCAAACATTCGACCTTTTAACAATAGCAAAAACCCAAAAAACAATCCACAATTTTAAACCTTACTCCATTGACACACAAATTACACCATCACCCCATTTTTTTGCAAATTCCCAGAATCATGTACCTGTTTAAAAAAAATAGGGTACCTTGGTACCTGACCTTACCTGAATTGTGTTATTTTTTCAAAAGAGGCAGGAAATCGCGACAATACAGGCGAAACGGTCATAGTTTGGGATAAGTGCGCAGGAGTCTAACAATGGCGCAAAGATCTATTGTAAAGTGCGATTGAATCGTAAAACGCCTTTTTGGAAATGAGTCACGCAGTTTGTAGGAGTGTGCATACATTGTATGTATAATTATATTGTAGTATTTAGAAACTTCTGTACGTGGTATACTTAAATCTATAAGTTTTACTGTACTAAAATGTTTAATGGACTTTTACGATCTGCTCAAATAGTGATATTGTTCATACATTTTCTAAACAGGGGGCCTAACCTAGCCTAAGTAATATTATGAAAAGTGTTTCTATAAATATTAATGGCGTTAAGTAGTAAAGTCAAAGTTACGTTTCGGATCCATCGTTTATTCAAAAATCTCAAAAGTATTTTCATTTAATTCAATACGCGTCTATTATTACTCTTATACCATTATCGAGGTTTACAATAATTGAAAACTAGATACTAAATGTTTAATTATAGTTTTAAATAAGTATTAACTACCTAATTTGTCTATATTAGGGCTTCAGTGAAACAAATTAAAACATAATACAAGCCATTAAACTAAAACGAAGTGTTAAATAAGGTTATCTTGAATGGTAATGATTAATTTTATTGCACTTCGCATCAACTACTAAAAGTATCAATCAAGGAAAACTGTAAAGGACGTCTTTATTTTGTAATTTGACTTTCAAATTAATTATATTATTCTTATAAAACTTTAAATTGATGAACAAATTTTATGTAACCAAATCAATATTTAAATAAAAATAAAATACCCTGTAATTTAAGTTAATCAACTTATTTACACATAATTATTTAGAATTCTAAATATTTCTTGTTGCGATTTTTTTTTAAACTTTTTTTAGCATCGTCTGATACTGTTATACAACCTATAATTTCCGAGTTTTTTTTTTTTTTTTTTTTTTATAATAAACAGGATCTAAAACCGAATGAGTATATTATATGCATAAACTTAGGCGTTTCTTTTACGATGAGCTGTTCACTTACTCATTTCTTTATTCTCAATTGTTTTTAATTAACTCTTAAAAAAAACAATAACTGTTCAATTAATTTAGTACCAACTGCTAACACGATGTTTAGTCACCTCTAACAGTACCAGTGTTGCAAGCCTCAACTAATAAAAGATTTATGACGTTACCAAAGACAACTTTTTACGATTATTAACAAGAGATAAAATTAAACATGACGCTAATTAAAAAGAAGTGTCACCGCACTTGCCGCTATCTTAGAACTTACTTTCTTACTAATTGTTACAGTAATTTCGAACTTTAGTACGTTGACTTTAAGATGTCAATGTAAGAAAGAATTACTTGAATGTATTACAAATAAGAATGTGTTTTTTTTTTATTCTTGTCTTGTTTGTGTAAGTTTGACTTTTACTTCATTAATCACCTCTGAATAGTGATTTCTATGATACTGTCTTCTTTCTTTTTTATGTAAGTATGATTGTGATAAATATATCATCTTCACGTGTTTCTGTTCATCATCTTCTGGTAACAGAATTAAATTGGAAGCCTCTTGGAACCCCTCAGGCCTTTGACATGGCTTTAATCCTGAATACATAAGTATATTAACATTATATCAATGCGTCGCGATAGTTTAAAAAATATTCTGATTCCATTTTTTAACTTCAACCATCATAATAAGTTATACAGGCAGAATTTTATTTTTTACAACAAAAACATGCAACATCATTATTCTATGTGTCATAAACTCATAAAGAATCATGACAATTGTCATCAAAATGACAGTGATTTCAAATAAAACTGTGCAATTTGCATTATCTCATCAAACATAACTCGTTTGTCAAGGTAAAGGTTATAGTTAGGGCAAAAGGTCGTTGAGAACTGCAGATTCACATTTATGACGCATAGTGTTTATACATATTTATGTATGATATCAATCATGGCACCTTGCAATGTCATTATAGGTTAAAACGGAGTTCATAACACACTATAACACGTGTTCTATACAATTTATATTTAAAGTAGCTGGGACAGATAGCCGGGATATTAAAGCCTACTATATCCCCGGACTGGGAAGGGGGCACCAGACGGTAACCAAATTCAACTATTAATAGTATCTTATTCAAGAAATATTAGGACTGCAAACTTTTTTTTTAAATAGTTATTAACCGACTTCTTAGCCAATTTCATTGACTTTTGTGCCACCGACCGACTTCCGAAATTCCGTCGGACATTGGGAGGTGTCAAAAAGTGTTTAAAAATAATTTGAAAGCAATATTTTTTTTTAAATAATGTTAGAATGCGGTACAATATCTCCTAAACAAAGATTTTCCAGTCATGCATTGAAGCACACACAAAACAACAGAAAAATACCTTTCAAAGAACAACGTACCATAGAATACCCAACAAAAACCAGTAAAACCAACTGAACACGTATGTAAATGTTTGAAAACATAAAAATGTTCGGGCAGGGTCAAGGCGAGGATCAGGGGCAGGGGTCGTGAGATGAGCGCTGATTCATTCGGGCCAGAGGTTCAGCACCTTTGACATTTGTACGTAATCGCTTAACGGCGCATCCATATACAATGTTGTACAGAAATGTAATTGTCAATGCGTTAGTTACAGTGAAGTTCGTGTATGAAGGTTTACTGGAAATTATTTGGAACATGTATTAAAATTAAATGCCAGTTTTTTTTTTAATTTAACATGTATTCTTTTATGGCTACATTTTGGACACACACGATACAGGAGACATTTTTAGTGTAGAGCAACTATTTTTCAGAAAAATAAAACTTTTCCCCTAAAAACCGCATTAACTACCTAAACCTAAAATTAAATCTATTATTTCCTCCATCTCACTTATCACAAAACTTAATATTTACACAAAATCGTCATCAATGCCAAGGTCAAGTTCAAGAGCAAGCAGGTCGTGAGACGCAGGACCGACGCCTGTTGATTCACAGCCGGTCGAAGGTTGCCAACCTCTGACATTTGACGCTCGAAACGTCAAGCTGTTCTGCAAACGAGTTGAATGCAGTAAACACGAAATTAATGAAAGGAGCCAGAGTTTATTTGCAATGCAATTTGTTTTATTTGTGCGTCTTGATTTATTTTGAAAATCATAAAGTGGAAGAGCTTGTTTGAACGCGATAATCTCAGCTTTTTGTGTTGGATAGTCCAATTATCGAGGAAGGATAAAGGCTTTATAGCATCACACTATGACCAACAGGGGTCGAGCAGTGGGGGAGAAAACATGGGGGAACAGCTAGTAAATTATGTAGATATGCTATTTTTGTATTATAACAAAAATTATCAAGAAATAAAGCTATTGTCAAACAGACAGGCGAAGCGAATGCGATCCGAATCCTGTCATATAGAAAAGCGAAAGCGGTCTGATAGTCTATAATTATGACAGGCTTCAAACAATTCCATACATAACAAACAAAAACGTTTCGCTTCGCGTTCGCTTCGCGTTCGCTTCGCCTGTCTGTTTGACAATGACTTAAATCTGTAGGCAGCTGGTAGAGATTTTTTTCTGCGATTAGACGATGGGTTTTAAGTCGAATCTATAGGTAGTTAGTGCGGATTTGTTTCTGTGATTAAGCGATGGGTTTCATTAGATAATTTTTGTGGAGTTATACAGGTCAATTGTGTAGTCTAAATAAATTGCCCTCTCTCCTGGGCATAGTCCTCCCCCATTCCTTCAAATTCTCTCGATGATTATTCTTGCCAATTTAAAAGGACGTTACCAAAGAGTCCCGCCATCTTTTCCTCAACAACTTCATATATTTAATCATTTTAAAGTCAGGCAAATAAGTGTAATAGCGGTGTCCTGTAGCACTTTAATCACCTTTAATTCTATGCATTTATTATCAGGATTTTTTTTTCAACTATTCAAAAATAAACAAAAGTGATCACTCGTATCTCAAAGATGACCCCTGTGACATAATTGTATTTTTATGTAAATCAATATGATCATTTAGCTTAATGCTCGACTGTATTGAGCGTTCCCATGTAAATATTTACATTTATTTGTTTAAACGGAGCCTAATCTACGTAGAGATGGTTTTTTGAATGCTCATCCAAGTAAATGTGCGGTAGGCTAAATGGCTAAATGGTTAAATACCCGTAGCGTATGACTGTTTTGACGTTAATAATTTATTATTATTTTGTCTGACCTTCCGAGGTTCTCACAGAGTTTCACACGAGTTGGGTCGTTCGAAGTTCAAAAGTTCATTTGACATAAAAAATAGTGTTTTTGTTTATGTCATCTTGTAGAGGATAAACAAGTTTTTTTTTTTTTTTTATAGCATAGATTAAAACAGTAAATTTAAATTTGGATATTCAACAAGTTACAGAGTTAGTGAAAGTCTCATTATAATTCGTGTAAAGCACTTTATGTTTACATTAGACAAAAATAAACTTAGACGATTTTAACAGGCTGTATTTTTTGCTCTGGTCTTCATCATTACACATAAATGGCTTGGCAAAAAATCTTATCTTTAAACCTTTTGTAACAAACAGCAAACAAGAAGATTTATTTTCTCCCACATCACTACCGCTAAGTAGCGGTCGTAATTACTCAAAAAAAAAATAAGCGAAAAAGACGACACCTGAACGACCACCAAGGAAGTCGACCCAAGTAGTCAATTTCCACCTTACTTAACTACCGCTGACTGCTCAGAAGCCCGACTTACGCTAACCGCATCACATTTTTTACCTTCCCTAGACGTCGGTATTGTCGGTGACAAGAAAAAACCCTTTTCTCTCTGGTTTACGGAATAATACCCTATTTGGATTCAGTGCGCATCCGAAACATTCTCTAATCCTAAAGAAAAAAACAAAAAAAGTACCGATGGAAGTCGAAACATTCGAATTTCAAACATTGCTAAAGACACTACAATCAGAGAGAACAGACCTAAATGAATGACTGAATGAAACATTAACACATTCATAATAACGATAAATTATTATCATTAACAAAATACATCATTTTTCAAAGTTCAGCAGTGTGCTCTTCTGAATCAAAATCAAGTGTTCAAAAATGGCGAATTGTTTTTTTTTTTTTCACTTAAAAAAAGACTCGTTTTGCTACTTTCTTTTGTTGTAGTTAGACATAAAAGAACTGGCAGAATAAAATCTTGAGGCTTCCGGCGACTGGGACCGCAATAAACTGACACCGCGGTCCCAGTTGCCGGATGCATTTAATTAGGTATAATATTTGTACACCGTCGACTGGGACCGATTCATAAATGAATAAAAAAATCTATTGTTCATGCCAGAACGGTACAGTCAGACGAAAAAGTCTATGGAAATTGTCTTGTTCAATATAAACCAGGAAAAGTATTAGGCTAGCATAGGTTCAAAGTGGTATGTATTAAAATAATTCTCGGTAAGAATAGTTTACCTGAAATTGTCTTGTATCGACACAGAAATATTAAGCCTCAAAATCTTCAGCATCTCTATTATAACTTTTAAAATAATTTTGCAATCTTTCTATTTTAGGTACTATTATAAATCAGAAACTTTGTGACGATGGTTACTTGTTTGTTACTCTTCCACACAAAATACTAGGTACTGAGTAGATTTGGATAAAATTTAGTACACAGATAGTTTATAAGCAGGATTATCACATATAAGACACGTTTCTCCCGGTAGGATAATTTACCGAACTTCAAGCGGGCAACGTCGCGAATATAAGCTAGTTGATGATAAATTAAAATATTCTTTGCTAGATATAGTGTGTGAAGTTTAACTACACATAAACACCCAACGGTATGCCTAGCTAGTTGCCGGAATCGCCGCTGTCGTTCAGGTCGTCGGTTCGAATGCTAATACGGGTTAATTGCAGATTCACAACGACCCTGCTTTAGAAAACAAAGACTTGAGTGGAATTCAAAATCGCCATTCGAAATTCTTAAAAAGTTTTTTTTTTTATGGAGTAGTGATGTGATAGTGTTATAGATAGCTACTAAGTAACTTTCATTTCTTTTTTATAAGATGGAATTTTATGTCAAAGTTTACTTTTGGTATTCTAAAGTTTTAATGTTTCTTCCTCCATGACAATCACTAATTGAAGTGTAGTTTCTTTTTTGTCCATTCGTATATTATGCCTTTGCAAGTCTTTTAAAACGTCTAAGTCTTTCAGTCACCGGTACGACGAGGTTCTATTTATTTTTGAATAAACGTTGCGCCGCTCTAGAACTTCACCCTATAGATATCGTAGATGCGTTTACAAACTAATTCACATACTCATCACCCTATAGATGTCGTGGATGCGTTTACAAACATTTAAACTCACATACTCAAACTACTAGACCCGGAACAAATATCTGTAAGCCATGAAAATACTTGTACCATGCGGAAATCGAATCCGCAACACTACTAAAATCGACCGCTTAACCACTACGCCAATCGTATTGAAAAAAGGTAAAAAAGTATTCCCGTATAATATATTCTGTCCTCGGTAAAAATCCCGTTGAAAGACCCGCCTTGTATACGAAAACATCGCGTAACCCCACACATGCCACAATACAGGTGCTCTCTCGTCCGGTCGAGAGGTTGGCCCTCGCTGGCCCAAGCTGGCCCTTAGTGGAGCAAATGTTTTGCTTTGGACACAAACGTTTGACCACACGTCAAGGGCACTCCTTATTAAAGGGCCTAGTGAGGGGACGTGACTGAAATAATTGGTCGATTAAATATAATTTAAATGGAAATATGACATGGTGCGTGGAATTTAATTTGACAAACAAGTTGAGGTAGATAAAATCTCTTGTGTCTTTGAAAATGTTTTACTTTTCGCAGATACTTTCACTTTATCTACACAACATCAATTTATTTTTTACACACACCCTATAGTTTTAAATATGCTTAAATCCAACATTGATAAGTGGTATAGATTGTCAATTTTAATATAAATAAATAAACATTTTTAATTCGAGTTCATTGACTCTTAGATTGAAATAATAATCAATTAAATAGAATTCTTATCTAATTTAGCACTATAAGATGAAAAAAAAATGTTTTCGATGAATTCAAAGCTCACTTATTGTTTTTTTTTTTTAATAACATGACGTGACTTCCGTGCTATAAACAAAGAAAAATCTTGACCTCTAACTGTCAACTATCGACGATATCGATAATCGTCTAACCACATCACTATTGAAGCCGTTCCTCGGAATCTTAACGACGCTAACAGTTTAGTGGTAAGCAGGTGACGTAGTGAGTCAATGTTTGTGTTAGTATGTTACATTAGTTTGTATACCCCACGCTTGGGACGCCAGTACTGTGTGCAGGCAGAGAAGTAGGTACTTAGAGAATGCTTGCTTTATTTTTGGAGCGGTGACAAGAGACAAGATTATTTGTTTATGATGTTTTGAAACAATGGTAGTCGATGACATTTGTTTTCGTTTTACAAATAATTTGTAATGTAATAAATTCTACATCTATTTCTTAAATTAATAATCCATTTAAGGTGCAGTCATACCGATAAGGATAGATAGATTTGTGGATAAGACTTTGGACTCCAGATTATGACAGATAATGTGCTGAAATGTCTATCAAAGTCCAGAGTCCAAGCCAGTCCGTTTGTCTCAACGTCCACTAAATTTAGTAAATAGTAAAATAAAGACGGATACTTATTTTTCTGCTATTATCCATCTACCCGCATACCAATTTATTTAAGATATAAGTACGCATAGCTACACATGAAGCTATGTAAAACCAGTATGAGCAGACCGTTGAACGTATGGAAAGATCATATGAAGCGAGACCACGATAAACTGGTTTCGTATAGCTTGCTGTGTAGCCGTGTGTACCTTTGTTTCCAATTATTATATTCATCATCATCATCTCAGCCATAGGACGTCCACTGCTGAACATAGGCCTCACCTTTAGATCTCCACATATACCGGTCGGAAGCGACCTGCATCCAACGTCGTCCGGCGACCTTTATAAGGTCTTCTGTCCACCTAGTTGGTGGACGTCCTACGCTGCGCTTGCTAGTCCGCGGTCTCCACTCTAGCACTTTATTATATTATTTCGTACTAAATCGAAAATTGCTCTGCCGTTCAGTTCCAAATTACGAAATAGGTACTACCTACCTAATATTCAGTTTACCCAATACCTAAGACTATTGTATCTTAATCGTTGCAATCTAAATCAAGTTAAGCTTGTTCTACACAGTCAACACAAACAAAAGCATTCTTATAGCAGCGTTTGGTTGCTTGCCTTACAAGGCCGCAACCTGCCTCTACCACAACGCAGGTGGTTGATTGGCTATCACGACACTAGTACTAAGTAACCGCTGCCGGATTGATCTATATTCTAATAAAATTATTAATAGATTTGTGTAAAATCTTAAATAGAATATTGTATCTCGATCTTACAAGGGCAAACAGAAAAAATACAACGTGCGATGGCTCAAAGATTGGCATTTTTTTAAAGACTAAGGAAATATAGTTTTCATGACTACTAGAATATTCCTAGCCTTGTTCTTTTAAAGATTCTTAACACAGGATTTTACTATTGAGCCAAGAGAAAAAAGATGAAAATAATTACGTTTTTAACCGACTTCAAAAAAAAGTAGGTTCTCAGTTCGACCTGTATGTATGTATGTATGTTTGTCCGCGATTATCTCGCGATTGGCAGAACCGATTTTGATGCGGTTTTCAGGAAAGTGTTCATTACATTCTGGAGAAGGTTTTAGTATATAATACTAATGGATATCCCGTGACGTTGCCCGCGTGGATCCGTTTTTGCTTACTTGGGTTGTAGATTTTTAGAGAGGATTGCATGTTTGTCTGCTATTATCTCGCTTTCGGCTGAACAAATTTTGATGCGGTTTTCAGAAAAGTGTTTGTTACATTCTGAGGAAGGTTTTAGTATATAACAATAATGGATATCTCGTGAAGTTGCCCGCATAGACCCTTTTTTGTTGCTTACTAGGATTGTAGATTTTCAAAGACGCCGATTATACGAGTATGAAGATTTTTGTTGAATATCTAAACTAAAAAGGGGAAAATAAAAAACTTTTTGAAAAAAAGGGAACCGACTTCAAAACCAAACACAAAAAAAGTGTAAAATAACTTTTCTTTCGGAAGTCGGTGGCCATAGTCAATGAAATAAATAAAAACAAAGCCACCGACTTCCGAAAGAAAAGTTATTTTACTCTTTTTTTGTGTTTGGTTTTGAAGTCGGTTCCCTTTTTTTCAAAAAGTTTTTTCCTTAACATGCCTTGTTTGATAAATATTGAATCGGTTTTGTTGTCTCTTCTTAATAACATGCAAATCGCGATTTGTTTATATCATAAATTCTCATTAAAACTCTTTACTCCATAAGTCCATACGTATGCCTCCGAAGCGTATGGTTGCTTCGACCCACAAGGTCGGACAACCAGCCACTACCGGCAACATGCAGGTGGTTGCTATACAAACACAAACACCACTGTTTGAACAGTGGACCGCCCTCGGCTGGGCAAACAACAGGTGCCGAGACGTGCCTGGGATAGTGTGGAGTGCCCAAAGAAATATGTATGCGTAGATATTGGTTGTTATTGGGCAATATTGCTCAGGTGGTGTGTAAATGAGTTTGTGGTCGTATAATACTGAATATACATAATTTATGTCATCAGTAATATGCTCATGAATGCGGTAAACATACAAATTTCCCATGGGTGTAGTCTGAAATTACAGATATATAAAATATATTGTTATTTTCTATTTAAAGTTTCATAACTTTTTTTTAAAACCCAAACTAGGACTGTAATAATCTTACGGACTAATTTCACTCTGTTTCTTGGTTGTCCTTCGCATTCCAGAGCCATAGTTTCCCTTTTAAGCCAGACAGCGAAATACATCCTAGATAAATAACTGCAACAATAAATAGTAAAACCACAAAACTCATCATCATCAGCCTATAAATGCTCCCACTGCTGGTACACAGGCCTCCTCTCTGTGAGAGGGAGTGGGCCGTAATCTACCACGCGGGCCCAGTGCGGATTGGTAAATGTCACGTCTTCAAATTTTTGGTTCTAGGACATGCCGGTTTCCTCACGATGTTTTCCATCGCCGTTTTGAGAGCAGTGGTGTTGAAATAAATTACACAAAGTAATGCGCCTGACTGGGTTCGAACCCACGACCTACAACTCATAAGTCGAGGCCGGTACCACTGGGCCACCACTGCTCTCCACACCACAAAACTAACTACGAGTAAGAAATCATACTGAGCAGATAATTGTTTTATACGTTCAAATAAACATTATTCCAAATATTTTATGAGCCTATGTGTAGCAGTAAAACGTGGTAGTCTATTTTGATTGATAGATTGATAAAATTGATTGAAATCAAACTAATTAAATTATATATCGTTACATAACTCGCAATAACTTTAACTATCCCTTTATTGAGATCTTCTTTAATTTGAATTTACAATTACATAATAAACTAGCTACTGCTAGCCGCTTCGCCCGATTAAAACTCGCACTAATTGTCCGACATTATGCTACCGGGATAAAAAGTTCTATGTTATAGAACTTTCTATCCAGACTGGAATCTACCTCTGTGCTAGATTTCATCAACATCCGTTCAGCCGTTCTTGAATGAGTAACAAATGTTTATCCAAACATATTTATAAAAATTGTGGCAAATAATTTCCTTATCATAGTTATATACTTAAATATCAGAGGAAACATGTCTGTAATAATATTTATTTACAAATATAATTTTTGTAATTAACTGAGTGATTTAACAAATGTCATAAAGATCCTATATGATTCTGACGCTATTACAAATGTCTTTATTATCCAAGATTACCATGATCTTAAACTTAATGTCAATTTGAATTATACATCATTAATACAGATTAAAGTTATTAAAATTTAATAAAGATATTAATCTGATTATAAAGTTCAAGGAATATCCTATAATGATAACCATCACACTAAACAAATCACAAAACCGTGACAACCCTATGACATGTGGGTCACCCTACCCATGTCACGGCATGTAACACAAGGTTGACCCCCGAAAGATGATAAAAAGTTCCATATAATAGTGAGTGGACATTTGGACAAGTCACATCATACCTAATTATAATAGGTCCTGGAACAGTCACAAATCTATGTCCTGGGGGGTTATAACGTCACCCCACACATGCAGCAGCATGTACATGTACAGGGTTGATCCTCGCTAGATAAAAATGTAGAATACATATAACTCTAAGGCCGGAAACGCATAGGCCGGTGGCTTGCTTAGCGCCTAGCTAGAGCCTAGCGAGTCACCTTAGTATAACGAACGTTCGAAAATGTTCGTGAACGGCCGCATTGCGCGCTTGACACCTACCTAGTCGTCAAGCGCTGTTCACGAACATTTTCGATTGTTCGTAACTCACTTTTATAGCTCACTAGCTTGCATGTATCTATTAATGTTAGAAGCCACGTTAGGCGCAGTGGCTGGGATCGACCGCTGCGCTGAGTATCGTGGATTTGATTCCCACACGGAACAAATACCGGTATGATCTACAAGTAGTTGTTCCGTTCTCGCTCTTTGTGTATGTGAAGTTGAATGTTTGTAAACGCAGCCACGATATAGTAAGTCCTAGTGTAGCGAAAATATTTTTAATGTCCGCTAATTCACCAAGAAAATTTACTTTTCTTGGTTAAATCACCCAACCCCATGGTAGCCAAATAAAATATTGTTCTAGTTTATCATCTACAGTTATTAAACCATTTTAATCGTGAAAAATTAACTTGTCAGAGTAGTTATTTTCTTTAGCACATAAGAAGGACGGAAGTACGTAATTGCCAACCTCTTGACGTAATAATTATGGCAATATCAATAAACAAGTAATTAGATCAGATCATAATTTGATTGTACACGTAAACTTAATTAAATCTGAGTCATAATTTTAATTGAGGAACTTAAACCTATTTATAAGTAGTTAATTCCAATTAATCCACAAATCAATATCGATCTTTTTCTATATTTAACTAGCAAACCCGGCGAACTCCGTTTCGCCACCAGATGGCTTCGTTTTATGTAACATTTCGTTTGGTGATTAAAAAAAGAAGAAACATGTTTTTTTCCTGAATTTTCTTTGCTATAAACCTCACGGAGCCCGAGACCTTTCCAACGAATGCAAAACCGTGGAAATCGGTTCATGCGTTCTGGAGTTATAGCGTCAGGAATGAAAACCAAACTTATTTTTATAGTAGATTTGAGGAAATATGTTTGTTTGCCTTATCATCGTTTGTCAAAATCAAAGGAGTTTTCTAAGCAGTTTCTAAAACACTGTAGATTGGTGTGAAATCTTACAAAATACCCTCTATTTTTCTACATTTTTGAAGAGTTTTATAGCACTGCTTACTTGAGATGAGGATTATGTTTCGATTCTGGAAGTTTATGATCACGAGTCAATTCATCTTCACGCATCACCATTATCTTCAAAGGCTTTGCCAAACCGTGAATTTTGAAATGGCGCGACGTTAGCGCGGCGTGTTGTTGAACAGCGCCGATGTCACGCAAAGATTCTGGTGTGGCGTGTTTTGTGTTAAATTTATAGCCTAAACTACCTTTAGACCCATATCCTATAGCAAATAATACCCCTTTTTTACCGTTATCATCTATTCAAACATAGGCAATAGACAACTTTAGAGCTGTGGTGGCCCAGTGGTATCGGCCTCGACTTACGAGTAGTAGGTCGTGGGTTCGAACCCCGTCAGGCGCATTACTTTGTGTAATTTATTTCAACACCACTGCTCTCAAAACGGTGAAGGAAAACATCGTGAGGAAACCGGCATGTCCTAGAACCAAAAATTCGAAGACATGTGACATCTACCAATCCGCACTGGGCCCGCGTGGTAGATTACGGCCCACTCCCTCTCACAGAGAGGAGGCCTGTGTCCCATCAGTGGGAACATTTATAGGCTGATGATGATGATGATGAATAGGCAACTGGGGTTATTTAGACAACCCCAGCTATCTATTACCAACCAAAATCAACATCATCACATCAACCAACATAACTAAAGTTCACAACATCACAGTTAGTTTGTCATTCTCTTAAACCTCTTCATTTCTCCGAACTAACCACGGTTCACGGCACACAGCCTCTCGACCGATACTCAGTCAACAATCGCAGACGGTATCTTTGTTTGATCAACGTTCAACATCTTCAACTGCGCAGGAGTGGAGGAGGTATTAACTTAACATAATTATTGAGGCAGTCAATTAGTTAAATGATGAGTGGGAATTATGTATATGTTGTGTTCATGGTTGATAGAATTTTATCTTGGAAACACCCTAGGAAAACATTGACCTTAATGGTGAGATGCTTCAGAAAGATCAGGTGCATAGTACTCGTAATCAGCATGCTTGAATGACCAGAAGTATGAACGTGGATGAGGCGAAAGGAGTATAGAAAGGATCATAGCACTTTGTGGTTTCTGCCGACTCCGATGAAAAAAGGCGTGAGTTTATGTATATATGGATATCCATCAGAGATGTATTTTCAGAATTTCAGCACAGTCGAAGTATTGTAATATAAAAAATACGTGTGGCACTCGGGGACTGCCGCGGTAAAGCTATTGCATAGCATTTTTTATCAACTTATGCAAGTATAATTATTTATTTTTATTATATTTATTACTCTACTAATAAGGCTATGGACAGCCACGTCAATCAAGTGAAACGTCAAGTCTACACGCATACGTCTAGTCGCACGCATACAAACACCGTGCCGAAGTCTGCCGAACTGAAACGACGTTAGACGATGCGGGGTGTTAGGTCTAAGGTGTTAGGTTTTTTTTTCCTCCGCATCCTCCTCCTTCTCCTCCCTCTCCTTCTCCCTCTCCCGCTCCCTCTCCCTCTCCCGGAAAAAATCGAAAGGGTAAGTAGAAAATTTGAATACTTGCGATGCAGGAGCGAGTCGCTAGTATATTATAAAATTGACTTTCTACATTTAGAAAAATGCTTTCGAGATATAATTTCCGACCTCTACTCTATTAAAGCCACTGGTAGTTAGTGTAAAATAATATTCTTTTCTGCAAGTACATACATGAAGATACTTAAAACACCACCCGCTAGATACCGCATCCAGCATTAAAAAAGTCCCGCACGCGATAATCGCTGGGTACCGAGCATATATTTGTGAACGGTACCGATCACTTAGGCAGGCCGTTTGGTGGGACGTGCCGTCATTCGTGTCAGGTGCGCTGCCAACGGTACCTTGTTTGACGACGTTGCTGACCCTACCGGTTGGTGCCGTAATGTACTGGCGAAGGCTGCTGTGTTAATGCATGATTATTGTCATAATACATAATTCAGAAGTCTAAAAGACTATGACATGAAGAAAGCAGTCAACGTCTAAATAACATCCAAATTATCCCTCCGAACCTGGCAATATCTTTAAATGTAGCTTCGGACTGATTATGTGGAGTTACATTTATGACGATATCTTTAAATGTAATTATCAAGAATTGCATTTAAAAATACTACTACTACTATTTAATACAAAAGGTGTGTAAACGTTTCGACAACATTTTATCACGAAATCACAAACGAATACTACTATTCTGAACTATACAATTTAAACCACTAGACTGAACGTATTATGCAAACTGTTAAGATCACACTCGCTATAGTCAATGCAGTAAACAAATTCAGCGATCCGATGCGAATAGCATTAGTAACACCCTTATTACGTTGACATAAAGGTTTTCTTGACCGGCTTAAGCCGATTCCGCGCCGATAAATGTGGGGGGACCCTAAGACGTCATGGTAGGCCACCACGGCCGTCTGGCTCGCAATCACCAGCATGTCAGAGTCCGGCGCCAAACAGTTTTTACTGTGTTCCGTTGGTGCGCAGGAGTTCCAGTTCTGTATAAGCTCGCTCCATTTTAGTCCTCATTCTTCAGAGGCACTAGCAAGAAGTAAACTATACAGGAACTTTGGCGCTAAATTCATATTCTGCCTTGCATTTTCCCAACTATATTGGGGTAGGATTCAAACCAGATGCAGTTGAATATCAGTATTTTATATGGAGCGACTGCCTATCGGACCTCCAAAACCAGACCAACGGCTTTACATGTTTTCGAGGCTAATTTGATGGAAAAAATTTGTTTCTCGTTCCTTCACCAGATAGAGGAAGCGCTTCTTAATTTTTATACAATAAACGCCGTACATACTTACAAACAATAAAAATACGTAAAACTTGTGCTAAGGCTAGAAGAATTCTGAGAAAGATTCTGGGTCAGATTAAGCCCAAAAGTAAACACATTTTAAATAAATAAAAAATCAGTTGACCTGTTAAATCACCGCTGTAGTTCCTCATTTGCACCACACATACATCTAAGGTGTCAAGTCAAACGCGTGGACCGGTAACAATGTAGTGTTACACGCTGCATTACCATCAGCTATTCTAACCAAAGGTTAATTGAACCTTGTTCTACTGACGTTCGGTTAACTGCCTAGTTAGTTGTTATTCGATTGTTACGAGCTTTCTGTTCGGTTTGATAGATTTGTTGGGCTTTTAGTTGTTTTAGTGTAGGAGAAATTTATTATCCGATTAGGTTTGTCAACGGATTTCACTGACATCTTATCTAAAGAATTTGACACGTTTGTAATTTAATTGTTAGATGCCCTTAATTTATTTGTTTTTTTCATATAGGTACATATTTGGTCTACATTTTTATTTTTTAAAGTATGTTAGTAGAATGTTTTTTTTTATTAAAAAAAAGTTAAATATGACAATCTAAAAAACGTATTTTTGGCAACCTGTAAATGTTCCTTCCCTTTATATCATTGTAAATTCCTAATTATAGTTGTCATGTAAATGTCATGTAATATTAAACAAATTAGTAAATAATATTTTGCCTAAAGCATCCATCACTTTCTAAAATATAAGGTCACATACAAAGTTAACCCTTCAACGCCACACGACTATTTTGAACCAACCTCCCACAGCAACGGCCTTTTTACACCAACCTTCCATATTTATATTCATTCATTTACACAGTCCACTCATACGCACATGCTAAGTATTTGGATAATCGGTTGACATGGCCAGCTGACCACGGACCGTAGGCCACACAAGGCTACTCTAACGGATCATTTCCTCTCATTATAGACTTTAGACTCTCATCGGCGCCGGAAACCAACGTTCATTGGTCGCCATCATAAATACCAATCACTTCCTGCAAAATTTCAACATTTAATATTTTTTGGATAAAATTCTGTTGATATGCTATGTTTGGTTTATAAGGATCGAGTTTGGATCTTATTTTAAGGATTTTGTGATATTTGTCTGTTACCTCGATTTCGAAAAAGTAACGTCTTGTTGAAAAGTATTTAATTTATTATTAGTCTATATTTTGCCGCCCACAAACTACATCGATTTAAAACTTTTGCCGTTTTAGTGAGTGGGGGTTAAAAGCTAAAGAGATTAGAAATCATGGATTTATCCGTTTCCTTGATTTCAAAAAACCCAAAGTCATTTTATTCAAATTTCTTTCTTAAAAAGTGTGTAATTTATTTAGCTTTATTATACCTTAATAATATCTTGCCGCCCACAAACTACATCAATTCATAAGTTTTAGTAAGTGGGGGTTAAAAGCTATATAGAACTCATAAATTTTATTTTATTTGTTTGAATTGTGGAAAACCCCACGATATTTATTTATAGACTTTTATTAAGATACTTTGTCGCCAAATCTGAGGTCAATCGGCAATTCAGATGATCCATAACAAAGTTATTTCGTATTCACACCCACGTAGTTAATGTATCTTTTAGCATAAATCTGTCAAAAATCGGAGCAACTACGGATTAAATTCCTCAACAAACACCATTCTTCTCTTAGAAAAATACGGATATCTTTGTCACCTTTTATCTGATCTTAAAATCTGATAAATTACAACTAGTTTCGTTTGTATTAAAGACAGATACAACGTATAATTCGGATCAATGTTTTGAACCCATATATCTAGCCCACGGAACTCCCACTTCGACATCCTAAGTCCGAAATTTAGAAAATATAACCCGGATCTGTCCATATATTGTTAAGTTCGTTATTCTTCGTATGTGGTCCGTAATCTCTTTATAAATATTATGTTATCATTACACAAGTGTATATCATTCTTTAACAAAATGTCTGCCGCCTACACCGGGCGGTTATTTTATAAAAAAAACATCAATTTATTATAATTTTCTCATAACATTTTAAGCTGTGGTAGCTGCTTTGTGCGTGTTCAATAGAGGTTAATATTATGATTGAGATGGTCGACAATAGACCATTTTTAAATGTTATATTACTATTACTTAATAAGAAGTCAGTAACATCTATTAAGTAATGTGAGAGAGGAAGATAACTTATGATTGTGTCGGATATTTATGTTTCCGTTTAAGTTACATTTATTGAATAACCATATTTTGTAACACGAGTCTGTGTGTTCCAAACGAAAACTAAACCATACTTTTTCTTCTACGCTTTTCACATCTATTCGCAAATTTGACATATTTACTATCTTCTAAATCAACATGCATAAATTTACCAGTTAAAAATCCCATTAAACTTCACCTTTTCTCACATAAACCATACTGGGTCACTTTCTTCTTGACCCCCTAAAAGCATCTATTAGGTCAAGACGTCACAAATTACATGCAAATCTCCATGTTTACCAACATTAATAATGACATTAACATTATCATAATTGCAATCAAAAAGTAACACCTGTGAAAAATATTAAGTTACCGAGTTTTTGAGTAGGTAAGTGTAGTGCCACACTACTAAAAACTTCGCGATATTTGACGCTGAAATTAACGCTTTCATGTGTTTGGTTACCCACTCTGTCGAAAATAACTGTGGTTATGGATAAAATTATAGCGCCGCATCTAAACTTTATTTTCCCGAAAGTGAATTAAGTGAACTGGCGAATGGTGGCCTAGATTAATATACCCCACAATTCGTCAGATTACATTTCACCGGCCCGGCCCGGCCGTATCCGGAGTCTTTCCAAGCCGTTTTTTGCTGTGCTGCTACTGCAAAACACGATGTAGTTTTTTCGACCGGTATATGCTGTATTTTCATCGCGAAATTGCGGCTGGTGAGTCCCTACACTAATAACAAGAGTGAAACGGTTATTCGCGTAAAAGGTGTTATTAATAACGCTTATTTCGTCGTGACAAGTAGCATGTTGTTCTCACAATGAATCATTTGTGATTTATAGACAACCGGTGGATGTGACAAGCTTGCATAATTACTGCGACATTTCAAAGTTATGTCCGCAATCGTAATTAAGCAGGAAATGTTTATTTGGTAGGCTTGCTTTTATTTTGTTTATCCTTTCACTTGATTTTAGGAGATGATACACGGTTAATGATGTTAGCGACAGAATTAATGACAGCTCTTTTTTGTTGTGACGTAAAATAGACGGGAACTTTGATGGTAAGATGGGCAAAAAATATTTCCTCATTTGCACTCTAGATGCGCTTTTTCAATCTTCCGTATACTGTTTATAAAATGCAGGAATCTTGTGATTTCATTTGGTCTGTGATCTGTCTGTCATTTGGTCATTTTAGAAACCTTGTGATAATCGTACCATTGCGTAAAACCAAAATAACTGTAATAGAATGAAGACTTAAACGTTTGCAATCTCAAAATATTTTAGAGCTGGAAAGTGTTAAGAAAACATTTTGACACAAAAAAAAAATACTATTAAAAAAAATACTCCATCAATCTCAAGCTTCAACATTTAACATAACAACACGAAAAGCACACGCAAAAATGTGACATTCTTTATCAAAATCACTGAAGAATTCAGAAAACCTGTACAAAACATGGCTTGCTATCAACCTCGACTGCGTAAATGCGACACTTCACACCTCTCTGCTCATTAATTCCGTAGATCGCGGCGATCTGTACCAAAGTATCCGAGAACTTCGGATAACTCCGGGTTTCGCGCTCTCTGGACCACGATCAAACGTGCCGCGAGATGATATCGGAATGTCGAGATGTCTCGGCCACTGAGCTTTTGACACCTCTCGCAGATCCGTGCCAGTGCCCGAATAAATATGAGTAAGAGATAAACTTTAGGTCCGCCCTTGAAGTACCGCAGCCGTCCGCGGCTAATGTCAAAGTGTAAGGTTTGTTTCTGTGTGAAAGCATAAACAAAGTGAATTTCTATGGAAATCGTAGCCGTCTAGGAACATCGAAATTAATACAAATTTTCGTGATCATCTTAGATTTTTCCAGTAAAGTTGGGATTGGCTTTTAGACTCTTTAACTAAGCTACCTAAATACAAGTTACTACATAATAATACCTCTTAGAGCAAGTTGTTTGATCAGAGTTAAGCTTACAATTAGTTAAAATCGTAAAGGTTTAACAAATGGTTGTAATATGTTCAAGTATTTAACAAATGGCTTACCTACAGATCGAAACAATCGGGTTTAGTATCTTAACTTTATTTTCAAGTAAAAATTCAATCACAAACCCATTTTCCTTAAGAAGTATTGCTATTTTCCTTAATAAATTCTGGTAAAGAAGTCAAAAGGCCAAAAAGCCTGTCGAGTACTGTACTATGCGCATTTGATTCAAATGTACCGGCAAGTATTAAGACCTAGGGTCACGCTTGACCCCTTTTTTTAAATCCTTTGTTAGTGAATGCTGCCAACCGGATTTTGTACTGACACACGAGTGCGATACTAATTGTTCGTGAGGTTAATTTTTTTGACGGTTGCAAAGTTTGAACGGACTTGGGAGGTGCTTCTGTTTTGTTTCGAGGAGGAAATGTTGATTTGACATTCTAGCCATATATTATTGTTCCATATGAGTATAGTGGGATACTATTGTGTTTGTGTCAAAGCGCTTATAGTTGGGGGGTTCATTCATTATTCAGTCGAAAATGAAAATCCACCATTGAAACTTCCAATCTAGTACTTTAATTTTAAGATAGATATTCTTAAGCTTAGGCTTTAATTTTTGGTATTCTGTTATAGGTATGTAAAATCGATTATAAAATCGAAAATTATTTTTGTACGTAGGTATATGTATAGGTAATATCGTAAACATGTACTTTTAATTTTATATTCAAACTTGATGCTTTTTGTCAATGTGGTATATGATCACGTCCATGATATGTCTTTTTCTTTGTCTTGTAGGTGAAGGCGGCGGCGGGGGTGGGGGCGGGGGCGCGCGGCGGTGCGCGCGCGACGCGGCGTCGCCCGCGCACGCACCGCCGCCGACGCCCACCCCAGCGCCGCATGCGCCCGTCAAGAGCGAGCGGCTTAGCCCACATGACTCCAACGCATCCAGGTAAACGGTTTTTTTTTAGCCTGGTAAAATCATCAAATGAGTCCTTCCACCTAGGCAGGGTAGGAGGGACTGTCAGACTTGTACGGACTAAAATCAACGGTGTCCTTCAATAGCCCTTTACGTTCCGGGGTCAAGCTAATTCGTTAGTCCCGCGACCCCGGATCCAGGTAAACACTAGAATATCTTTAGATAGAAGGTGCCATTAAAGAATATCGGATCAAATATTCTGCTTATCTTCCGATCGGCTACCATTTGGCCCACCGCAGTTTCTTGCCTGTACCTTTATTGGCTCTATCTCAAATTTCATCCTTATAGTACAATGAATAGTTTCGCATTTAACGTAAATGGAGTGTTAATCATCTGCTATTATATAAACACTAAAATATTTAGTGAAATATCACAGCAAACAACTTTTGACTGATTCTACTGAGGTGGTTCAGTAAGATGCGCCGATAAATTCTAAGGGATACCCTTAGAATTTATCGGCGCAAGGAGTTGGTAGATTGTAACTGCAAGTGGTTATCATTCCTGAAGTACAACTAAATCAGCCTGCTGACCTGAAAATTTCCATATTTTCTAAGCCATATCTTGCCTCTCACTCTAGATCCCGAAGCGTGACTCCTTCAACCTCGTCGTACCCCGGTACCCCGCCCGAGCGCGGCAGCCCGCACGCGCCCGCACCACCTGCGTCTGCGCAGCCGCCGCGCAACTACTCCGACATCATGCGCTCGCTAGCCGCGCGTTACAACACGCACAATAACAACGAGTACGTATTAAACTCCATCTATTTCATTCTACCCAGGTACTTTGAGTAAGGGAGATTATTTTTTTTAATTCTTTCCTTTAAAAAAAAATACCTATACAGCAATGTATTAATTTTCATCCAAGCAGTTTTACCGTGAAAATATATTAGAGAAAGCTTCATTATAACAAACTTCAAGGGACTTCAAAATGTGAATTTTCTTCTTCTTATAAATATTATAGATTAGACTTAGATTCAAACAAACCTACTTAGAATTTACTACCATTTGAATCCATGCGGATATATCAAAATTTCCAAAAAAAAAAGTGCTCTGAACATTCGTAAAAATTATATCCAATCAGTTACATTAACAGTTAAAACAGAATCATAAAGCTTCAATTAAAAACTCAACTGACATAAGAACCTCAAAATACAATTAAAACTCCTTAATAATTTACATACACGAAAGTAATTGTAGTCGGATATAAAATGAATTAGATGCATAAACCACTAATACAGTGTGCAGTGTGGAATAAGCTCCAAAAAACTAACAAAATACACTCTTTGTTTGGGTTCCATTTTAAATTATACCTACAATAATTAAAAATATTAATAAATGTATAAAATTCCTTAGTTAATACGCTGTCGTTATCGAATAATCCATTTCCGATTCTCGATTCGATACTCGCATTCATCAATCATTTTTCACACGGTCGGTGTCACAATAGTAAACGACCCGCGGTTCAGCGACCGATGCTAGTGATGCCCAACATCGATTAGCATATTAATCGATTTGAAAACTTACGTTTAGTCGACAAAATTTACATGATTCGTGAGAACCGAAGATGTCCGTGTGAACTTATGTTATATTAATGAATTGGTCATCTGAGGTCGCTGAACTTTGTCTATTTTAATTACCAAACACGACAACGTGAACGCCGGCTATGGCTTTGTATTTGCATTCGTAAAACGGAATTTCAAGCTGGGGAACCGTTTGGGACGCATCTTAAAATAAATGAAACTTTTAGAATTTTTCCAAAGATTTACATCTTTTATTTCACTTGCTTTTAAATATTGTTGTCGGCTCGATTAAAATATCGCAATAAATTAGTCACTTTTCTCTTTGAGTTTGATTAATTCTTATGTAAAAACTAAACGTGTTGTAAAATAGAGTGTAATATTCTATAATAAAATCAGTATTTTATTAAGGCCAAGAGACATTAACTTCTAAATAGATACTCATTAATTTCTATCAAAAAACATCGGAATTGTTTTGATTGGTAGATAATAATCACGAGCCTGTTGAATAAATTGACTCAGATAAATTAGCATAAATATTATGATTGTCTAATTTCATCAATTTATCGTTTCAAAGGAGATTTTATTTGTCGAATAGCTATAAAGCCTAAAGGAGGGATCTCCTTCGTTTTGACATAACTCAATCATTTTAACCTTTAATTGAAATAAATAAAATAATAGTATAACATACGCTTAATATGTCGCAGTGAAATGAGGAAATCAGGAATTTCACGAAATCCCTAGGGATTTCACGAATTTCCGGCAGATCTGGAATATTCTTATTTATTACGTCTTATTACTAAAAGAATTTAGTGATATGACAAAACACCAAACTAAATCTAGTAAAATGTCAGAAAACGTCGACGGAGCACCGATTCGCGGTGCTCCTACTTCTGGTGGCGGGGTCTTCCAGACCCTGCCATCCCCTTCTAACCTAACCTGTCCGAGTCGGGGTGCCCCCAGTCGTTTTTAAACATTTTTTTTTCTTTCCGTACACTCCTATTTAAATACCAGCTGATCAACTGTACGCATTTGAACGAGAAGAAGACGGACTTCAGAGACCCCGAGGTTCGGTTTGGTTAAAGGTTCCATTAAACCCTGTAGACAGTAAAATCATCAACAGTATTCTATAATTCACTAAATATAGTTTAGTGAAATGACATAGGTATCCCTGACTTTATATTATTTTTTTGTCATATCACTAGATACTTTTAGTAAGAAGACGTAATAAAGAAGAATATTCCACATCTTCCGGGATTTCGTGATATCCCTAGGGATTTCGTGAAATCCCTGATTTCCTCATCTCCCTGCGATATCAAATAATCACAGTTTTAAAAATCTAAATATAAATAAATACTATTAAAAACTTTAAGAAGTCTATTCAAAACCACGTTGAAAAACTGTGTCAATATTTGACACAAATTATGTCAATGACATTTTTAAACGCTATTTAACCGTTCAGTTAACGTATCACGTTCAGTTTTATTAGTGAAATTCGTCCTTACACGTGTGATCTCTTAAACCTGATTGACAACAAATAATAAATGAAACCTCTAATTTATAACATCAACAATTTCACCGTGAGAATAATTTTATACATAAATGTGAAAATTTAGAAATTGGATGTTTATAACTCTATTAAGTTTACATAAGAAACTAAATCTTAAACCAATATAATTAAGGTTAGAGATGGTTCGTATCAAATATCTTAATTATAACTTGGTAGGCAGTAAAATAAATAACATAATTATAAGATGACAGAGATGATAAAATCCTTCTTAGACCGGATGGATATCACCACAGTTTTTGCAGCAACGAGTTATTGTAACTAAAATATTCATAACTATAAATTCTTACAACAGAGGGTCTAAAGCAATAAGTATTCTTAATTATTGACTTCACAACGTCATCGGCGGCTATTCTTCTATTATAGTGTGAATCATTAGCAATATTGAGACGACGAAACAAGCTTTTCTACAAAACATCACGCTTGTTATACCTAAAGAGTTAGGCAGAAAAATACAAATAATAATACACCTACATGTCGCTAGTTATATTTTTAATTCACTTTTTTTACGTGGTAAAATCATCTAATGAGTCCTCCCACCCAGGGCAGAACGGGAGGGACTGTCAGACTTGTACTGACTAAATCCACGGTGTCCTTCAATAGCCCTTTACGTTCCGACGCCACGGTAACCTGATAAGACAGTCCCGCGACCTTTAATTCCCTTATAAATAGGGCAAGCCTAATATTGTCATCAACTAGCTGTAAAAAAATTGTATTTTCTGAATATTCCCCAAGATTTTTAGTTCTCTGATTTTTCTTATCGTCCCTATGTTCTACAGCTCAAAAAAAACTTATATATCTGTTATTTATCCATATACTTCCTCCCCCAGCTACTTCCACCGCATTAATGGCTTCGGTGAGGTGCGCACAGCGACGCCTGCGCAGGACGCGACCGACGCGCCTCTCGGCGGCCTCTTCACGAAGCTGGCTAGCAAGCAGGGAGGACCGCCCCGGCTGCCAGCCTTCCCTGTCATGCTGGATATGAGTTCTACTAAGGTAAGACGGGTTTTGAAGAAGCTTTAACTTTGAACTTAAGGAGTGGACCAGATGTATACTGTTCTGGTATTGTCTATGGAATTTAATTCATTATAATCAGCGCGTGCGCACCGCGGTCATTGTTGGTCTGCATCGACCATTAAATCTTAATTCATTTAATATTTTTTTATAAATACAATTTTTAATAACTAACTTAGAATTATGTATGAGGCGGACAAAATATACTTGAACGTTTCAGCCTTAATTTAATTTTTAAGTTAACTAAATCATATAACATTTGCTGGTTTTTAGAGGTCAATTTCAAAGCAGGAAATGAATTATTTTTATTTTCTTGTAGAGGGTATATTTGGACCTAAAATTAAATCAAATTGAAGTTTATTTGAACTTTTGTAGCAATTTAGTAATGATTGTCCTATTATATTTAATTTAAAAAGACATTGTGGTCTATAAACAAAACATAACTTTCTTTAATTTGGGGTAGGTAATAGGAAGCAATTTGGCTACTTTTCAATTTTTCATTTTAATATTTTGGTTTTCACAAATCTACAGACAAACAGGAAGTTCGAAATCATAAATAATTGAAACAGATACGTTAGATAAATCCCTATAATTATTTTCAAGCTATTTCTTAAGTTAATTATATTTTTAAGAAAAAAATACAGTTTCGTATTTATTACTTCATAATGTACGTTACTTATGGCAAGGCCACTGCCCCTATGAAATAATTTACGCTCAGATGAGTTTTCATTTCAAAAGAGTACATTTGTAATTCATATTAATTATATACACAGTGCTCACTGACCTTCCTGTTTTAATTACACATCATACACCGTTTCATAGTTCACGGCTGTGATTAAAATGTCTCGTAAAATTCATAAGGCGTTATCGCGGGACGCATCTCCATCGAGCGAGCCTCGTTTATGTTAATTTGAACCTCTTTAAAATCATAATGCGCGGTGAGCGCCTCGCTTCCTTTCCAGTAATAATGGTCGCAATTAAATCTGATAAGGCTCACGACCTTTACACTTCCTCCGGTGTTGCATAGACACAGTAGAGAGAGTGTTAATTGCCGTTCGTCTTGCGAGCGTGCCGTGCGCGCACAATCGGCAGGGTAATAGTGCTGCCCCGCCCCCTGCTCGCCAGCGAACCGACTCGACTCGACTCTCCACTGTAAAAGGAACTGGAGCTGCACTAATTGGCCGCGGCACGCGCCGCGCATGCGCGCCGGCTCGCCCCGCGACACGCTAGTGATGGGATGTGAAATCGAAACACAACTCGACTTTAAAATTAGTTGACTTTTTGCACACGAGTGCAATAAGAGACACGATAAAATTGCAGCGTGGAATCATAACAGTTATTCGATTTCGACTTTCTAGCTAAATTGCAGCGACATAAAGTGATCATCACGTGTTTTTTCGTAATTCTATATGATACGCAATCGAGATCAAATTGCCGTCGGGGCGTGATTTGTTACATTTCTCTTTACGGTTAAAGCGAACTATAAATAGTAGTTTAAATTTATTTTCACCTATAAAGAGAAACAGGGGCGACGCGGAAATAAATCGGTAAGATTTATGGCGGGTGCTCTGCTTCAGCACGTAGCCGGTGGCGCACGCGCCGCGCCTGCCGCGCCCGCCGCAGCCGTGTTCATTTCACGCGCGCGCGCCTCCGTCTGAATTTTATTCGGAATTACCCTGCATTCGCCTTTTTTAGTACGCGTGGCAATTAAAAAAGATAGATTGCAATTTGACCCGCGGGCGCGGAGCGTGACGCTCGGAACGTTATTATGATGAATGCTCTCCACTTACGATACGAGAGTGCTCTCGATCAGATAATAGCCTAGTGGCTCGCCTTTTATGTTTGCTTAACATTGTACTGTATGCGCCGCTTGATGGACTTCTGAGTAATTGAGTTCTTAATAGGAAGCTGGCTTACTGATCGAGTTTGGAGTTCAACTAATATTTATTGAGTTAAAAGTTATAATTATAAGTACTCTCGGAGTACTCAACCGTAACATCAATACTTCTAACAAAATTATAGCTCCTCGATCAATTCACCTTTCCAGCAATTTAACCTCCTCCATTTGTCTACAGACCCTCCTAGCGATATCGCGGGTCGGTCGAGGTGGGAGGTCGCGTCGCAAGCGCAACGGCGCCGGCGCACCCGAGCACTCGCCGCTCGACCTATCAGCGGCCGGTGAGAGTGCGGCCAAGCGAGCGCGCCTCTCCGCCAGTCCCAGCACTCGGAGTGACAGCGATGAGAGGGACAGGGTATCTAATGATGGTAAGTATCTAATATTGAAAGTCTTAGAAAAATAAAAGCCCTAGGGGCGAAAATAGCCAGGCCAAATCAAGGAAGACTGCTGTAATAGACCTATGTCACCTTTAGTTTATATCATCGTAAGACAATCAACAAGAGAAATTGAAGATATCACAAAGCAACTTGGCCTGACAATATCGTTAAATACGAAAACATTTTCACCCACATATGTAAGTTAAAAAAGACAGGATGTCTTTGTCAAGTCAACACTTTGTTTTCGTTCAAATTAATATCAAAAGTCAAATAAAGGCATCCTTGTAGGTTGTGAATTAATTAAGTGTAGAAATACAGCCATTACAAAAGCATCCAATTTATCCATGTGTCACCAACACAATACCGTAATTCACGGCTCATTATACAATAATAATCTTCACAAGCGAACAGATGATATAGAGATACTAATTCTAATAATATCAACAGTATCTCTATTATTATAATAAATCATAAGGTTATTCAAATACCAAAGTGCTAAATATAAACTAATTATAACATAGTATTGTCATATTAACAGATTATGATGCGAGAGACAAGATCATGTAAATATATTAAATTATTAATTTTATGATCGCTCTCTAAAACATAAACCAAGTTTAATGTTCGATTACTTAACCCGATAGACTTAATTTTCTATCAAAGCCGTTTTCAAATGTGATTTAAGGTAGCAATAAATTAAATTTATTTGACGTTAATTTTTCCCTTAGATCGTAGTGATGCGCGTGAGTGCCTTTGCGCTGAAGCCCGCGCTCGCCTGTCCGCCTGGTCTGTTGATGAAGTTTGCGACTTTATCAATTCCATCGATATCTGCGCCGAATACGCAACGGTAAGTGCACATCACTATTTCCGAATTCTAGAACGCATTTTGATTGGTTGACAGATATTAAAGTGAAGAGCAATAATGTTATTTATGAATAGTAAAACTTAAGATAATAAATATCGATCGATACAATCTAGTGGATTATTTTATAAGCAGGAAATTGCATCTATAAATTTTATAACACGATGATCTATAACTGGATGATGAGCCGTAAATGCGGCGAGAGAGTTCAGTTGAGGCGTCTATCAGGTGCTTGGATAATTAATGTGTTACTAAACTATGTTCTATTACAATTATAATAAGGTACTCATCGGCCGTTAAGTACTTTCATCGGAGCAATATAAAGTGCAAGTCGTCGATACAAATTCGTTTCTTTGAGGCCGATAGGGTCGATTTACACGCCAACGGATCTCTGAAGAAGCGTGCGCAGATAAAATCAAACGTGCGCCCTGAGTAATGTTTAACTATAAAATGTATTGACAGAACGAAAATCTTTACGATTATTTTGTCACTTGTAAGGAGAGAGTGGATAATTGTTGTTTTAGATCATGGTTAACGTTTTTAAACGTCACCGTGTTTATTTTTGAACGAGATTTTTAGGATTTTAAGCCGTGTGCCCTAATTTCTGTAAACTTTTGCCCTTCAATCTCTTCAGGGGAATGAATAGTCAAAAGTATAAATAGTCAATAAGTGAAAAAATTATAAATCTACTCTAAAAAACTTTTCAATAACCTGTACCTATTACATTCAACAATAGTAAACTTTACTCCTCCAACAAAACGAATAGCCCTTCCAAGTTCCGTCGTAACAATAGAGATATGCATGTCACTACAATAAAACGTCACTCCATCACCAGTAGACCCACAGCCATGATTACTAATATAATCATTCACCGTTCCACACCAAACCACCATTTTATCGAGACCCACCACAACTATAGAACCTTCATACTTCGCCACCAAAACTCAGGTGTCAAACTCCCTGGATAAACTCACCATTTTATCAAGACCCATCAGGTTAGTATACCTTAATACTTCGTCTTAAGAAAACAAATGTCAAAAATTCTTGGCCAAGTTCGGTTACATGTTTTCATATTTGTACACTTTTTTATTGTAAAATTAATTGCGTACCGCGGTGAAAGGGAGCAAATAAAACAAGGCTATTGAAAATGAATCATAACTTGCTTTAATTATCCGGAGGTTGGTGTTATATAAGTTCATCTTTGTTAACGTACCTTTCTATAGCTACCGCGTTTCATCACTAAAAAAGGTTTTAATTCTCATTTGTTGAATAAAAATGTTTCGTGTTGCCTTTATTTTAGTGTCCGTTTTTGTGTTAGAAAGTTTTGGCTGAGCTGTAAAGCGTAGCTTTCAGTATCTAACATTCAATGATAATTTCAGCGTCAACAGATCAAAGTAGGCGAGTTTTGAGATCAAATATCTCACGACGATTACTATAACGATCAGATAGCTCTAATTTTAACGATGACTATTGATTGCAACTATCATAATTATATTATTGGGTTTTTTGTGACTTAATAATCGTAAAACATCATAAGAAACACCGCCTACTTATAAATAAAAAGTTTTAATAAAGCACGCAATTAATTTTATAAGATCCTAGTAAACGACTTACAATCATTATAATAACTGAAACAAATATTTTCGCGTCGTAACACCGTGTCCTCTTAGAAAATTTATTGCAAATTTCTCCGTATTATTGGTTCTGTGTTAAATTCATTACAGTACGGTCAGCGGTCGGTAATAAAATTCGTATTCTATTAAGTATTAGTGAACTTTACAGCTTTAAGTAGCTACGGCTTATTGTCAAACGACGGTGTCACCCGTCTTCGGTATGTAAGTAGGGACTCTACTTACATATTTTATTGAAATCTAGATAATCTACGCTGTAGCCTAACTGACGTTGTATTATAATTTATAATGAAGATTCATTTTACTACAACGTCAGAATAGTTGTTGAATAATCTGTTAAAATTAGGTACTACTGGATTCCTTAAGTGGCAATGGGCAGGCCATATTGCTCGCAGAGCATATGGCCGATGGGGCCGAAAAGTGCTTGAGTGGAGACCGCGGACTAGCAAGCGCAGCGTAGGACGTCCACCAACGAGATGGACAGACGACCTTATAAAGGTCGCCGGAAGACGCTGGATGCAGGTCGCTTCCAACCGGTATATGTGGATATCTAAAGGGGAGGCCTATGATCAGCAGTGGACGTCCTATGGCTGAGATGATGATGATGATGTATTCCGTAATATGACTAGAATAAATGCTTGAACATAAACGGGGAAAGGGGGACTGGATTATAATTCGGACACCCCATTCCATTCCTTTTTTTATAAACATCATGATCTCTAGAAAAATCCCTTGACATGCCTATCTTCTCATAATCATCCATTTTACTCATTAATACTGAGCATAAATGTTCGAACCATTTTCAACACGTAGAATAAGGCTTCTTCAAAAATAACCCACTACACAGAGAAGGTCAACACAATATAACCAAATAAACGTAAACCAATAAAATGTAGTGAACCGTTGAAACAGATGTAAGTTAACAAGCTTATTGTTATAAAACATTTCTATTAGCTGATTGAGTAATAAAATAAACATCGTTTTCTGCCGGCGCTTGCTCACAACGAGGGCCGTGACGCGAATCATACCCGTAATATTGCCCTTTTAGGGCTGTACGAGATAAAACATGAACCTTTTGCTATTTTTACAACTCTGTAGAAATTTTTTGATCTTGTTGAATTCAAAATAGAGGCTTGGCAGTGAGAAATAATAATTCTAAAAGCAATGAAGTCGACAGAATATCTCTTGCTATTTACGTGTTTTAAATTTGCTATTTTATGCAGCTTTCACCTCTACTCTTGTTGGTTAAATAAATTACCTAGACCTAGAAATTGGTCATATCTATGTTAGAGGCAAACGACTTATATTACTTCTAAAATCCAAAAAAAAATGTCTTCCAAAAAAACATTGTGATTGTCATAGAATGTCACAAATAAAGCTTTGTCTCCTAGTGATAAGAAAAAACTACAACAATAATTTCATTTCAAAATTTAAAATAATAGATGTTCTCCACCACCCAAGTTCCTTACTCTCGGTAGCCCTAAGCGCATGCATCACATTACACAACAAAGTATAATGCACAAAGCGTCGAGCATGGCATCGCATGCATTATGTCAATGTAAGGCAACACCGACGTGGGAAACGAGCTGGAGATTTTAAATTTCCATAATATTTGTATCGCGAAATTGTGCAATGTTGGTGAGCGGGAACGAGACGAAAAGAGAGACAATTGCCTTGTTACATACAGGTGGTAAAGACCTGCAATGTTTTAGTTATTTTGCAGAAATTATTGCCTCAACAATTAAGTTGTGTGTTCAGCCAAATTAAAAAAAACAACGATTACAGTTTTGACAAGGTTATCAAAACTGTAATCATTGTTTTTAACTTGGCTGAACACACTACCGTGCACTCAAATGTCATAATCACATTATCAACCTACAATGCTGATTCTGAGACGCAGGCCAGCTGTATTTAAGTGAAAAAGTGCATACAAATGCAAATTTCAAAAAAAATAACCGGTAAAATACCGATATCGATACTATCGATATTTAAGACGCGGACTGACTACGATTTTAATCGCTTATGACCGCGTAAACTATTGTCACCACTATGGAGCGTCAATAAGATTGAAAATTGAAAAAATGACATTTGTGTTGAAATGTGACGTAAGCTGCGAATGGGCATTTATTTTACTGCTTTTCTTTAGATTATTTAAAATATAGACATAAAATTAAATAATGGTTCGGTTTAAGTTTAAAAAAAATGGAAAACCTACTAAATTCTTAAAAAAAAACTGTTGTTATCGCTGGAAATACAGAGATCTTCGACGTCAAAGTTTATTTTTGTGCTACAACTTCCCAATTTTTATTGGGAATATCAAACTCTTATTTATTATTCTGTTGTGGTTTAAATTCTTCTTTATACCCTTCTCTGTTCACTGTATTTTTCGCGTTGCTTATTTTTATTACATTACGTCATCCTCGACGTTCTAAGAAACCAATTTTTGGGAATATGAGATAAGACCGCGCCTTAATAAAAATCATAAGCTCACACGTTAATACGAAAATATGTAAATGTTAATAAGTTGCGGGTCAATAAATTCACATACATTGTACGATAACATGCGCTAAGGACGCATACAATGTAATTGTAATTTTAAAACAAGACTCCCCACGCTCGAGTCGTGACATTAAATAGTAGAAATGACGCATCGTAACTATCGTGACACATTCTCCATAGAAAATAACCTTTCAGTAAGGATGGGATAGAATAAAATCTGTAATAATAGAGGTTTGAGTAAGATGATTTTTATAAAATAAAATAAAAAAAGAAGGAAAAATATCAAAGCAATAATATAATTTAGATATTTTTAATGGCAATAAATAAAAAAAAATGTTTATAGGCCGTTTTAAATTTTCTGAGCTGACGTAGTTTCGACTAAAATAATAAAGAATTCGTGACTAAAATCGTAACGTGTAAACGGGCTTTTTGACACACAAGTGTCAGAAAATGTTTTTCCCTCCAAAACTTTTCAATTCACACCCAAGTTCTACGTCTAGCCCGACACTATACCATAGTAAAATTACAGTAGCAATATCGGATTACCAAATGATTTATACACAGAAGTGTCGTGGCGAATTGTGGCAACAGAATTAATTGTTAGCTCGATAATAATATCGTTTAACTACAAATGATTAATGTTTTTGTGGACTTTTGTAGGCTGGCAATTCTGGTTACTGGTGATTTATTTATGGTTTGCAATAAATGTCAGTTAGTATTTTAAAAACAATAGTTATTTGAGTTTATATTCGGGATTCTGAATAAGTGGAAATTCTAACTGGTCACACTGAAAAGTACTTCGGTTGGTTTGACAAAATTGTTGGTTAATTATAATAATGCTAGTTTCTACCGTGACTTCACCCGGCAATAGAGTAGCTTTTCATCAGTCAAAGAATTTTTGAAATAGGATCCGTTTTAGATATTACCACGGACATCCAAACTAACTAATTAATCTCATACGATGTGCAGAGTAGTATGGCCGGCTTTGGTGAATAAAATATATCGTAAAATAAGATTATGCTTAATATTATTTACATAGAAATCATGCAATATTTATTACATAAATAAAAATAAACAACCGTGTGAAAATGTGATTCGGCCAAATTCGACTAATTTGAATAATATAAATTGCCAATAAATCAATTGTAAAATGACTTTTAGGTACATCTTACAAAATATCAATTAAGAATCTCCCGTGGTTTTGCACTAAAATCTCGTTGTCTATCCCCCAGGGTGTGAAACTTGAGATAATATAGAAAAATCATGAATTTATAATAGTAAAATAATTAATAAAATATTAGTAATGAATAATTCAGTGTAGCCGCATGATGCCTTAATTAAAATATCTTAAAACGGATACTGCATTTCAAATTTTAACGATAGCCAATAATTCTAACCGCCGCTAGTATCCACAGATCCGGAAATCAAGATACTTAAATGTCAATAACAAACAGCGGGCAGTACCATAAAACTACCACCAAAATATAATACTGTAATAAATTAATTCAATTGTAATTGAAGCTTTGTGGATGTCGTGAGCAATAAACTAACAGACACGCAAACTAACCTGCCCCACGAATTTGTAGATGGCATCGGGTTCTGCGCCCGCGCAACGTTCGTCAATCCGTGCGTTTGCGCAAAACATCGTGCGGGACGCGCCGCCGCCGCTCACACCATCAGTAACTAATGCAGTTGACACCGAACCTATCACGTGTATCTTAATAATACCAAAATAATTGAATTTAGGGTTAAATGTTGAGCATTGTTTGTTGAAATAGTGGCGGGAATAAGTGCAGTTTTATGTTGAGATTCGATTCAAACTTTATTATATCGATATCACTGTAACTATTTTAAGTGCTTTATTTTCTTGAATGCGGGTAGAATAGTTAAGAAATTTCAATTACTTGACTTGAAATCGTCTTCTCCTACATTTCTGTTTGGACTAGTTATAATGTCCGACTTCACACACTTACTTTTCAGTCCTTGCTCAACCCATTAGTCCACTCTCCGCACGCACGCAAAAATAATCCCGATCACAAATCACGCGATCCTCTAATATGACTTGAAATACTTCGATCTAGATGCGCATAATCCTAATTGCGCATTGTCACCTGTGCAGGCGCACCGTCGGATGCTCGTGCGATCGTGACGCAGTGTCGCAACGAACCGTGATTTATACAAATTACCAGTGTGTATGCGAAATATATAACGTTTAAATTATAGCAATATTCGATCGGGATCGGTTGCTCACTGGGACAGATTGTGGTGTAATAAGGCCATGTGTAATATTGTTTTCATGATGGTGGCAAATGATGTTCTTTGTTGCACCTTTTACCTACACAGGTCACACTGTCGAGACTTTTAACCGACAGATCGTTTGTCAGCAATACAGGTAGCGCAACAACACTGTTGCGCTACCTGTATTGCTGACAAACGATCTGTCGGTTAAAAGTCTCGACAGTCGACAACATAGCTAAATATGAGAATCAGGAAATATCAGAATTTCCTTCAAAATATTATTACATACAATCCTGATCTCCAAGGAAAACTACCGGTAAGACTATTCGGAAATCGGATGATATTCAGAGCAGAAGGAAATTTCCTTTATGTTAGACTTTATGTAATCCTTTCTTTAATTTGTCTTGTATTACCAGACCTAAAAGAATATTTAGAGAAGATAAAAATGTGGAATTTATTTACATATTCTTAAACATTTCAACTAAAAATACACCGATTTTATCGCGAAATAACCGAAAGACCCGTCTAGAAGTTAGGACTACTACAACAAATTTACCACCGTGTAGGAGATGTCTAAAATACTTGTAAATTACGCACTTTATACCTCTCAGCAATACATATCGGTGACTTGGAATTCCGTATGAAAATAAATGAGGCCCGAAGCTTGCGCCCGCGCAATTAGCGGCGAAGCTAAGTGTTTGTGCACGACGCGAACGTGCGACAGAGGGCGCTGATAAATGACGCATTTGTAACGCTATGATAAATATTGTGGGCTTGATTGAGATGAAAGGAGCCCATTAATATACTGTCGATACTAGTGCTCTTAATAGTTACGTAACATTGGAGGGAATTGTTTGAGATTCAATACCGTCACTATATCGAAGAATGTCGATCAAAGTCCTTATTCAAATAAGATCCATATAAAAAAAAGATATAAGATTAGAAGATTAGACAAACAAAATATAAATGCTGTCAACAAGAAAGTTTAGAATATTAGCACTAAAGAAATCCCTATCTTCGTTAAAATATTTTACACAATATCTGTAGGATAAACAAACTCTCTAAATTCTGCCTCACTAACTGTAACACAATATATTTTACTTAGTTTCGAAGCTGTTGTAGCAATTTCACAATCTGGGATAAGGAAATGTATGGCACTGACAATTACTTAAGAAAACCATTTCAATATATGTTGCGTTTCAGAATGTTAGCAACAAAGAGAAAGGACCTCCACTTGCATATCTCGAGCCCTTCTAAGTCGCGAATCACGTCCACAGAATGCCACACACAGACAATCCGTCAGTGCTATTCATAATCACGTTATTACATCCGTTACTAGCATTAATATCACCCAAAACAAACAATGTTCATCACCCGAAGCCATACACGACTCATACGGCAAAAGCCTCAACTATTGTTAAACAGATTACAAACTTACAAATGCACATGTCAAAATACGACGCTGAAGAAAATTACTCCACAATTTCATTCTTAGCTTCATCTCAACTGCAACTAAAAATTTGTTTTGTCTGAGATGTAATTACTATAATGGGCGTTGTATCGTGATCAGTCGACGTATATTGTTATGATTTTAGACATGAAATCGAAAATGGTCACGGGTCATCTCCATGTGAGTATTCGTTGCGCAAAATGATTGGGGCTAACACGATTTCACTTAGAGGTGGGCGATCGAATGATTCATTTCGATTAGAGTTAGTCGATTAATCGATCGCCGAAATTAGACTGGCGGATTGAATGGTGTTCGATCGTTTTTGTGAATGGCTTTTTATAATGAATGGAGTTGTAACATGAATTATGTGTTGTGCTCTGAAGCTATCATCATTTATCAAGATAGTTTTGTCACCTATTCACAAATCACCTCTCTATATAGAGACTACGCAAAATCAAGCGCGTATCGAATAATCGCATTTAAAAATTATTATTCGAATGACATGATGAGTTCTTCGTCCTTGTCCCATCACTAAGCCTTGTCCAGCTATTTTATTACTGGTTTATCAGCGTTTGTCACGACATAATGTGAAATGTGGCGAAATTGAGATTTCGTCTCGTTTTAAACCAAAAACAGTTTCACGTCCAATTACTGTGTAAAATTACTGGAGTTCTTTATGAGCACTTTATTTTGTTTTATATAGCATTTCCTTGTTAATATGTACCGTTAAAAATGAAAAATTAAATAAACCACGTGCTTTAAGTATTTCACTTCTTTATTACCTTTGACTTCAAGGTTTCTTCTTATATATCACACACTAAATGAAAACTAGTTGTTGCGATTTTAATCTTCTGTACTATTTCATTTTATTTAAACGCTTCAAGAATTCTTTTTATTTTTATTAAGTAATCTTGCAACCTATTCAAGATATTAAATACATTAATCAATGCAATTGACATCTCTTAAGTTAATAATTGATCTATTGTTCATAATAATTAATATTTACATTATTTAATCACTTTTTTGACACGATCTATGTAACTAGTCCATTCTTTTATATAAACAGACAGCTTTGCACTTTCTATCTTTACTTACAGTAATAATTAATTAACCATACAATGAACACTTCATGACATCCCATTTACACCACACGATATTACAGCTACTTATCGCATCCGTGCTGCTTTCGCGTCGTTTGTTGTAAATGAGCTCAATTTATAACGCTTTGTTTCAAAAGAGCGTCTGTAATACGATGCTCTTACGCGATGTAGTACGAGTAAAATAATATTAAGCTTACTAGATAAGAACAAAAGAATAATTATTTAATTTATTTTCTATTAGTTGATCCAAATATTCTGTCCTAAATAAAGCACTTATGAGTAGATATATCATCATTTTAAATATTATTTGAATATTACAAAAAAAAAATAACTTATCTAACTTTTCGATTTTATACACCAAAATAAAGTGGGTACTTTATTTTATATAATAAATAAACTTTAAATAATATAAACTTTCCGATTCAAACGACCAAAAAACTAAACAGCGAATAACTTATCATTTTATTTTTATTAAAATCTAAATAAATTCTTAAATTCATAATAAATCTTATGTGCATAACATTTGCTTCTCACATATCAATCGTAGAGTTTTTCAAAATGGCGCCGGTCTCTGGAGCAAACTCCGCGACGCTAATAAATTGACGTTCATGGACCGCAACTCGGCTCATCTTGTTTTTTTCTCTAATGATGTTTTAGATTTATTGCAATCTAGTAAATTAGGTGCTATAATCGAGGCCGTGAGTTTTTGTATTTTTATGTCTGGGTTCCGCGGCAGATGGCTCAATCTTTTTTTTTTTCTCCAAAACCTAGTAGTGTAGTTGCTATTGCCATTTTTCGTGTAGATATATTTAATGGTTACACCTGACTAGTTTCCCTAATGTAAATAAGTCTTTAGATACATAATTAAAGAGTCTGAATTTGTGCCTGGTTCATAATAGTAATAGGCATTGTTGATGAAACTTAAAAATAGCGACATAAATAAGGGTCTCGTTAAAAGGGTTGGTTTATAATTTAAGTCATAGTGTTATAATTATTACCAACTCTTTTCTTGTGGATGATTCTCAATGTCATTTTTGTAATAGAATTATGGGAGTCACGCCAAGTATTCGTCTATATAGAACCCAAAAACAAATGTAACTAATCTACCTTGAACTTAGTTCAACAACCAAACGTTATTATAGACTAAACAGAATAGAATCATGACAGCTTTCTATACCAGTTAGTGACAGTTGAAGAGATGATGACATTAAGGCTTGCCACACACCCGCGACACCCGCGATTATCTGAAGCACCTGACATTGTGTAATCGATCTTTAGTGAGACAACTTTTGTTTCGTTTGCGCACCCACCTTATTTGCATATCACGTTTTCTTTAAGTAGATTAATGTTTGACACTTAATTTTGGCTTGAAGTCATTAGTTTGTTAGATAAGATGTAATTGGTTTTATATAATATGGTTTGAACTGTGAACATTAATTGTACAACTTTTTAAGCAAAACATAATTAATTTGACAGTGGGTACAAGATTTAATTTAAACAGTATCATGTCATCATATAAAATTCCGCATCGCCCAAGCCGACTTATCTGCAGGACTAAAATACTGTTCGACAACAACTGTTGGACAGTAGGCACCAGTCACAATACTCGCCTGGTCATAGGACCATCTGATTTAAAAAAAGAATAATGACTGTCTACCTCGTGCTTCATACCTCCTTAATTCTAGATAACGGCTAAGTTCCAGTTAATCGTCGTCTTCTTATTCTAGGCAAAGACATCACCCTAGGTGGACCCGTGACATAGCCAAAAGACAGGCCTTATGAAAGATAGCAAAAAAAAAAACTGGAAGTCGAACCAATCGACAAAATAAAAAAAAAACATAAATTAGTTCATTCATCTCGCGGGTCCCATCTGGCAAGACCAGACGACCAAAGAGCCGTCAAATCTCAGTACAAAGCAATAAAATACTGGATTTTATATCAAAACAACAGGAAAATAAATAAAAGCGTCAACATTATATGTTAATTCTCAAGTTCCCGATGCCCTTTGACTTGTATGTAAATATGCTAACAGCTCATAGAATCAAATGACACTTGACGGAGCGAAGACAAGTCGCCCTTTAAACGGAAAGGTCAGAGGGACAAAGATCAAAACGTTAACGCAAACCAAAACTGGAAACGTTTACGTTAAAAGCATAGCAAACAAGGGAAGAACTAGCAGGCATAAATACAACATAAACGCCTGAGTCCACAGGGTTGGACGGGGTTAATAGATACTCACAATTTGATCATGTCGACGGGTAAAAGGCAAAAGGGGTCAAGCACCACAGATCATATTGTTCAGGAGAATAAAAAGAAAGTTTTAATAAAAAATATCTCTTTATTGCTTTATTGAATCGCATCACAATCTTCAGAAAAGTTTACTAAAATACAATGTTCTTTAATAATTTTACATCAAAATAAGCCTGAGATCAATAGTTTCAAAGATAGATGTCGTTTGACTCCAGGTTTTTACCATGTTTATCGCATTTGCGAGGGGTCAAGTAACAATATTTAATGTTGGAATATTTAGATTTTGGCCTAAGCTTCATGTTAATAAAGTAATATTTTATTTTATTTGGCACAACAGATCATAGAACTAATTCAGATTTTGGCTTAAGCTACCATAATCTTAATAAGTATTATTTTATATTTGGCACAGCAGGTAGGTAATAGAACTATGAATTGTGTATTAAACTAAAACAATACAAGGAACAAAACTGAGATCCAAAAAACAGCAGTTACCTAACTGTTAGTACATACAACAGCATGTTATCACATTATTTGAGTAAATAAACCACAATAATTTGGTATACATATAATAAATTTGTAGAAAAGTGGTGTCTGTACAATGTAAATATATATAAAAAAAAGTAGCAGGGGTTGTTATTTTATCGATGCCGAACCCGAAATTGTAATTAATTATTTTTTGTCTGTGTGTCTGTTTGTCTGTGTGTTTGTGCACGCTAATCTTCGGAACTACTGAACGTATTTGAATGATTTTTTGTTGTATAGGTATTAACCGCATGAATGCAAAATGGTAATATATTACCATTGAATATTACCGTTGAGTGCAACATGGTAATATATTACCATTCTGGAAATGGCGCGATCTTTAAAAATGAATGGGACCATTCATAACTATTCATAAAAACAACACTTGAATGCTCTTTTGTACGCCGAGCGACCGGCAAAACGTGTTTATCATAGAGGACCACGTGGCGCGCGGCTCCCGCCATTTTTTTTTTCGATGAATAAGCACTTTCCGTGATCTACGTGAATTTTCGAGGCTTCAAAGCGGTTAAGTCCAATTAACATATAGGCTATAATTTATCTTGGAAACTTGAACACCTGATGCAGAACCGCAACAGAACTGCTAAACTATAAGAGATACAAAAATGGTGCCATAGCAAAAATTGTTCCACGTGATGAGCATTTTCTGCTGAGAGAATAAATTTGAAGATCTGGAACATCTGGTGTGGAACTCCAAGAGCCCAGCTTAACTATAACATATAAAGGAATGACGTCTTAGCCAGTGGCGGGCCTAGGGTTTCAATATAAGGCAAGCCCAATAAAATTTAAACCGATTTCAAAAAAAGAAAGTTCAGTTTTCGACTGAGTATGTAGGTACCTACGTATGTATCATCGCAATTTTCTCATAAACTACTGGTTAGGTACAATAAATTAAAAGTGAATTCATCCATCTTCTTCTTTCCTCCTCTTTCTTCAATTTCACTCTTGCTTGTTGTGCTGTGAATGAGGTAACCAAAGCACACTGAAGGCATGCTAGTGCTAGATTGAATATAATAAACATATCAGCAATTGCATACCTTTGGTGGCTTTGAAAAAAGCCATTTGTTGCTTGAGGGAACAAAGTTATGGTAAGTAGTTGCTTGTTTTGTAACAGGACTAACAGGTTACAGACAAAAAAAAAACAAAACAGAAAGTTACAAAACGAAAGTTAAAAAATAGCTAGATAGAATGTAATAAGGAATTTAAATAAATTATTTATATTCTAATTGGAATCGTCTATCTTTCTTAAGAAATGATTTAATTACATCAGAGTAAAATGTTGGTGATCGTTTTAATTCTACCAACAACTGTTTTTCAATAGCTAAAATCGTATCCTCGTCCCAGTTCTGTGGGTTGTCGCACAGATCAGAAAACAACTCAAAGTTTACTTTTTTGTTCAAAAACCGTGTTTACGACTCGCGACATGTATGTCCAACGAATTTTTTGCTGCAATGAGTATTGTAAAAAGCAGCTCGTTTTGTACTATTAGGTACTAAAAAAATTACACAAAGTCTGAAGGGCTGAAAAAAATAAACTAACCTCTTGAATTCTATTGCATGATTTATACACATATGAAATTTTCGTTTATGCTATTTACTAGTCAGAGAAATACACAGATTAGGCGTCGGCGTCGGTTACAGTGAAGAAATTAACTGTTTTTTCTGAGCAAAGTTTAAAGATTTTACCTTATCTTCGCCAATCAAAACTTGAACGCATTTTAAATCCTCACAAGGTACAATTACCTCCATTGTTGCAGGTAAGTCACCAAAACAATTGTATCACTGAGAAAATCTAACAAAACACACAAAAAACTTTAACAACAAAGCTTTCCCCACTCAAGCAAATAAAACTGAAGTGAGCTACTTACGCAGAATATTGTTGGCAAGGCGACACAAGGTCACGCATACGCGTCCAACTTCACACGCATGCCTGGCTTATATTTTCCATACTGATCGATTTGTAGACGCACAAGGTTCTAACTCGTTATACGGCACAACGCTTTAGGTGCGAAAGGGACAGAGATAGTATTTGAAAGCCCGGTAAAAGCCGGTACGTGTAAGCGAGATAGCTATATATAGATGTTGCAAATACGAAACTGCGCGCGAACAATTGCGATGTAAAGTGTGTGACGTGGATAGTTTGTGTTATTTTGATAAGAATTAAGCGCGCGAACTTTTAAATAGTTCGGGTTTGATTATGATTCTCTGTCGAGCATTTTTAATAAGGCATGCCGGGCTTTTGGTCTTGTATGAAGGAACCGCCACTGGTCTTAGCAAGAGTTGTTCAGTCTGATGAGCACTCTCTGTTGACGTATAAAAATTGAAGATCTGGAACACCTGATGTGGAACTCCAAGAGCCCAGCTAAACTATAACATTTATAGGAATGACGTCTTAGCAAGAGTTATTCAGCCTGATGAGCACTCTCTGTTGAGGTATAAAAATTGAAGATCTGGAACACCCGTTGTGGAACTCCAAGAGCCCCGCTACACCATAACACATATAGGAATAACGTCTTAGCAAAAGTTGTCGGTCTGATGGGCATTTCCCGTTGACTTATAAAAATCGAAGATCAGAAACATCTGATGTGGAAATCAAAGCTATCGCTAATTTCACTATACATGATGAATTTTTTAACTGGGCGTGGATGGCTATTTCCGAAACTATGAGGAATATCAAAAAACGATGAAAGGAGTCTCGAGGCCGATTCTGATGAAAACTAAAACTGCATCATTGGATTTTAGAAAAATTAATAATCCTGGCCAGGAATCGAACCCGCTGATTTTGGAAAAAAATCACACCTGTATTATTAAATATTCGATAGTGTTGCTAATAAGGATCAAATTCTGGGAAGTAATCATATACGGCAAACTTAAGGAAATTACAGATTTTTATGAAATTGCTATTTTATATGTTACTTTACATCTCTAATTAATTCGAAATTATAAAATTTCATTGTTTTCAATGTTGCACTGAATTTGACGTCTCAACAATCCCACTGTATTCAGCAATTAATACGAAATTATTGAGTTGAACAAGTACAGTCACAACAATAGTTTACATCAAAATCGGCCTCGAGACTCCTTTCAACGTTTTTGATATTCCTCATAGTTTCGGAAATAGCCATCCACGCCCAGTTGAACAATTCACCCTGTATAATTAATTATAAAATAACATAAACTGGGAGTACCTCCACGCGGTGAAGGCGGTAAGACTTTAGGACTGATTTTCGATGACGATGGTATATCATTAAAAATCTGACTCTACTGGCCAGAACTCCCATTTATTATTTACCCGGGCTCTATTGGACATCAGACGTTTCAGATCTTCGATTTTGACGACTCCGTTGTCGCTGGCATAAGCAACAGGATCCGCGCACGAAGTCGCGGGCAGAAGCTAGTTCTTAATAAAATAAAAAAATCAACAATTATTCGGTCTAAAATACGTCTCAATTTCACGTTTTCGGGAGTTGCAGACATGTTTTATATAAAATGTTAATCTGTGTTAAAAACTGCGATCGCGTTTCAAACACGCGTGAACTTGCTTAAACGCACACAAAACATACACCCACTTGCAACGGCGCTGGCGCGCGTACTGAGTGAATCAAATGCAACGTAATGAAAAAAAAATTATTTAAGAAAGGGGCCAAGCGCCAATTATGTTTAGTTGACAATCTTTACTATATTGGTGTAAGCGACGTTATAGTATTTCATTTTCTTATTAATAGTGTTAAGTGAAAAAATATTACTAAACAAATAAAAGGAATATGGATACAAACGACATATTTATTTCTAATATTGTTTTTAAAATTATGCCAAATGACAAGGCGATACAAAAACGTAATATACAAAATGGTCCTTCAACCAAACAAGGTAAAGTCGGTGTCGCTTGAGCACTTTTGGTAAGTATCGATTTGGCAATTCAGTACAAATAATTCTTTGGTGCAAGTGACTTTTTTTCTTGCTAGAAAAACGATACTATGACCATTCGAAAGAGAAAAAATAGTGGAGTTGGGGTCAATAAAAAAGTTAAGATCGCAAAATGTGGCGCTTGACCCCTTTTGCCTTTTTACCGTCGATGTGGTCTAAACGCCAACAGCATCTAATAATATGAATTTGAGCTAAAATTATTCTGTAACTATCATTGATGGTGATATAGGTTGAGAGTATATTCTACTTAGCTGAACACAAATGCTATTAAAATATCAAGGCAAAAACTGAATAACATTCCACCTGACCCAAGAATCGAACCCCAGGACCTCAGCAACAGCACTCGTGTTATCAAGACCAATGAATCTAAAGCAAATAGCGTACTAAACAAGACCATTACTACAGTACTAGCTTCCAATTTCTCCATACATAAGTCTCAAAAGACGTTATAAGTTTATAAGTAAACAGAGAGAATTAAATTACCAATCATTTGAACCAACAGTACCGCATAGTTCAGTAGACCAAACACGGGCAAATCGTAAACAGTTCAGGAATCAATCAGTGTGTTTATTGTATGCATTATACGTAACAAGAGCACTATATCCATTAGGAATGTGTCGTCTGGTCACTGTCTTCGTCGTTAACAAGTTTAGACAGTTGGATTACTGGATGGATGTTGACTGTGTGGGTGAGACAGAAGTTCAGGATTTTAATATGGATTTTAATAAGCCTTTGTGTTTCAGTCCGTCAATATTGTTATTAATTCTCTTCAGACATCTTTTTTATTATTAAACTGGAATACCTTATTTTCATTTTTTTTACTTGAGATAATTAATGATTTATTGCATTTAGTTTTTTTTTTCGTTCCCCCCCTATCTTGTAGCTATAGGATATTTACCATGTTTATTATTTGTTTTTTGTTTCCGATATTATAGCACTGTTGCAAGCGCACATCAACTGAAGTTATGCGGGTGCATCTAAAACAATACAGGCAACAAGTCTATCGTACTCATTATCATGTTCGTTTTTGTTTTTATTAATCTGTTTGTTAACATTGTGTGTACTCTACCCAATAAACGTTTTTTCTTTCTTTCTTTCTTTCTTTCTACTCTGACTAAACAATTTTGCAATATAAAACTAAACGCCAACATCCAACAAAACGTTCTGCTCAATATGAAACTACCGTTGACAATCTACTTGATAGGTGCCCCAGACATCTATATCGGCCGGTCGTATCGTCTGACCCATGACCTCAATTAAATGCCCCGATACGACCCAGCTCAACTACGATTTTACACAAACTATTTATTCGCTCATTTAATCGACATGCCCGTACCTCAGTATCGAGTTCCCCTGAGCTATTACCGATATTCACTACGTCAATTAAAATATAATCGATTAATTAACTATTTTACTCACAATCGGTTTTATCGTTCGATCCATATTTATGGAACGTGTAATTTGTTAAATTGGCTCCAATTAATTGTATGTGTTTTAGACTGAATATGTATTGATAATGTTTAATTTTATCTGATGCCATAATTACTGTATTATTATTTGTAATTGATTTTATGTAAGTTTATCAGGATAAGAAACAATTAATTTAGTTAGGCTCAACTAACTTGTAGTCAACTTGTTTGAAAAAGATCCTGTTCAACAAAGTTGAAAATAGTTTTGCTATCAACACACTACTTTAAATATAATCTTACAATCATTTTCTCAATATCAAAAGCCAAAACATAACCTTAAAAATTCATCAATCAAAGAGTACCGCTAGGAGCTATCTTAGGCCCTTTCATCCACAAAGGTCCACTAAATCACATCAATCATTTCTTTTTTCCCACATTACTATACAATGTTCCCAACCAATATCAACAAGAATTGACACTATACAAAGCCTTGTTGACCAATGACGTGAGATGTGACAAGTCTGTGAAGAATGCAATAGCGCATGCGTGATTAATGAGGGCTTTCTAAAGCCCTTGCTAACACCTGTGTCTCTTTGATATGCGCAGAACGAAATTCGATAAGAATTCCTCGGTAATACATGGTCATTTTAGATATTTTTTTTAGGTAAACTAGTAACTGGTCTCCTAGTTTGTAGTATACAGAATAGACCAAAATGAAAACTATTGTGAAACAGTAGTACAATATCTATAATAAATAGTATCTACAATATCTTTATTGCATTGACAATACTAGTTTCAAAAAAAAACAAATACCTACATCCCAAACTATTATGCATACTGCTAAACAGTAGCTTCCTAGCAATTGGCAAATTGACCAACTGACAAAGTTTATAGTTAGGAAATGCCTATTAACATTAAGTCCGTCTTTGTACTACCAACTCGGAGGTAACATTCGTAAAAAGTAAACTTTTAAACCCCCTTTTCTTTGAGTGTAAAATAAAATAATCACACCTAAATACCACTAACATTTGAAGAGCGGATGCTAAAAGATCCTCATAAAATCCCAACCTGTCGATCCCGAAAAGCTCTCAAAGTTTTCTACCGCAATAAAAGTCGCAAAAGCGAATGTCCACGAACCGTGTGTGTTCGTCCGATGCCGGATAAGACCCAGCTAATAGGGGACCACCAATAAAGTTGACTCGACGACCGCTGCGACACGGTATCGCAACTCAGATGTGTATTAGAATCGCAATTTATAAATGGTAGTTCTATTTTATGGTCGACAGGATTGCGTTTTGTGTTTTACTGCTGTTACTAGCGTTCTTCCGGATTAATTTGGAACTGGTTAGTTAGTATTCGCTATTTTAGCTGTCGCTTTAAAAGAACAAAATTAAATTTCTTGAAATTATGTGTTAGAAAAACATATTGAGATTACTCGTAAGACTCTTAAAGCTAATAAACCAATAAAGAACAGAATAAACGTAAAGACGACGTTATTATAACGTCTTAAAGTACAATCTCGATAATAACGTTACCGACAAGATATTTATCACACGTGGTAAAGTTAAAACTAAATTGCTATTATGTCTCATACAAAGTTACGAGATAGAACTTTAATAGCTGTTATCTGAACAAGAATATATTAATTTAAATCCAGAAGTTATAGTACGGTAACTTATAGATTATTTTAATTGAACGTGAATTCTAATTAACATGCAAGCCGTGAACTAAGTTGAACTTAGCTCTAACTTAGCGGCGACATGATATCGGGATTTAATATCTTTATAATTATTGCCATGTTCAATGATCATTGGATATTTACTATTTTATTAATTGGAATTAACTTATACCTAAGTTTTAGTACTTACGCATGTTGTGAAGAATAGAAGTACTGTTGACAAATTAGTTATTCGTTAATAATTAATGTTCATATTTTTTGACCAAATCAAGAACAACTATAACCAAATAAATGAATAAATCCATCTCTGTCTAATTTAATTCTAAGTTTGTTTAAGTTTTTCTCATTTCATTAATTTTAGTAACAATTAAATATCAACCAGTAACCATTACATAAATCAGTTATTCAATCGTTAATTTCACTATAATTCAGTAATTTATACCTCCACAAGCTCAATCGTTGCTGTAATAGTTATTCGCTTACCACTTTCACGCTGAATGTTGCGAATATATTGGATCGTAAATCCCTTATAGAATGGCTCCTCTCGCAGCAAGCCTAAGAAAGGGAGTTTAATTAAAGTACCCCGGTGTTACAGTACTACACTTGACCACTATAATCGGCAATAATAATAATCGTTGAGAAGCCACGGAAACGATACCCCCCTCTGCGCTTCCGAAGATATACGATCTCGACTTCGCTTATTATCAAGTAGCGATGAAATCTTATAGAAACATAAAGCGGTAAAACCTAACCTCAATGTACTAGGAAACGCTAATATTAATTAAAAATATTATTATTACCAACAAGTAAGTACAATTTTATGACTTAATCAGGGTACTAATTACATTCCGCAGGCTATAAATGCGTTGTATATGTAGATGATCTTATTAGTGGGTGACTAAACAACATCATTCGAGAAAATCAAATGCCCTTTCGGAAATAAAAGTAAACGGCTGAGTAAAATGCCACCACCCAGATGCTAACCACATAAGCGTTATTCAGCCATAAATTGAGCGGCCATCTAATGACTTCCCAAGCTAATAGCGTATAGAATAAGCTTCTATATACGTAAGAACATTTAATTTAGCTCAATCGAGTCTCGGAAGGCGTGTATTTAAATTGAGACGTCTAGATGCCGAGATAGGAACTGGGAGCGGACTCCGGAGATGCTATCTCGGGGCTTGGAGCCCTCGTTTGTAAGTTTCTCCGAGACGAGAGGCAACCATCGTTTTTCTAAGTCATACTTGTGTATGTTGGATGACTTTGTTTACTGAGATTTTCAGAACAAATCTATATTTTAGAAAAAATATAAAAGATTTGTAAAAAGAGAATAATAATACTAAATATTCTGTAGATTACCTTATCGCATAAGACCGTTGGTCAGTGAATTATGAAGAGAGGTAGAACGCACTAGAGCGTTATACATTTCTTACGGCACTAATCATAAAAGCTAACTGAGGAACTAAAGTTTAAACGGTATTTGTAACGTTATTACTGCCTGGTTTTTCTTACAGACATGCAATTTTCTCTCTTCATCAATACAAGTTGAAATGCAAAGATTTGAATAGCATTTAATATTTAGACAGAATTTTATTTCGGAATTTGACAGTCACAACTTTTGAATAACTGTGAAAAATGTATCATGCTTGCTTTGCCAAAAAAATATAACTTCTAGATAAAAATATGGGTTTATAACTATAAATGTTGTCTATAAGCATTTACTACATCATTGACGTTATAAATCAAATTCCTATAAGATTGCTAAGCTATAAAATAATTTTCTAAATCGTCCGGTGGTCGGACATCACGTAGGGCGGTGATCCTTCATCTCGACGCAATTCCTTTCGGATTTAAGCGACACCGATGGACATGTGGCCGACAGAGCACTAGTAATTGTATCACGTACTAAATGTGGAATAATCTTGGAGAACCTGATGGATGCAGCTTGGAATCCGAGCATATTGGATGTGCATAAGCCGGAAGGGTGAAATGTCATTTGGAAATCGATTAAATTCGTTTTTTTTTTGTACTGCAGTGACTTAATCGATAGATCCTTTATTTGATTTGATGAGATAATACCTATTGTTGTTTTTTTTTTTGCCTTTTCTGTCTCCCCACTGCTGACCAAAGGCCTTCCTCTAATTTTTTCCCGTGCTGCCTCGACTAAGCCACGGTATATGTCTGATCGTGTCCTTTACCCCTTTATTCACATCTTTTAATGAGTCTATTTGATTACATTAAAGTAATCAAATAGACTCATTAAAAGAAGTGTTGCCTTTGCCGTTGCCGTTGTTCATAATTATCATTTCTCAGGTTATCTAACATAAGTTAGCTGATAGAATATCTTATAGAGACTTGTAAAAGATCAATCAGAGCATTGGCAGCAGAACAAGTTGTTTAGTGCTATGCAGATACGAGCCACCCACGTGGGCATGTGACGGAGAATAAACAAGCGTCGTTATGTCTGCGACCGCACAGCTTACAGCCTCTTTTGTTTTATCTACATCTTTGAAATAGATCGAAAACGAATCTGTTTTATCCAATGGTGATACAATATTACCAAATTGGTTTTTTTTACATATAGTGGGTTAAAAACAGGTCATGTTCTAAGTGGTGTGCGTTTCTGATATATCAAACTATTTATCTGATGAATATCCGATGATCATTCGAACCCGAAACCGTCATTTAACAAAAATGCAGTAATTACCAATACTGAAACAGCAAAAGCGAGCAAAATAATCTTGCAACATTCCTAAGTCACAACAGACAGTGAAAAATGACTTACAAAACTCATCAATAGGACCGATCGCATACCTCCATCAGTCCATTTCACGCTGACCAATCAGTATTGCCTTCCAAACGGAAACTTAGAGGACGCGTGCGCCATAATACGCCGTAATCTGACGGTGGTAATCCCGGCAGATGGTCCACGATGGTCGCAGATGGCACGAATGGTCGGCAATCTTCGCGACCACTGCCGGCGTCCGCCTGTAATGGCTGTGGTAATAGCCGGACCAGTTTGCGACCTTTCAATCTAGGAATGTCAACTTGAAGCAGGGCTGCCGTGTATGCGTTATTTATGATCCTGATGTTAGCAATAAATCATATTCTAGACTGCTTATCATGCTAATTTCCTTTCCATTGATGTGTTCAGTGAGGATGGTTTGATATGCAAATCTCGTTTCGATTCAATATAGTGTTTCTTATGTCCTATGGAAGTCAAAAAGCCGGATGATCTGTAATTCATGATCCTCCTACTCACACCTGCGACACCTTTCTTTATCTAAAATTGTTCATTTATGAACCATTGTATTTTGATGTTCAGATAAATAAAGCTTTATGATTACTATTACCTCTAGAACATGAAATCCGTGTTTTTGAAATTTCATCGATACAGATGCTACTAAAACGTTCATAGATATACATAAACATAAAATTATGATCAGTACATAAATTTTCTATTCCCCAACAGCCAGCAACCCTATCATGACGTCGCCCGTGGTCTTTCGAAAGTACTGCTATATTTTACGTGCGGTCAACATGCACCTTATGACACTCGAACAAAGTCTCTTTTACATTAAATAAAAGTATTGTTGGCATGTCAAGTCATAATGCAGTAACGACCGCGATTGTCCGGTGCTATTTCATGATACAGTTTTATCTCATTGTGGGGTTCGATTACCGGGTAGACCGTGTTACTTTTAACCGCTTAGTTGACTTTAACGGGAGAAACCTCATTGACATTAAGGTGATTGGCGGGTTCAGCTTTGGCACTTTATATTGTATCTACATCGTTTTCATTTTCCCCCTCTTTTTGGTAAACTTCATTGATGGAAAGAGTTTTATGGTCAGCTGATATTTTTGATATACTCGTACGATTACTATTTATTTGTTACTCATCCGCTATTCTTATTAATTTCTATTTTTCTGAGATAGTCAAAATTATTCTCCGGGATTTCGTCGAAATGCTTTTTTTTAGTATGGCTTTTGGGAGTAGTCTGGCAGGATTATCCAACAAAAAAACTTAAAAAAAAATGTAACCGACTTCCCACAAAAAAAGTTCAAAATAACCTACAAAAAAACTTTTCTTTCAAAAGTCGGTGACTTTCTTTTTTATTTCATTGACTTTTTTTTGTCACCCACTTTCGAAAGAAAAGTTTTTTTGTAGGTTATTTTGAACTTTTTTTGTGGGAAGTCGGTTACATTTTTTTTTGAAAAAGTTTTTTTTTTATCCTTTTTAGTTTCAATATTCAACCCAAATAATTGTCAAATACATAATTTTCTTACATGAACACTAAAATATTGTAATCCGTAGCACCGGTAATAACATCTCCCATGTATGTAGGTACTCTTACACAATGAGCTAAAAACGAAAACTACTGCACTAAACTAAATGAAAATTTTATGGGACCAAATAGCAGATATACTGTATCGAACAAAAAAAGAATCATCGAAATCGGACCAGAAACCTCGGAGTAATCGGTGTAGACAATGTTGAAAACTTTTTGTTGATTTTTCAAAAAGTGCTAGTCTGATTTCGATAAAATTTTAATGGGACCATTCGGGAAGTATACCCTTTCCAACAAAAAATAATTTTTCAAATCGGTTGATAAACGACGGAGTTATGCCCGAACAAACATAAAAAAAATATAAACATCCGAATTGAGAACCTCCTCCTTTTGGAAGTCGGTTAAAAAACTGTGTTCGTTCCCACATTGGGTAAGTTTTGTGACGGTAGCAAATCGTGCAGTAACAAATACAATTTCCTTATCCGGGGAAACTTTAATAACGTGTAATATATTTTAAGCTTATTACACACGTGAAAGTGGAGAAACTAAATATAGTGTTAGTTAACGTGGTTAAATCATGTCGACGTACACAAGCTTCTGTTCGTTTCGTAAGTTTAATTACTGTTATTATAAATGTTTTATTCTTTGTTAATAATGATAATGAAGAACGCCTTTCCTTTTAAAAGAATATTTCTTGACTAATTTCAAGGTAGTAGGTAATTAACTGGTATTCACTTCGACTCACTCTATTCCAGTTATCACTTTCAATACAAATAAACTTGCAACAGTTAGCGATTTTTTATCCTCTTTTAACCCCCGGATGAGAAGGCGGAAAATATTTTCAGTTTGATGTATATATCTGTGTATCTGTCTGTGGCATGTTTGTTCCTAAATGGATAAACCGATTTTTATTTAGTTGTTATGGACTTGTGCATAAAATCTATTGTAACACTTCCCTTTCTGGTTCCACTTCCTTCATTTAATTCTGCATCATTCTCCAGCTAACAATCATTCCTATTTTCTTCTCCCTCTTTTCCAGTAAAATTATCATTTATATCAAAATGGCGACTGATGTCAAAACTAAAGTTAACATGAATTTTGTTACATAAACCTTGTTTATTCAAATTATGTGCAAGTTGTCTCAGAGGTAGTTCCAGTTTTATCTTATGTATCACAATTAAAATTTTAACAAGTCTAAAATAAACGAACTTTTTCATAAATATTTTGTGGTGTGGTTTTGTAAAAGTGATTAAAATCTATCTGATGATGTTGCGTTTGTGAGTATTTGGTCTCTGTGAGAGGGAGTGGGCCATAATCCACCACGTGGGCCCAGTGCGTGTTAGTGGATGTCACATGTCTTCGTATTTTTTGTTTTAGGACATGCCGTTTGGTTTGGTTTCCTCACGGTGTTTTCCTTCACCGTTTTGAGAGCAGTGGTGATGAAATAATATACACAAATTAATGCACCTGGTAGGGTTCGGAACTTCGAACCCACGACCTACAATTCGTAAGTCCGGGCCGATACCACTAGGCCACCACTCACTGCTCTATAGCAGCAACGTGATAAATAATATTCATTTCATGATACACTTAGTTGTTTCCGCTTCTAAAGCGACAAAATTCAATACTATTATTAGAGCTCTGTTAAATACAAATAAAATGTATCAAATTCTTATTATGAATTTAAATAGACCTTCTGCAGTTCATCTTATTATAGGTATCGCCATCATGTCGTTCGTGAAAAAAATACAAAATTTTTAAACAATAAAACCTAATACTGGCTGTTTGGTATCTATGAAATACAACCTCTAAAAAATATTATGAAACAAAACACAATCAGGTCGACAATGACAGCTTGCGATAAAACAAAAGACTGTCACCAAATAAAATTCTGACGAAGAAACAAAAAATAATCAGTCAAGTAAAACCTCAAATCAAAGCTAGTAGCCATATAGAGCAAAACAACAGTTCAGTAGCAAGTACGTTATGTAAAACAGCAAAGCCTTCAGGCTATCATTTGTCGAAGTCGCACAGTGACATCTGTCGGCAACAAAACGAGTTTATCTGAAACCAACACTCATTATTCAAACCTCCACTACTGGGACTCGAACCTGCGTCAATGATAACGATGGTAGATAAATATATTGTCCGCCTTTCACTAAATTTGTGTAGGTATGTAGGTACATTGTGCTTGTAGCTAATCTGCATAGTTGGCAGATAGAATGGTGACTGTCTTCCGTATCCTCATGGTCGTCTTAGTGGTTTAGTGATAGCTACCGTATTGCTCTAAACTGGTCAAGCTTACATGTTTTCCATTCAAGCCCTATTGCCCGTTTCAACGAAGCAAGCTTTAGCGCTATTTCTGACATCTTTGTAATTCAAATTGTAGAATGAATAGCACTCGCAGGATTATCTTAGTAGGACATCGTGGCCCTAGAAGGTAAAGGGCAACCGAAGGAACAGCCACCTTGTTCCTACTTCAGTCAGTAACAGTCTGGAACTCCCTTTCGCCCCACTCAGGGCGGGAGGACTCCGTGTGTGGATAAATTTATAGCACATTAATACATAGTGTAACAGAAATGTTATAAAAAATATTTTGAGGTCTGTCGAATCACAAAACATTCTACAAGAAACGGTTATCTACAAATTATAGCACATTTCCAACTTATCTCCCACAAAAATTCAAGATCAACAGATCGTATCTGCACGAAGTTCTCCAAACCATATTAAATATTTTAATTACTCATTTTATTGTACCCATAAAGATAGTACAATAAGTGTGAGATATCTCACATTAGTTTTAATCTATATGCCATCATCATCAGCCCTTTATCGTGGACAATCATGGAAATATGCCATTCATCTGGGTTTTTCGTCACCGTTAAGATTGCTTCTATAATTTTGTGATATTTATCTGTTGCATTCTATTTGAAGTATCGCTTAAGAAATTTTGATTCTGGTAACATATCTATTGATAAAGAATGGGGATAGATTTAACGATGTATGCAGGGTTAGAGACGTGAAGTCTTTATGAGACGAACTATTCCCCAAAATATGTAATTGTGATTAGTTCCATTGCGGTGAAAATCAGAAGTGAAAATTTATATATCAATTATGAGATTTCTGCTTTCTTACATTAATGGTTTCTGTGTTAATGTTAATGCTTTATTCTCCAATAGTATGTTTTATTGACATAGTGTTATAAAATTCATAATATATTATCTTGGTTTTCTTTCTTCTTCGACTTTTAAACACACAATACAGAGTGTACGAGTAGATGTCTTCCGAATCTCTTCACTTCTAAAGTAGTTATTTTTATATTTGATATACCTTATCATTATGATAACGCCAGCTGTTGTAGAACGTAATCAAATGCCTCAATAGAATATTGGCGTTAAAATAAGTTGTCTAATATTTCAAATTAGGCTTTTCCTGACTAACTTTCACGTCTCCAATATCAAGTCTGACGCAATTCGTAGCCAGCTTCTCAAATCCTCCGATCATTGATCACAGTACATTTGCATTTTCTTACAAGCACTATACTCTAAACAGGACTTAAACCTAGACCAAGAGATAGTTACTTGGGAAAATGCAGCATTCCGAGCTGAAATCCAATATTCATTCGACGGTTTTAAGATGGACGTTCATGGAGATTTCAACTCCAATCTTCGTATATTGGAAGTAATGGCCACTCCATATTAGTTCGATCTTCATTAGAAGTATCTCAGTATTAAAGTGCCTTTGTTGGATTCGAAGTCTTGATTAGGAATTTTGAATTAATGTTTCATGTGATTTCCTTTTTATTTTCAGCCTTCTGAAGGAACTGAATTTTAAAATACATAAAAATATTAACTATGTAGAGAGTATTAAGAAAAAGCATTGTACCTACTTTTCGCCATTATAAAAAAAGATTAAATAACGTTTCTCGTCTAGACGATACAAAATTCTAACTTTTGCCAGTGCCCTTGTAGCTATGTCACTCAGGACTAATGCAGCATTCTACATAAATTACATATTCTATATTGATTACTTTTTTATTTATTTAAATATTTTTATAGCTGTAATTGTAGCGATCAGCCTCTATAAATAGCATTAACTCGGTAAATACAAACACATAAAAACCAATAAACTTCTGTACTCATATATTCATACACCGCTTAATTATATACCACACGGCATTATATACATCAACTAGCAATTTGATACAATAATCTGCACAATTTACATACTTTTACATAAATTTGTATTTGCCTGATTACTAAGGTACCTCCTAGCCATGCCTTGTAGGTATGGAGTGGAAAATCATAAATTATAGACGACTGGCTTTTCTTAGCTACTGCCTTTACGTAGTGCATTTACTAGAAATTGACCTGAAATGTATAGGTTGAAGCTGTTCGTATTAATTGCGTGTAGTTTACTTCGTATTTGCGAGGTGAATTTATGTGTTTTCATACAAGCGTTTTCGTTTTCGTGACTTTCAAGAAAAAGTTATAAAAGACACCATTTTTGACAAGCTGAAAGATGTATTTAACCAATTTCAATAGTGCACTTTATGTTTTATTTTGACATTTATTTTTCCGTAAATCTTAGTTATTTTCCATAAAACCGATACCTACCATTTGTATAGTGAAACCATGTCATCAAATTACCGTGAACCGCAGGTGAATAATAGTCAATTACTGACCTAAGCCAATTACTACTACGCTTTTAGACGAGAAACACTTATTATATGAATAAAATCGAAAATAATAGTAACAGTAGCCGTTCAGAAACTCAAGTCGATGTCACAATTCGAACAAAAGAACACCAATACAAAATTTATAAAACAAAACTTTACCCGGATTATATAACTTTAAACACTTCCCGCCACCCACAAAGTGGAATGACAGGCAAATGACAGGCAGTGAACAGAATGACATACATAACGCAGGTTGAGATGGCTGCAAGCCCTCAGATGATGGTCATTTGTCGTGTTTCACAGATTCATGGGTTCAGCCGCCTTCATATAGATTATAGTTCTTATTTTCGTCGTAAAGTGAAAGGTTTTGCTTCGTTTGGAAATGATAAGAATAGAATTTGTTTTGTTTTTGAAGTCGGTGAATACATCCATAATTGTGTAAACGCACTTACAAATTACATTTCTGAATTTCATCAAAATATTTTAATAAAAAGTTTTATGTAATTACTGATCGTAGAAAACAAAAAACTTAGCTCGGAAATATTCTTCTTCTTCTTTTTTAAACATTACCCCACACTAGGAATTGCACCTGTATCGTGGGTGCGTTTACAAACATAGAAACTCACATACACGAACACCCAGACCCGGAACAACTACTTGCACATCATACAAATGTTTGTTCCACGCCGGGAGCGAACCCGCAACACGCTGCGCAGCACTCGATTGCTCAACCACTGCGCAACCGTGCCGTAATTGCTGTCATTTTCAAAATGTCTATAAATATCTTAAATTATTTTCATAAGAGATCACCTTAGTAATTATGCAAGTTTAAACCTATATATTTTACAGAGCAAAAAAGCCCCAATTAAGACCTAAATCTATAACAACAAAATAGGCAAGAACAACCGAACTGTATCACTAGTGAAACTAAAGGTCCGGCCGGTCGCCGGTCGACATAGAAAGTAAATAAATTGGCAGTAACAGTCTACTGGCTACCTACCTACGTACTATGTACTGATATATAGGATAGAGTAAGTCGTTTGAATACTACAAAGTTTATGGTTTCTGTGGTAGTAGGTGCTATAGATATGGAAAGCTATAAGTGATGTTTAATTTCTTAGGACTGGAATTATTGTAAAATTATGAGCAGCCTAAAGGAATAAAAAATAACATTAATTTATTATTTGATACGGAAGACGTTTGTGTGTTGACCTTTTAAAAATGTAATAGTAAATGTCCTTAAATAGCTGTTTTTAAATACAACAGTAGTAAGTTTGCATGTGTATGAGAGCAGTGGTGGCCCAGTGGTATCGGCCTCGACTTACGAGTTGTAGGTCGTGGGTCCGAACCCAGTCAGGCGCATTACTTTGTGTAATTTATTTCAACACCACTGCTCTCAAAACGGTGAAGGAAAACATCGTGAGGAAACCGGCAAGTCCTAGAACCAAAAATTCGAAGACATGTGACATTTACCAATCCGCACTGGGCCCGCGTGGTAGGTTACGGCCCACTCCCTCTCACAGAGAGGAAGCCTGTGTCCCAGCTGTGGGAACATTTAAAAGGCTGATGATGATGATGAAGTTTGCATGATTACGACTTATTTAGTAAAATAGAGTCCTCATCTATTAAATAAACTGTTTTTTTGCGTATTTTACAGCAGTGATTTTAAAATATTTTCCATTACAGTTTCCCTGCTGTTCTCTGAACATCCTACTGAAACAAAACCACCAACACCCTACAAACACCTTTCTCCAATGCCATCAAAGAAACAAACAAACGGAAACTTCTAACTTATTCCTATTATACCATATTTGTTGCGACCGGCGGCCTGCGCACGCGCCACTCGCCCGCGGCCCGCGCCGAGCCGCCATTACTAACTATAACGGTGCCCAACTATTGCCAGTACACTTTTTATTAACTGATGGAAGTTTTTCTTTATAATTCGTCATAATATTTGGACTTGGCTTTGAGTGATGATCGATTAGGCGTTGATAGAAAATGGCAGTGGTAAAAAGTTTGTATGACGCACCTCCTTCCGTTAAATAGGCATGATGGTTGGCGAACACTTGTACAAGAAGTGTTGAGTGTTTTAAAATAATTCTCAGTAATACAGTTTAGCTGAATTTGTCAGGATTTTTCCTTTAAATTCGACAACTCGATCTAAACTTCAATGATTTCGTTTTACGTTGCGCTGGAGCTGAAACAAACTAAGCCATACGTAAGCCGTAAGCCAAAAAGAACATTGGCAACCCCCAGACGCATCGAAATCCTTAGTGTACAACTTGGCAGGCTTTTCATAGTTCGTATCCTAACTAATGTTATAAATGCAAAAGGGAATTTATTTGTTTTTTGTAACGCTTCAACGCCTAATTCACTTAACCGATTTTTTTATTTTGATACGGAGATAAATGAGACATTGGAGTTATTACTTATTTTTGCAAAATACTTCACCAAGAGTAATGGGGATGTCCCGATCGATGTCGCGGACAGAGCCAAGTAAAGAACAATTACCTCGCACATTTCAAAAGAAAAAGCTTGCTAAAATTAAATGTGAACACAACGGCCTTAATGACAGGCCGGTAATAGATTAGCTTTCCTTCCGCCGACAGACTGGACACACATGATGTATGGCGGATGCCGCTTCCCCCGGCAGATCCGGAGATCACTCACCAGTAATTCCTTGTGCATATCTTAGCTATTAGTGTGCTAATTTTATGGCATAATGACAGGATTTTGTCGCGCTAAATCGAAAATGTGCGAGCAGTTTTGTCATGTAGAAATAATAATTTATATGCAACAATGGATCGTTGTATAAGTATTACTTTTCCAATCTTACTTAGATACTTTCTGAAGTCAAATACAAAATACGAAAATTTAGATAACTATGAAAAATATTGGAAATTTAATCTGGTAAATGCAAAAGTCTGGAATAAAATCTCGTAACCAAAGTCGGATTCTTATCCAGTTAGATACAAAAAAAAAACAAGTTAAAAAAAAATGAAAGTATTTGCAGCAAACAGCCTTTTGCATCGTTTGATCAACTAACCTATCAATCGAGCGCAAAAATGTCGAAAACTCCGCCCAAGCCTTTAAGCGAGATTTACTCAAGAATTTTAATTATTATAATTAACGAACGCGAATCTGATTCTAACATAATTAAAAAAAAAATGGTGAAACTGATTAGAATTAATTTATAAGCGAAATTGTTTTCTCACATTTTGAAAACTTTTGTTAGTACGGAAGCTATAATAACGGAGTAGGACATTTTAAGATTTTATTACAATGATCATTATTTATTCAATTAGATCATTTCCTTATCTTTAAGACAGATTTTAAGCAAATTAGTCAATTAGCGGCAAAAAACGTTTCAAAAACAAATCATCATAATTAAGAACCAATTAATTTAGATTACTAGGTAGTTTAAACATAAAATGTCATTGACTTCTGAATAACTTCTAAGGGACCAGCAATCGTCCAGTTTAGAAATCTAAAATAATATCGAACAGGAAAAAAGACGCAATAGTATATCGCATCGAAATATTATTCGCTTTAATTATGAACATTGAACATCATCACCAAAAAAGCATGCGCGACCCCTTTTGAAAATACCATACGACATAACTACGTTTACGTTCATCAACCTCTAAAAACTAGAACAACTTTGTACATTCATTAACACCTAGTCTGACACGACGAGAGTTTATCATAAGCCCTCTGGTCAATAAATACCAGGATTTCTCTTCGCAAAAAGTGGTTCAGGCAACAATTGAAGAGTTAGTTTGTACCATGTGGGAGGGATGTGGGTCGACTGGGACATTGTGGTACCTGTGAACTGATATGTTTTAGAGTTTATGCTGGTATGAAACTTGTTATTTATTCGTAGTAAGGCATACCTTGGTGAAGTAGGCCTTTAAGAGCAGCGAATGTGTGAATGAATAGTCAGATGTAAAATTTACTCACATGCATGAAACCTTTTCCCTTTGTGGTATAAAAAATCTGCAGGCATGTAGTGATCACATTTTTTGTAACACGTAGCGAATCACGGGGCGGGCCGCTAGTAGCATATATTATACAGTTATTAGTAATTATAAATAGGATCTAATATTTTTATTTTTGAAATTGCGAAAATATCCTCAGGTCATGAATAAGGATCTAATAAAAATAAGTTATTATAGTTATTAACTTCCGCCTCGGTGATTCGACTTTAAGATAATCACAAAGTTATTAATTTATATTAAATTAATAGGCAACATTAATTCATTGAATTTATTTGGAAACCCGCCTTTCCAGTCCAGTAAGTGTTATTAAACAAAAATATTTCATACCTGGTTTAAAATTCGCTAAAGCTTTTGTACGTGACTGTACCGCTAATCTAATAAAAGCTCACAAATAGTTCAACATACCACCTACTTTGAATAGTAATTTTGTACGTAGGTGTACCCGATGTTGTCCGAAAGAACCCGAAAGGTCGTTCGGGCTAAATGTCAAATAAAACACGCGAGGTCGCATTGTCTAGGCCTCGCGGCTATTAATTGTAAATCAATACGTTTAGAAATGAGTTATTTTGGCTCGTGGCAATATGATGTATTTGAATAATGGATTACTCTTTACAACTGGAAAGGCTAGAAGACCACATCTTTTGTTCTGGCCACGCCTTAAAAACATTTGATGTTGATCACAATAGATACTTAAGTATAGTATTTTGTGAATTAATGAGGCTTATTATTTTTAGTCTTTGGACATACCTACTTTTGTTACCATTCCTTGGTAACAAAAGTATGTCCCAAGTCTTGCATTGTCAAAAAAAATTGTTATGAGAAGTACTTCGTTATTTATTTTCAGAAAAGAAAACATATTTCAATAGAAAGTCTTAAATATGATTATGTATTTAACTACGCCAAATCACGTCATCTTTTTAAACCGCCTTTATAAAGTGGAACTCTCAAATCCACGACAAAAACTAAATCATCCAACAACCAAACCCGAAATTAGTTCGTTTTTACACCGCTATCGCGTGCGTGTCGCCACTGGTAATCATACGGCAGGTGCGTTTGCGCAGAGATTTAGTAACAGCTATGCAAACCATGGAATGTGCGGTCATACTCTTTTTATACGTACTCGTATAACCGCGACATAAAATATGCGATGTCATTAACTCAACTGCCTGTGTTATTTATTTGTGACAAAAAATAAACATTTGTAGTTGGTAAAAAGGAGGGTAATGGTTTTCACGTGTTTGTGCGTGTGATAAGTTACGCCTATGGCGTAAATTATATGATTTCACTAATGGCGCCACTCTTGAATGATTTCTTTAGAAAATTGGTAAATATTGAACTAGATCATCGAATTGCGAAAATTGGTTACGTATTTATTTAATTTATTTAAACGGGACTTTTACCATATTTATTACATTATTTGTTTTAAGTTTTCCACCCTGTTAGCACTTTTGCAATATTATTGTAAAAGTGCTAACAGGTAATACTTACTAATACCTATTATAAGAAAAAAACAATGTTTGTGAGGATGGATGACTGTTACTCTTTCACGCAAAAACTACTGAACGGATTTATAACAAATAGCTTAAAATCTGGATTATCGCATAGGATAGTCTTTATCCCGGTTTAACATTCCGTGGGATAAATTTCGAGTATTAGCGGGCGAGGCCGCTGGCGACAGCTAGTGTTAAATAAATGTGGTAAATATCTCGTAATAATAACGATGTTGTTAATGACCATGTCAGTTGAAAAACTTAATATCTACTGGTTACAAAGTTGAGCCATCAATTGGTCCAAATATTTGGCCAACATCTGCTCTTACGCAAGCCTCAGATGTACCAACAAAACGGGTCCACTTCCTTCTAGCCAGTATTATTTGCGTCGATATTAATCAGAAGTAATTTATTAACCTTTGTGTTATATTCTTTTTATTGTAATGTCAACCGCAAGAATAACATGTTTCGTAATATAATGCTACTGTCGCTTTGACATTCCTGTAATCACAAAGAACATCTGTTAGTAACAGATTTTTTTTTTAAATATGGCTCGCGGTACGTTGTCTTAATTTATGGTTAACTTCAAAGAATTTATTTAAACTCATAAAACTTCTCTGAATGCAAAATATTTATACCCTCATAATGAATGGCAAATAAGGAAATATCTTCAAACGAGTTTCTTATAATAGGAAGGTTAGATCGATCTATAGTACCTAACGAATGATCAAATAACTCAAATAGCTTTCGAGTTTGAAACTCATTTTTTTTTCAATTTAACCGCTCAGAGATCAACGCAAAGATATCTCCAAAAAACTACACAATTGGAAATATCAACCGTACAACTAACACAAACTTCAAAACTGGAGCACAGACAATCAGGCAACATTCAAAAAGAGAAAAAAAATCGATCACTGACCAGAGAGCACCGTGCCAACACCACGGCACAAAAAGAATTCTCAAAAATAATTCAAACATTCAATGGTCCAAATTACAAAAAGCAATCAGAGTGTCTTGTGATCCACTCAGTATCGATAATGACCCGCGGGTAGTAAAAAGAATCCGATGTTTCGATGGTACAGATATGAAAGGGGACTATTGACCAGCGGCAGCCGGCCTCATCTAAAGATAATCTATTTGGTATAACCTCACGACCTCCCGGTCGGACGCCGTAACAATATAATTAAAGAGAGATCGTTGCGATCCGATCGGTCGCAGGGTTGGGCTCCCGGACTATCAGATTTATGATTTGATGAAGAAGCAACGGTAATGTATTGTGCTGGAGAGCTATTGGAAAATATAGATGGTATAAAGCTTAGTTGGTTCGTTTAATTTTATAGTTAGTGCACTTACACTGCGAAACTATATGATTTTATTTATGTTAATAATGAATAGCTTCTTTCATAAAAAAAAAACTGGGCAAAAATTCACTGAAATGTTATACTCTCTAAACCTCTATCGACTTCAAAACACTTTTCCTCTGGCAACACTCGTCTAATAACCATATTTACGTGGCAACCCTGACCGGTCCGTGTACCGGCCGGATGTCGATGGCTCTGTAAAAGGAAACCTACATGATTGTTGCTCCCGACGCGTTATAGATGTCATTATTCACGTGCGCCCGCGCAGCGCGGCTTTTTACATGTTATACAAATTACTGGGTGCGCGCTACGCTGCGGTTGTCTTAGTGTGGTCTTGTCTATGGATAGAGGAAAGTTATGAATGAAAGTATTTACTGAGTGTAGATAGCTACGAATAAAGCAAAGTTTAACCGAATTTGAATCAAAACTTGTGTATGAAAAGGATGAGATAGAGATTTTCCAGAAATATCCACAACATTGTTAACACAGAAGAAATAAAAAAAAAACAACTTATAATACAATTTATACCTACAAATACACCAACTTTAACCGTTCGGATGACAGTGTCGCTAGTGAAACATTTATTATTGAAATTAATGACGTTTACAAATTGGCGATTGTAATTCTCATTTTACTCACTGGAACAGCTAAGTTTGTGGAGTGAATTCCCACTGTCCCCATTGCATGAATCCCCATGCAACAGTAGAACTTGAGTAAAATAATAAAAAATTGTTACCGCTGTCGTGGTACTATACTATAAATAAGTACACGTAATTTTTCGGTGACAATTATGTGGCCGCGGTGTGCTTCATAAGTATGCAACGAACTTTGATACGATTTCCCGTTTATACTTGCGAGTATTAAATAATCTTGATGATTTGTCGTAAATACCGCAAGAAGCAAGGGCGTATCACTAGTTAGTAATAATTATTGAAAGTATTTATTAATAATAATGAGTTGAACTGTAAACGTGTCATTACCTCAGTTACGAGCTTGTTGGTTATTTTTACGAGCCACAGTTAGTAGTTCGTTAACTCGCTATAATTTCAACACTAGCACACGACTTAATGCCGCCATTTATCGATGCAGTGCTTCTTGTTATTTAGTAGGATCCCGTACTGGAAACTCAGTCTATTACATTTAAGAACTGTTATTAAATATAACAACTTACTGTTGAAAATTAAATTGATAGTATTGATAGTATCGGTAGCTCTACTTAAAGTACTTTTTAAATCTCAAAGAAACAATAAAATTCGTTACCTAGCAGTTTTTTTTTTAATTAAGAAACCTATAGGTATAATTTCGAGATAATTTCACACTGGCAACAAAAACAGAACATACAATACCACTACAGAAAAAAAAATACCAACCAAACTTCTTTAACTAAAACTGGCCACACAGACTACTATTTTAAATAAAGAATGAATCATAAACAAGCATGACGTTACTACTAAACCAGAATTCAGAACGCACTTTTGAATTTGAAAATGTTATAATTATCGTTCTTAAATCTAAGTGGCCAAAGGCAAGTTCGTTTAGAGCCTGAGACACCACAAAGCCAGTAGAGGTGCGATAGTATCGCTCTGTGGGTGTATTGAGCAGATTTATCGACTGTTTAACCCGTAAAAGGTGATTTGTAATATCCCCACTAGTTTGAGGTGAAAAGCTACGCGGTTATGGTTAGAGGTGTGACTTTGTTCATGAATATTTTTTATTGTGGATATTTAGGTAATAGCTAAAAACCATTACAGTTTTAAGTGTCTAGCTTAACTTTAAAAGTAGTATTACAGTTACTGTTAACTTCCGTATTCTCAATACTTAGCAGAGGTCTATGACTTTCAAGTACCAAGGCCATTGTGGAGCACTGGTTGGTCCACACCAGCTCGTCCTCTGTCAAAAAGACAGCTGTTAAAAAGTTGGCAGTAAAGTTTTCGTGTGGAAACGCAAAATCCAAATTCCCGAGCTATTATATTAATTACGAAAACAAAACTAATCTTCATCTCATTACCCTGAATCCCATTACAATCTCAGTGCAAGATCGCTCCCGAAACAATTCGCTTACAAAATACAATGCGCGAAGCGACACTAATGTCTAGTAGGACAGCGTAGGTCCGCAAATAAAGCAAGACTCATGTTTATTCAATGGTACAAACAAACGTATGAGCTATCTTGTCCTTGTCGCGCACCGCCCCGAGATATGGACTTGTAATTTGTAGGGGGACCAGACTTGAGGAATTATATGTTTGGGATTTGGGACTTGATACTCTTATCATTTATCAGTCCTACAATGTCACACATTGCAGTACCTACAACACTATCTTTGAAAAATAATAATATAAAAATCTTTTTCGGTATCACTTGCTCAAAAAGTGTCATTCTATGGCACAAAAAGCGAACATAACAATAGTCATTTTTAATCTGTAAAAAACAGGGAAAGATAATTGTACTGAATTTCATTCATACTCTAGGGGGAGAATGTGATTTAAATTTGGAATACTTACCGAAATTTATACTGAACTACATCTGTGTTACACCATTGAGTTAGTATATAAAGCATTATACATCTTTTTTAAAAAGGAATACGCATTTATTATGCAGTTATGATTATTACATAAAATTACGAAAACCGACGAGGCCTTATGAGCTTGATGCCTTTGCTTTTCCGACAAATAAATATTAGTCTAGGAATTTGCCGCGTTTTTGTTTTCTTCAAATACATAAACGTTAAGTTTATTTTAATTGTCGTCTACATTAAGTGCATCAGTATCATCGAACGGTCACTTTCACCGTTCCAAATTTGTGATTTTTTTCTCATAACACACTCCCTGCTTGTTCAGTTCACCTTAGTCATTGGCATATGGCCGACCCAGCCCATGGTTGCCATAATAAAAATAGATAGATATTTTAATTGTCATTATTTTTAATAAATGCTTATCTCGTATTATTATTGTGTTATTTTTTTCGCAAATGGTACGAAAAGTAGAGTATTTTCCTCGGTGATAAAGCTGTCTTAGTCTTGGGTGAACTTAAATCCCTCGCTACACTCAGCACTCGTCTTAAATCCCTCGCTTCGCTCGTGATTTAAGTTTGTAACAACCTCGCTACGCTCGGGAGTAAACCTCGAGTCCTTCGTTACTCTCGCGATTTAAATCGTCACCCGCGACAGAAGACACTGCTTTATCCCCTTGGTTAATAATCTACTATATTGACATAACTTAAGTACGACATGATATTCATTTGTGAACCCTGACTCCTGTGTAAATAAAAACTAAAATATTAATAACTAATATATTATTATTGGGCGCTCCTTGCGGGGCTCCACATCGTTGTCAGTGTGGCGAAGGCGTCGACTGCCTCGGGCACCATGGCCTTTCCTGCAGCAAGAGTGCTGGACGGCTAGCACGGCATGCTAGTTTAAATGACATTATCCGTCGTGCTCTTGTCACCGCCGGTGTGCCAGCCGTTTTAGAACCCAGTGGCTTGGCACGCGACGATGGGAAGAGACCAGATGGGATGACTATAATGCCATGGAAGTTGGGTAGACCTTTGGTGTGGGATGCAACATGTGTCGACACCCTTGCGCCATCCCATCTTCCTGGTACTACATGCTGTGCTGGTGCGGCTGCTGCAAGTGCTGAAAACCTCAAACGGCGCAAATACAATGGCTTGACTTCTAGCTATGTATTTGAGCCGTTTGGGGTTGAAACACTAGGGCCATGGGGTCCGAGTGCCCACCAAGTTTTCAAAAACATCGCCAAGCGCATAGTCGACGCCTCGTATGACCAGAGGGCTGGCCTATTTCTTGGTCAAAGGATCAGCATTGCCATCCAACGTGGCAATGCTGCCAGCGTTCTGGGCACTTTCCCCATTGACAGCGATGTGGATGAGTTTTTTGACGCCCTATAATTGTTTTTTTTTTATTATTATTAGTTTAGTTATTTTTGTAAATATTTTACTTTTAATTTTAGTTTTTAGATGTAAATATAGTATGTATTATATTAGAACTGTATACTTCAACTACAAATAAAAATATTAAGTAAAAAATGCTCACGGAAGAAATTATACAACGAAAATTGAAAATAAAATGCTATCTTTTGCTGCTTGGAAGTTTGGAGTTGAGAGTTTGCGTGTGTGTGTGTGTGTGTGTGTGTGCGTAAAAATATAACTTTCAACATTACTAGAGGAATTGTGAGTAAGGACTCTCTCTGGCTAGTTAAGTATTTATGATTGTCATTTATTACCTCTAGAGAGTTATGCGGGCCATACACCATAACACCATACTTCCTATCCTCCAATCGGAATGACAATTCAGGCTTGATCTAATTCACAGTTCGTACACATTGGTAAACATCTTTGAAAAATATATAAACGGAACCTGTGTTTTATAACATTTTTATGTTAACCACCCGAACTCCAAGGCAGTTATACTTGCTAAGAAAAGTAAACTCAAAAGAAGCTATTATTTATTGGATAAAATACGTTAGTTTTTCTGAAATCTGGGATTTTTAACACGCTTATACATATTAGCTTCACTTGTAAGAACTATGTAAGAAAATCTTGGAATCTTAATTTGACCACTTCCCAGTCTTCGATTAGGATGTTTTGCACACGCTCTGAGTTCTGAAGACAAAACATGACTAGCTAAGAAACGTCATTACAAATCCAATATGGGGCGGCCTCCCCAAGATGGCGGACTGGCTGTTTGAAATCCATCCCCATGATATGGGTATCACATGAAAGGGTTTGCTGTTAGGAATACGAAAAAAATATTCACGTGACTTAAATCTAATATGGCGGACGTCCAAGATGGAGGACAGGCTATTTGAAATGCACCTCCATGCTATGGGTATCAAATGAAAGTGTTGGCTGTCAGGAATACGAAAATAGTAGTCATGTGACTTAAATCCAACATGGCGGACATCCAAGATGGCGGGTTGGCTATTTCAAATGCACCCTCATGGGTATTAAACGAAAGGGTTTGCTGAATGGGATACGAAAAAAATGATCACATGACCTAAACCCAACATGGCGGCCGTCCCAAGGTGGCGGATAAGTAGTAAATTAAGTTTGAGTAATAAGAAGACTAAAAAGTATAATTTTTAATGCGTGCTAAAAGCGTGTTTTTAGTTTTTTAAACTATTAAAGAATTATTTTTATAATAAATTCATATTTTCAGAAATATGGATGTTCTAGTTTTCTTAGCTACTACGTAGAGTGATTTCCAATTCACAGAACACATCTCAATCTTTCCAGAGATGAAAAAGCGGTGTCCAAATTAAAGAATAGCCATCAAAGTTTTTGAAAAAAAAAAACAGTAAATATAACTATTTTTCCGAACTAAATTCTACCCTCGTCATCATCACCCCACTGCATGCTCACTCCAATGTGCTGTCATTCAACCTATCACCCCAAAATATCAATACAATTTACCACCAACTCGCCAACCATGGTCACCTACGGCCGGCATATCCGCGTGCTCCGTATAAGGCCCATGAATTCTGCCACCGGACTAGTTGTGGATGAAAGCCGGCTAATAACTATACCAGTTATAATACGATAGCTGGCTGGAACCTAAACCGATCAGTTATGTGTTAGGTCGGCAAGTGTGATTATATGGTCGAGGTTAGATGATGGGACGATGGGGAAAAGGACAAGGGGGAATTTTTACGAATTCCGAATAAGAATAAAGTTACAAAAATGTGCGTACAATCTTTGCACAAATGCGTACAATTGTTACACAAATTCGTACAATCGTTGCACAAATGCGTACAGTCGTTGACAGCCTCCCGTCCCGCCTGATTTTACAAGATAATAAAAATGAAGGGGTATTTTGCGATTAAAGGTTGTTTTACATTTTTAGTTTTTATGAAACACGAATAGGTAATATTCTGCAAAAATATAAAAAACGATGACTGTTGCAAAGTTTCCCAGAAACACTCTCTATTTCTGAATAGTAGTGTTCGGTCTTAATCCTGAAAAGAAAAACAAAACAGCTTACCAATCACTAACAGTTTAACATAAACATTCATTACAATGTCGCCTAATATAAATTAATACTACTACTCTTCAGGGACACGTCAGACACCCGAAATCCCCAACGCAACTATTAAACAAACCAAATAATCCGATCAACAAAAGACCGCATAAATTAATTCCAGAACAAACTGTAACCCAGCATCTCATCTGCACCTCTAACGGTACCGCCAGCCAACATATCATTAGCAAGTTATAAACAAGGCCGCTAATGCAACTATCGGGTACCGAACCTAATACAAGGGTTCCTGGCGAAGCGGAGCGTGTTAACTAATCCTACATTAAACCCACTTACTAAGAACATGAGAGGAAAGCCTTTGAGAAGTTATCTGAGAATGGAAGTCCTTTTTTGGAAGATCTAGATCGGTAGTGTAACTTGGAGCTACTTATAAGTAGTACAGAATTGAATAGAATCAATCACTTGCCTTTTTAATGATCAAATTGTGAAAACGCACTGAAGACAGACACTTTAAAAATAAAGTAATTTTGCAGAAACATTAACGAATTTCATATTTTTTAATTCCATAACATATTTTAAAGAAAACAGTTTGACTAGTTTATATTTGAAATGTTTAGAATCAAACCTATTTACACGAGTGTTTAAAAAAAATTGTATCATTTTCTGAAGATTTCACTGTAACGACGAATGACCTCCAAAAATATATTTTGTGATGTCGCTTTCCAAGATTTCAATCCAAACACTTCATCAGCGAAAATGTCAATTTATTGTTTTTCTTCTAACCCAAACATGCCTCACAAATCATGAGATATCTTCAAAGACATCTCAAACCATTACTTTCAATTGATTTTCTTCAAAACCTGATTCACTTAATTCAGTCGTTTTTCCTCTAATTTTACTGGACTTAATTCAGTAGTTTTTCCACTGGCGAACGACTACTTAAAGGCTAAAGAGCTCGATTAAAGTAAAACGCGTAGATAGCGATCCGCGGTACGTCCCGCGTCGAGTGTCGGCGCACTTTCTTCAATCGGCCGCGAGAGGGCGCGCCGGCACGCGACCGCTACTCGTGCCAACTGAGGGATGTGATAGTGTTTAATGTTTATCGATAGTCGATAATGTCTTTTTTATTTACTTCAACTTGAATGTTGCTGTGGTAAATGATAGAAGCGGTATTCATCCTACAACCTCTGTACGTAAAGTCCCGACACATTTAAAATCATTATTGTCAACTTTCATTCATCATTGCATCATCAAATGCTGAAAAAATTATGTATGTACAGCATTATTTTTAGTTTTCATAGTTTTTCGCAAAACTAGTTATAATAATTTGACAAGTGTTTTTTATTAATTATAATATTTATTTCACCTCACCCTCACGCATCTGAAAGCCTTTATTCCCTGACCCTAACTCAAAATCTATAGACAGTCGATACCCCCAACCCAAACATCGACCAAACAACCAGTAATAAATCATTGACATCACTATACACAAGTGGCACGAGCCGATAGAATCTAGCAACCGATGATACAAGCAGATTGTTTCACCAGAACACCGTTCAACAGATACCGAGAACTATTTACTCGATTGTTAATAATACGATTTAATCGTGAGTATCGATTCACGTTTCGAAAGTGCTGCTTTTGATTTAAATAGAGGAATAAAATGTGGTTTGAATTAAGGTTGCTTGAGGTTAATTGTACTGTTATTTGGATTTTGTGGTTGTTTTTGGGTAAATGCTTTTATTGAAGGTTACCAGAAATGGATTTAATCAAAATCAAACTCGGTATTATATTTCTTCAGCTTCAGACATACGTAGGTATTTATAATATACATAATAACCTTAAAATAATGTTTAAATTGCAAAGGTGTCTTTACTTTTAACATAGTAAAAGATGCTATATGATTCGCTGCAGAGCTGAATGTCGCGGGTTCGATTCCCGCAAGTAGTTATTCTGGGTATGACCCACAAAAAAAAGGAAAAATTCAGTGACGGATTATTAAAAAAAGAAATTGGGGATTCTTTTCCAAACTTTGGTTAAAAGATCGACCATTTAATGTTCAGCATTTGAGTCTCCCAAGGAAAAAACAATACAGTCATGCGTATTTTTCTAGGAGCATGTGCGTTTTTTCTTTTTTCGTCCCGCCTTTCCTTCGCTAGCAAGACTGCTTCGCAGAAGGAGGCGACCGCTTCCCATTCCGTCTCGCCCCGCAGCATGGCCGAGAGGTCGCCGCCTCTCGCCTCCGTGAGGACACGGCGGTGTTCTGCGTTTAGACATAAATATTTTGTCAGTGTAGCGTAAAAATATATCAGCTGTTTCATACAAAAAAAAAATTGTCTTACACCGTGAAAATTTATGAAACAATTTCCAAAGCAAACCCAACTCCCCCCCTACCAGCTTTCTCCACAGTCCTCGAAGATCAGCAACAACAAGGAATCACTTAGTTCTGCAAAATAAAGCAGGTGTAACAATGCAATAACTTACAATAACTCGGTGTGGTTGAATAACGGGCTGCGCAAGAGCAGGTCTGTTTGCTTAACGGGAGTCGCGCCGCCTACCTTTATGAAGGGGGCTACTATGGACCTGACTTTGAAAAAAAAAACTTTTGACCGACTTCCAATAAAGAGGTTATTTAGTTTTGTGTGAGATTATTGGCTTATGAGTAGTTTGCTTGGTTCGGAAATCTGTGTTAGAATAGTATTTGAAATAAATTATAGATTTGTAAAGTCAATAATATAAATAGTTTTATTCAAACATGTGCTGATCTTGAGACATTTATCTGCTTACTCAGTACTTGAAGTTTAAGTTATTTACGAGTTCTCACTTAAATAAATGTTGGCTAGGTCAGTTTCATTTTTAAATATAGGTATATTTATTTATCTGATCGACTTTCTCATTGGCCTAGTGGTTTTTTTTTTTTTCCATTTATTTTCCAATAACATTTACAAATACATTTTGTTCAAAATACAACATACCGCACAAACCATCGCGGGTTTAACAGCGGAATGGGCAGACACGGCAACTCGGTGCCATAACATAACGTATTCAGGTGAACGGTTAGGCAATTGTACACAAATAAATAATAATAATAATATTCCACAACTATCACACAACGCCATCTAGTCCCAAGCTAAGCAGAGCTTGTGTTATGGGTACTAGACAACTGATAAACATACTTATATATTTCTAAATACATCATATTATAGATAAATTACACCCATGACACAGAACAAACGATCGCGCTCATCACACAAACATTTGTCCTGGGTGGGAATCGAACCGACGAACCTCCGGCATAGCAGTCAGGGTCACTAACCACTAGACCAACAGGCCTGTCAAATACTATCAAATATTAAGACGTCACTTATAGAGATACTTTCTAGATCGGCTCACAATCTAGAAAGTATCTCTTCAGTACTTTAAAGCAGTTCTTTGCATTAAGTGCATTACAGGTCTCAAGCGGTAATTCATTCATGTACGATGGCAGCATGCATTCCCACGTCCGTGATCCATATACATTATTCCATTTAGGTACAATATAATTTGGTAGGTACGACAAACAACGCAACGACTTCAGCCTTTCGTATTTACGAATGTTACATAAGTTATGATAGTTCTCGCTTATAACACGTAAGCGTACCTTGTCAAAGACATTTACAATTTTACAGTGCTTAAATAAACCTGAGTCATTGTCTTGGAATTCATTTTTTATTCTTGTGGGTACAATTGTTTTTAAAATTCGTAACTGTAACTTGTAGATGTCTTCTACATAAGTCTTGTATGTGCGCCCATAACTGCTTAGGCCATAATCAATTACGGAGTCGGCTAATGCCAAATACAATGTTCGAAGTGTGTTATAAGGTAATTTATACTTAAGTATCGATAACTTTGCTAACACAGACCTAAGTTTATTACATACATAATCAATGTGCGGCCGCCAGTGGAAATTACTATCTATTATCAGACCAAGATACATATGATGAGTCACCAACTCTAGTGTCTGGCAACTACACGTAGTGACCTGTTGATGAAGACACAGGTGCTCATGGGCAACGATAAAAGGCACACGAAGCTCAGTCAGGTATGGTGAGTGTATATGCAGCAGCTTGGTTTTTTTTGCATTAATTACAAGACCGACGTCGTGAGCCCACTTACACAAGAGGTCGAAGTTACCTTGCATCACTCTCTGTGCCTCATGTATGTCCCTATGTGCAGCTACCAGACACGTATCATCAGCAAATTGGTACACCGAGCCCTCTGTGAAAATGTTACACATATCGTTCACGTACAGTAAATATTCGGTCGGCCCGAGAATTGAACCTTGTGCTGTGCCTTTATCGGTTGCAATCATACTACTCAACGAGCCTGAGATATTCACCGACGTGAAGCGATTTTTGTGGTAATTTTTAAACCATTCCAAGAATGGACCCCGTATACCATTTTGCTGTAATTTATTAAAAAGTGTCTTATATTCTAAACAATCGAAAGCTTTGCTGAAATCAATGAGGACAACAAGTACATGCTCGCGATTGTTCAGGCACTTGTTGACCTCATCACTAAACTTAGATAGTAATTGTGAGGTATTTCTGTTTTTCTGGAATCCGTATTGTTTCTCATTAATTACATTGTTTGATTTCAAGAATTTATTAATTTCTTGTCCGAGATACCTCTCAATTATCTTATCAATACATGATAATATCGTTATTGGCCTGTAATTGTTAACGTCTGTGTATGAGCCATTTTTATAGATAGGTCTTACTATTCCGACTTTAAGTTGATCTGGGTACAAGGACGTGGCAATGCATGTGTTAATTAGATGAGTTATGACTGGCGTTATTTCTTTATAAATATATTTTAAATCTTTGACTCGGATACCATCGAAACCTGGGCATTTCTTTTCATTTAGGTGTTTTATTATAGAAGATACAACTTCCTCATTGGCCTTCCGTAATCTCATTGATACGTTACAATTGTTGATATAGGAGTTAATATCTAGAATAGACGTGTTACATTGGAAACAAGTATTGTTAACATTATTTCTGAATTCAGAAGCAAACTTGTTGGAAACAATATTTGGTAGTAGTTTGAAATGTTTCATTATTATGTCATCTATTGATTTAGTTATTTTCCCGCATAGGTTATTGATCGTTTCCCAAACTTTTTTAGTATTATGAAAATTAGATTTAATCTCCTTTAAAAAATAATTATTCTTAACATTATTGATATGCTTATTTGTTTTATTTCTGTATTTATTGTATAATAACCTCTTTGCCATATTGCTCTGATCTTTAAGCCAGATTTCTAATAATTGATCCCTTTTTACACACATTTTTTCTATTCTGCTAGTTTTCCATTTACACAATTGCCTTTTACCAAGTTTAATTTTTACATTGCACTTACAGTTTTCATATACATTAGAAAAATTTTCCAACACAAAATTCAAAATATCTTTGGGATTGTTGTAATCTAAGGCCAAACTCCAATTAATTTTACGCAATTCACTTTGCAACTTACTAGTGTCTAATTTGCTAATGATTTTACATTGACTATCTTTGTTTACATACGTATTGTCGACTAGCGCGCAACCGGTTATGAAGTGGTCGGCTAACGCATTCTTAATAACAGCTGTTTGCACGGCGCGGCAGTCGACACTACGTATAAATATATGATCTATACATGATTTTGTTATGAACTCACCTCGCTTATCTATTCGGGTAAACTGGTTTATTCCGGAATCAAGACCCATTTCACAGAGTGTATTTAAATAAAGTTTTGTTTGCGACGTTTTTTGTTTCAAGTCGATGTTCATGTCGCCTATCAAAACGACATTGTGTGTTGGTGAAAATTTATTAATATAACCACGCAACTCTTCGATGAATAGGGTCTTATTCGTGTCAGGTGGTCTATATACAGCACACAAACCTATCTTAGAACCATAGTCTGTTTTTAGCTCACCGGTTATACACTCGAAGTTTCGTGTACGCGATGGTCGTCTGGTGAAGCAAATGCTCTTGTGCACATATACGATGACTCCACCTCCCTTCTTTGAATCACGCAGCTGAGTATACATGTCATAATCTGCAAGCTCGAACAGGGATTTGGTCCTGTCCGATATATTTGCCTCGGTGATGATGACCAGGTGAATAGTTTGAGGGCAGTTCATGACAATATATTCGAGTTGAGAGAAGTTCTTCAGCATTGATCTGATGTTTACATGAAGCATTGTTATTGAGTTGTATAAATCTGGTAAATCATCTGTGTAATCATTCCAATGTTTGTATGAATTTTCTGTTATATTATCGTATGTATCATCCATTTAAGACGTTTTATAATTTGGTATAAGGGAAACTGCGATCTCGATAATAATTTGAAGGTACTTTATGTTTCTTGGTCATTTTTAAATTCAGAAACTAGTTTTTGTATATCTTTCTCGGATCGGATATTGTAGGTTTTACCCTTTTCGTGCCTTTTTGCTAATATTTGTCCGTTCTTACACCAGACGAATTTACAAATATTTGTTACTTTCAGAGCGGTCTTCGTAGCCCAAAGTAGGTAGGCAGTTGTAGGTGATAAGCTTTCTCGAAGGTATATTTTGTTGTCCTCATCAAAACCTAAGTCTTTCCCCGTAATATTCTGGTTCTTTGCGACTTGCAGCCATGAATCCCTACAACCCTCCTTAAGGGTCACAATGATTACAGGGGGGGCTTTTTCGTTTTTGGCTTCTGGGCGGTTACTTTTTTTCCTGTGTGTATTGACAACATCATCGTATCTTAGATCCAGCTTATCACATATATTCTTCATGACACTATCTAAGTCTTCTTTTTCAGCTACCCCACAAATATCGATGTTGTTGGCTAATTTGCTCTGTTCGATTGCAATAATTTTTTGCTCCACTACATCATGTTTAAGCTCGAGGTTTTTATAATTATTTTTCAGCTCAATGTTCTGATTTTCTACTAATTTTAGTTTGTTTTCATACACATTTATCTTTCGTTCATAATCATCAATTTTGTCTGAGTAGAACTGTAGGGCACTTTGCAGCTCTTCTTTGATTATATCACGTACTTCTCGCCGTATATCGCTGAGAATGCGTTGGGTTAAATTGGTGTCCGTAATGATCTCCGTATCTGTGATGTCTTCATCATCTCCGTCGGGCAGGATACAGGATAGACGTTTGGGTTTGGTATTACCCAAACATGGGCGGCATTTCCAGTCAACGGCATCCGTTGAGTACAGCACGGTTAACTGGTCTGCTGTTATTGAAGCACATGATGCATGAATCCATTTGGCACATTTGGAACACTGTATACCTGGGCTTTTTTTCGTCACCATCTTCCCGCACTTAGCACATTTCACCATATTGATGACAAGGTTGGTGCGACTGTGGGAGATACTCGTATGTCGTAAATATAAATCAAGTAATTAATGCGCGCGCGCAGGTAATTAAGCGGTAAGTATACGTCTATACGGTTTCGCACCGAGTGCGCGACTGATTGCAAGTGCGACTACTGAAATAAGGTCCCGACTTCGATTCCCGGTTCGCGCAGTGTTACTGGGTTTCTGGGGATCTCTACCATGTTGATAACTAAAATCTCACCCATTATTTACTACTTATTACATGAGTTCGCCCTGAGTGGAGCGAAAAGGACTGTCAGACTCTTATTGACTAAAAATCCATCCTTTTCCTTCAGTTGCTCTTTGCGTTCCAGGGCCATGGTGTCCTTTACAGACGGCCCTGGGACTGACAGTACCTATTCCGCTCCATCCAAGTCCTTTTTAGATGATTTTCCACCCCAGAAAAAGAGAAAAAGAAAGAAAAACGTTTATTGACACATGCCATAAGTACCTACACACAACATAAAAAAACAGTCTCATACCAACCGTCGAAACTCATAAATATTGTAACATTTCGAACAGTTATTCAACTAAACTAAGTTCATAGTAAACACAGCAAAATCAATTATTAAGTTTAACTATTAAATAACCTATCGTAACCTCCAGCTTGTTTCATTTAAGCTGCAAGTGCTGCTACGGGTAAATCAATTAAGCTTTACGAACGTTATAGCTTCGAGTAGCTTATTTTCATTACTTGGTGTAGACAGAACCCATTTAGTTAGGAAAATGGAATGGTTATCAGTTTATGGTCATTTTATTTTCAGCATTTTTAAGAATTAGTCATTATAATATTATATGCTAAAGTCACACAATACTTAACCAATTTATTGCCTTGATTCCAAAATAACTTTTTCTTTCATAATGAAAAACCATATGAAGATTGGTAAACAAGGCACCATCGAACAGTATATTTACTGCTCATTTTTAAAAAGAATACTGATGAATTGTAAACCTAGCAATAAATAACCAAACAATTTCTAAAACTTCCAATCAAGTTATCTAGTAGCTAAGATAACAAATTAACAATAGAAATGCTCTTACATACTAGTAATTTATTTAATAAGGGATATCACAACACATGCTTGTTCCAAACAATCTATTATCCAGACTTGTATTAGCCCGATAATACCTATATAATGGCACTACATTGCTCAAACATAGTTCGCATTGTTCAAATCACCACTTTGACAAGACCTCTCAACACGTAGCAATAATAGGAAACAACAGCTCAAGTTATGCAGACATAGTACGCTAACATTAGCGACTGGGCGTTCTCTATTCGGTTGTGATCGGGAATGGTCGGCAACACTCGGGTGTGTTGGCCCCGCCCACCTGCGCGCGCGCCCGTCCCTATCTCTGTCCCTCCCGTGGCCCTGAGTCAGTCTATCTCGCGCCGCCGGCACGGCCGGTCGCCACACCCACAGATCAGCGTTAGGCTATTTTCCAATTATTATGTAGGAGCTTTTTGCGCGCGCGCCGATGCCAACAATGATAAGCTTTCTAGTAACAGAATGAGTGAGGTAATGTTGTTGTTGTAAGACAACAATTTGGACTGGAGCTATTTATAAAACTTGTTTGTTTGTAGTTATTTTGTAGACTTGTTTTTTATCTGGAAGCCACATTATTATCAGATGAAATAATTAGGTTTATTTTGATGGCAATTACAACTCTTATTTTCGGAGTCATTAAGTACATAGTACATACACAAAACGATCTTTTATCTTACTGACACAAAGTATGTTCTGCTTAGATACCAACAAACAAGACTATATTTAATTCAAAACACGTAGAAGAACAATAAATTACATACACAAGAATGCGACTTTTGTAATGTTTTCAATTCATAAAATATTTCACTCACTTAACTAAGTTCCAAACGAGAGTAAACTAGCATTTTTAAAATTAGTCTACAATTTACGATGGTATTCTCAACTTTGGTTCCCGGGCTGATTACCTTCTTTTCTTATTTTTTTCTGAATCAAATCGCACAAACAATTAATTACAAATACACGACAGAACACACTGTACTACTTAAGAAATCCAAATTGATTCCATTAAAATATGATACAAAAAAAAACAGCTGCGAAGCGAAGGCAATTACCAACTGATAGTTCACGCGGTGGCATATCTCCACGCAATTAAACGACTTTTTGCACTAAAGACGTAAAAAAATAATAACATAAGTGGCAAAGTACTAATGGAGACCATTACGGAGTAAAAGTTAGAAAGTTCCGAATGTACAAAACGACAATTGATAAAAAAAATGGCGATCGCCTAGCGCCCTGACCTCTTACCTCTCACTTTGGGAAGCTACTTATTGTTGTGTTACGTGATTGATTTTGTATGTATTGTTGTACAAATAAATATTTTTGAAGGCTTTGTTAAGGTTTCTGATGAAGAAGTTGATTAAAAAAGATTTCAAATACTGGCTAAACAGTAAACTGCAAAATAAGTACAATTCTATGTCAATATTAATTATCTGCGCGATGACTTATATTTGTATACACGTGTAGGGGTAATCTCCGAAACCAATGATCCAATTATATAATAATAATAATATTCCACCACTATCACACAACGCCATCTAGTCCCAAGCTAAGCAGAGCTTGTGTTATGGGTACTAGACAACTGATAAACATACTTATATATTTCTAAAAACATACATAATTTATAGATAAATTACACCCTTATATTTTTTTCTAGTAGGAGCACTACATTATACCTCAGTGCTATAGGTTACAAATTGTACATTATTTCTGAGATCTATAGACTGAAATAAAATTATGTAAATAACACCTTATACATCATGCAATATTAATAATATAAATATAATATTGTGTATAATGCATATTAGCTGAACTTTCACAATTTTTGTCTAGCAAGTGACTTTTTTTTTTTTGGCACTATTCCCAAACCACTGCAACTCCTGAGAGCCAGAATCAACAGTGGCAACCACCAGAAAAGCGCCAAGACAATGAAGCTCGACGTGTCCCGGAGAATGAATTTACCTGTCTTGGATCCTGCACGAAATTAATCAGAAAAGAATAGTGGAGGAGTAGGAAAAAAAAAGCAAGCAAGTGACATACCTAATACTTTATATTTGGATGAATACAATCCAGTAACCTGACGATATCAATCGTAGAGTACCAGACACATCACCGGTTTAGTCCCCTTTTAAAAAAAATAACGAATGTACTGTCAATTGTCCATAAACCTATTTCTAAAACTAACTATATACCTACACTATCAATAGTAAAAGAAAAAAATGAATATATTTCGTAACAAGAGGTACTCGCTTACAATAATAATTAATACATCTTGATTACTCAGAACCTAACGCAACTAAAATATTTTTACGTCGCAATAAAGATCTTGATAACAAAACAATCTAGGTAAGTCTAGCATTGAGCTAAATAGTTAGGATTAAGTGTGCACTAGACTTACTTTGTTACAAATTTTATAAACTCTATCTTAAAAGTAAAAGTGAAAAACGCAGCATCAACTTAGTGAGATCATTTTTAAAAGTCCTTGATTTAAAGAAATTATTGAATTTATCCTTTATTACTTAAAGGGGAACTTTGAGACAAGAATACTATGACGAAAATATTGTGGTTACACGAGTAGAGACAAGCCAACGATTTGCAAAGCTACGATGTATTCTGTAAACCTTTCGTTGGTGAAACTTATCACATGACGTCACATAAATTGACTATTAAAATGATAAATCAAACATACTCTTAATTTGATTAAATTCAAGATTTGAGATTACACTAGAAGACACCTATTCCGTTCCCCATTTCAACGTCACGTCGACGCCTTCCTGATTCTCTTCTAAACCTTTTACTAACTTTCTTACTCTTGTAAACTTCACTCTATATTACCAAATCTTCATCTTTCCAATTAAGAAAATTAAATCCACCATCTTTATTATCACCGTTTCAATCCTAAAATCGATCCCAAAACAGAATTGCCCTAAAAATATTGAGTCACACAGTAATCTCCTGCATTTAAGTGCGGAACTCTACAAATAAAAGAGTTTGCTTGAGAAATGGCGATGGTCTCAGATTATAATTACGGTAGAGTTGGTAGAGACGGTAGAGCTAACCCGCGCACCGTCACTCACCACTAAATATAAGACACAATACAGGGTTACCAGACACTTTATTGAAAACATTAAGTTACTTTTGATTATAATAAGAGTTTTGTAATTAAAAGCTGAGCAGTGATGGCCCAGTGGTATCGGCCTCGACTTACGAGTTGTAGGTCGTGGGTTCGAACCCCGTCAGGCGCATTACTTTGTGTAATTTATTTCAACACCACTGCTCTCAAAACGGTGAAGGAAAACCTAAAAACAAAAATTCGAAGACATGTGACATCTACCAATCCGAACTGGGCCCGCGTGGTAGATTACAGCCCACTCCCTCTCACAGAGAGAGGAGGCCTGTGTCCCAGCAGTGGGAACATTTATAGGCTGATGATGATGATGAATTAAAAGCTTCTGTCCGTGGTTTCACCCGCGTTATATTAGGCATTTAGCCCTATGGGGCGGCCCCGTCTGTTTCCTTGGGGAAGCGTGGAAGATATGTTCAAAAAAATGTATAGCTAAAGTATCAATATTGGTCCAGGAGGCAATGACAAACTTACCTGACCAAGTTCCTCCCAAGCGATAATTAGTAGTATGCATGAGTGAGTTGTATTATAAAGCTTTGTGAATGTCAGCTGCGGTTCCGTTGTTGTGACCTTGATAAACACCATCTATGTATACTCTTGTCTTTTTATTCGTTGTCGTATCACATAATTCCTAGTTCACCATAATTCAAAGTGACACCGTATAAGTTTTGTAAGAAAGATTAGGAAAGGCTTTATCATCCTTTCTTGCTTCTTGTTCTATCAATCATGAACGGATGTGGACTGCCCCATCTTCCATGTTTACATTTCAATGACAATATCCTTAAACCTGATTGTTGAAGACTCAAATATGTGTTGAATATATTAAGTGAGTAAAATACATCATTAACGAATTTGCACAACACGTAACTCCAAAGTCCAAACCCACATAATTCCACCTTCCCATTGTTTTCCCAGCTCACTTTACTACGTGCTATATTTACTTTCTAACCATGTGCCAGCCCTAACTCAAGACTGTGCGTTCCATGCTTTAAACTTAATAGCAATCTTTATAGCCCGGCCTCCGAATAGTGATGTTATCGCTCGATAGCCGATGTCGATAATGTGTTATTACATCGTACAATTGCGTGTTACGTATTGTTCTTTGTAACGTTTGTTAGATTGTTGCAACCTGTTTCTGAACTTAATTATCGTGTGTTGATTAAATTAGTAGTGCGCTACCTGTGATTTGCCGGTTTATAAAATAAAAGTAAATAAATGAACATTTATAAAAGCTCTCAATTTTAATTACACGTCTAGTTTTTGGGCGTAGGCATAGTTAATTTGAGCTCTGGCTAAATTAATTTGAGCTCTCCAAGTAATATTCTGTTTATTACTTCACAGTTTTATGATTACCTTTTATTTTTGCTATAAATTACGCAGTAAACTAGAGATCAGCAATTTAAAATTCAAACCACTGATTGCTATTTACCATAAAATATTCACTTGTAAAATTAACTGAGCAACAAACGGCAGTACAATAACTCGCTCGGATCGCTGGGTCGATAAACGTCGGTATAATTCTGGCGAGAACGTGCTTGTCACAATTTATCGTGGCGGTGCATCACTAGCCGGGAGCAAAGGTTTGGCAGAGGGCGCAGGCATCAATTTGCGCTCGGTAGCGGCCGCGGGCGCCGCGCCGCCCCTGTCATTAGCCCCCCCGCTCCCGCGCCCGCACGCCCCGCTCGACCTCAGGGGAACATACTTTAACCTTTTTTGCTCCCCTGCAACCTGTTCGGGACGCGGCTGCTGCGCGCGCGTCGCGGTTCATGGCCGCGGGCGATACGCAGTATCTGCGAAATAGAGCTGCTAAGTATACGCGTTTGTTTTTGCCCGTAACTGGTTGTAATTATATGGAGATGGAAGGGGAATGTTGCTATAAAAGTGCACTTTAAATAAAATTGAAATATCCTTTTTTTTGTTGGGTGCAGGCAGCATCTTTTCAATCTATGTATAATAACTTGGATTAAACTTTTGGATAATCTTATATCGACTATTTAGCACACGTGTAAAATATATCATCTACAGAAAAAGCAAGCTAGGCCTTCCACTAAATGCATCGCTATTCTCACATATCAATTTTACATTCTTAGTTTACCCGGAAAAATATCTATACCATTAGTCGTAATCTTGTACCCTGTCCCAGAGCAACCCTGCGCAACCTGTTAAGTGCACAGGGCGCGTAATAACGTAGGCCCGACGTTAGTTACCCACAGGCTCCCACCGCGCGCCCGACATGCCCAGGCGCAGCTTTACGTGATAATAACCAATTTATATCGAACGCCAGCTGACGAGCTTCAATGCGATATTAACTTATAATTTTTTATTGATAGGGTTGCATGACTTGTACCTACCCAAGTTTGATTTAAGATAAACTAATTAAAGAAAAGCTATTCTTTTATAAAATATGAGCAATTACCCAAAGCATGTTTTCTTTATAGTATTTGGGTACATAATTGGTTTAACCGTCTTTTCAAGCTATCAGTTTAAAAAATATATTCCATGCATAAATCGGTCGACATTAAAAGGCATAAGTATAAATATGTAGTGTCAATAATTTAATACATGAATTTAAACCTAATATTTGCATGACCGCAGCTGCAAAGCGGTCCCTTCATTAAAATACCAATCTTCTTTCTTTACAACCTGCACTATCATCCATACATTACGTCCTACCCATATAATTTCAGACCACGTCTCCTATGGTAATATCTCTCAACAAAAAACACCATAGACTCTCCCTTTGACTTTCAACGGTCCAGATAAAAAGGTCAAACCCGAAACAGGCCTGGCTCGCTTCCCCGAACCAGTAATTTGAGCCACAATTAAACAATTTTCTCGAATATCATTCCGCTTCATTTGAATGGTTGGGGTCACTCTTGACCCCGGGGCACACATTAGGGTCCCGCTCCGATTCCTCCATAAACCCCATTAAACATAAACATGCCCCCAAACCACTCGCGCCGGTCGTCCCAATGCTCCGTCTTTCGTTCCACTTTATTTAATTTCAATACATTAGAACGTGAAGTTTTCTAATCTCGCTCGCCGGTGGAATGGCTTCGCATTTGCATAAAAGTAAATTTGCTCCCAAGCCCGGGATAACGCTAATGGCGATCTAAAAAGGAACAAAACGAGCGCCGCAAATTGACCTGTCCCTCAGCGAAGCCGCCGACCTGTCGCCGCGGCCGCTACGTTCCCATCATCTAGCCAGTAGCTATCTCACTTTAATTATTCATAGACTTTTTTATACGCTATCGCTTTTTACCGCTCGACGGCCGGTCGAAGCCTTATAAAATTAAAAAATAAAATAATCGAACGTCGGCGCAATTTAAAAAAGAAATAAGTCGGATGACACGGATCGAACTCCGGGCAAATGTCGCGCAGTAAAAAGTGGTCGAGCGCGCGGCAAGCGGGCGCGCGGGGTGGTGAGGCGCGGTGCGCGGGGGGCGGCGGGCACAGGACGTCACGTAGGCGGCGCGGTTTTTGTCAACGTTCCCGCGGAGATGACAGGTCGCTGGACGCCGCGACCTGTCCGCGAGCCGTCTTGATGCTTTCCATTTACTACAATACAATTATCGCAAATTGTTTATTAAGCTACCTACATCTTTACGAATTAAAATCCTCTCAACAGACAGAGGTATGGCATCCGATAAATAAATTGCGTTTATCCGGCTATGAAGCATTAACTTAGATGCTTATGATGAGATATGAATACGTCGCTATAATTAGAGTAATGGAGTAGCACACTTGGCATTCATAGCAGTCAAATGACTTGACACACTTCTGAGATAGGTAATTAATGTTAACGTGCGTAATATTAATAATTATACGCATGTGGGGAACTATCTACATGCAATCTTGTATAAATCTCAGTAATTATTTTAATGAAGGTAGAAGAAATGTTTTAAAATATCAAGACGTGTTATGTTATAGTCGTGAACATGGTCCGACAGGTGCACCTTCGGCCGCAGCGCGTTGATGTCTAATACACTGTTAAGACCTTGTAATCTTCAAATTATTTGGATCGAAAGTTCATAATTTTTAGATCTAAATATTTTAAGCTTTTGCCTTTAGTAGTTTTATAAGAAGTGTAAGATTAGTTTATGGAATAGACTTTTAAATAGAACTAAATTACACTTAATAACTGTGAGAAGAATCGAATGTGAATTTTACTTTAGTATCCGTCAACCAATCATTTTACAGATTTCCACACATTACTCTGAAGATAATACATCCGAATAACAAAACGCTCTCTTTTCCAGAATTTCCGTGAGCAGAGAATCGATGGCTCCGGTCTTCCCCTTCTCACAGAGGACCACTTAACAGGGATGCTGCAGATGAAGCTAGGACCGGCTCTTAAACTTCGAGCCGTGCTAGCCAGGCGGCTCGAACCCTGCGCTCAATGTCAGGCTAACTCGAGCAGCCTGACTACTATAGCGCCCAGGATGAACGGCGCGGCACTCAAGTCGGAGCCCCGGAGTAACACAACCAGCCCCAGTTAGGACTTAGGACTTAAAGTAGTATTTTTAATGAGTATCGTTCCTGCCCAACCGCCTTTTGTTTACAGAGAAAATATAGAAGTCTTTGTTTTAAAATTCGATCTAGAATTACGTGTTTTTGATGAAAAAGTATCTATTACTTACTTTTTTTAACGTATTATTCATATTTTCTGTGGAAATGAAAAGCAGTATTAAGATACATAAATCTAAGACGTATTGACATCTGGAACTGTAGGGTCGCTAGAGTTGTATAAATTTTATACCCGACCCCAATTTTTATTTGACACATTTCAAAACAATTCTTTACAATCATAATAACACTAGTTTAATTATAGTCATCTGCCCGCATTCGTACAGTCTTCCCGTTCATAGATTTTGCATTTAGTTATTATAAGACGCTTTAGATTTACTTTTAGTTGCATAAGATTTTTGTTTTGTATATAATAAACGAGTTGCCGTCCAAATGTTTTAAATGTTATACTTGCGTAAGAAATATTTTTGTATGTTAATTAATAATTGAAATAAAAAGGGGTTGTTTTCAAAATTTTATATCCGCCCCAAATTGAACTTGCATACAAAAATATTTTGTTGACAACGAAATTATTTCGGTGCTAAGACCCTGTTTAGCTTAAATATATTGTATATAATGGCCGTTTTGTAAAAAATATTGCTAAAGTAATCGAGGCTACATGTCTACAGGGTCACAAATTATAAGCGGTGTATATAAATACAATAGTTGTATAGTTATATATACGTGGATTTATGATAGCATTTATTTACACCACACCTGAAGAAAGCTCAGTAATACCGTTCTACAATATGTATTGTAGTGTAAAATGTTTAGTTACGAGTAGTTGTATAAAGGACTTAACTTCACAGCGAGCATAATATTTTCTATGTAATTATACTTTTTCTGTAATGTGGAGAATTATGTAAATAAATGTTGTAACGACTTCAGGTTATTGTAACGTAGCTGGTGTGAGACCTAAAACTTAGTAACTATTTTTCTCTAACTTAGTACATGAACAGACTTTTATCCCGAAAGATCTAAATTCAAATTACAAATAACACCTTTTCTTGACATAATTTTACTTACATACTTTTCCATATATTTTCGCTTATGTAATTCAACTTTATAGATTTTAATCTGCCAGTTACGCTACACATACGTCGTTTTAAAATAGAATGTAGATGGTAACTCCTACAGATATTGTAAAAAACGTGGTTTTCCTGTGGTAATCTCCTTAATTGCCAAAATAGAATGGTTAAATAAACAATATACTTATTTAGTAGGTAAAACGGGTTACTGGGGATGTTGGATGCACATTCATGTAGCTCAAATGTGGTTGGGACTTGGGATCTGACATCTTTGCCTTTACAAAAACCTTCTTTTTTACTCCCAGTCACGTTTTGAAACAATTTTGTATACATTATGGAGACTTTTAAGGGAATAACTATTGTCCTTACACAAAGTAAGGATTTTATAGTGAATTTCCATTATTTTTGGGAGGCAAAGTTATGTTTTTCCAAGTCAAACTAAATAATAATGTTCTTTATTATGAATTGAAAATCACCAGTGACCTTCTAATCGTATTATGACCAACATATCATCAAAAACATAAGGTGCTATTTCGGTACGTAGATGTAAAAACTGTGCCTTAAACGGTCTTCCTTTAAAATTAGAATATATAACGATAATAATATTATAAATAATCATAACACTTTCAGAAAAGTATTACGGTTGTACGCTTTAAATTGGACGATAATAATACATGATAATAATTAATAGTTTTCTATAGATTACTTGACGAATTATTGTTGATAAGTAATTATTTTAATAGAACTTTATAGATTTTATCACAGCTTTTATTACGTAAATAACGTTGTAATGGACCAGTGACTTACTGAGTATATAGTGTGTAAATTTGTACCTATAGTTCTGTGTTAAGTACTTTATAAAAATAACAATATGGGATACAAGTCGAGTCGAATCTTCGGTTAGCTGGACCCGCTCGCTACATGACCCGTGGGTCCATCAGACAACATACATAATATGTTTTTTTGTATTTTATTGATTAACTAGACCTACCCGAATTCAAACTTAAAAAATAACATAATAACATAACATGAAAAACTCCAAAACTTAAAGATTCAGCTTTACTACGTTATTGTACTAATAAAGAAAATGGTCAGTGAGTCCAGTCGATATATAAAATATGATTTGGTTAAGTTTTCCCGCGGGTCCATTTTGAATGGGTCCACTTGACCAAAGACTCGGTTATCGTGATTTTACATGATTTTTTTTTACTATTTCAGTAATATTGTGACTTGTCATCAACAAGACTTTGGTTATTGTTATTTTGAATGTATAATTATTGTGTATAACAAGGTTTTAGTCACTTTGTTAGTTTCCTTGCGAAAATTTGTACTTAGTTAATGATTTACCTTGTTTAGCCGGTCGAGTTTGATCCAACCCTTTAAGTATTTATGTGAAGAGAAATAAAAGCGACAATTTAATGAAACTATATTTATTGTTTTATTTTTATGAAAAAGTTTTTCTTTAAAACACACTATGCTTACCTCATAAGTGGATAAAAAACAAAAATTGTGTTACTGAATAACATTACCTTATCAAAAATGTATAAAAACTTTTAGTTTTTTTATTACTTTGCTTTAATTCAGTTTGGTATACACGAAATACCACAGAAGACAACACGTCTCGTCCGACTTCAGGAACAATTCATGAGAGTTTGAATTTAAACAGAAATATACTTTGGAGTTTTCGACTTGTATGTATCTTAGATCCTCATACACGGAGTGCTGGAGCAGTTAGTTACTTTACGCCTTTATTTTAACAGGGTGAGACTGTAGTGACTTTCAGAGACGGCTCTGAAAGTCACTACAGTCTCGCTCTAAAATCTATCTGACTAAAGTCTATGATGTCCTACAATAGCCCTTTACGTTTCAGGGTCACGGTTACCTTATAAGACAGTCCTGCGACCACTGTATGCCTGGCGACTGCTTGACCGCACCGACCACCCGATGTAATTCGACTGCTCGCTAAATTCCATTTATTGTGTACGAAGAAGACTAAAGTTCGGCCGTTCAGAGAATGCGTTCCTGACACGTCGCGATTGAACTGACGACGTAACTTTGCAGTTACGATAAAAATATTTTTGCTGGTTGTTTACCGTTTTAACAATTGATGAGCATTAAAACAACATTATTATATCAATAATCAATGAATGTTATAATTTTGTGCCAAACTGAGTGTCAAATAACTTGGTAACTACGACTAACTGATAGGTGTCAGGAACGCATTCTCTGAACGGCCGAACTTTAGTATGCTATGAAGCTACTAACTGGGACGCGAAGTTCGATCTATAGATGACCTTTGGACTATATTCATTGACCTTGACGTTGTAATAAAATAGCCAGATCTATAATTAAACAATCAAAACCCCGTTAAGTCGCTGAGTTTGTTAATTGTTTTGAAGCCTTATGTTAACACAGAAAAAGTGAAACTAACAGGTCAAGGTCATTCAGAGGTCATCCAGAGGTCACCCATAAATCAAGCTATTTGCACCCTAGGGGGTGTTGTACAAGGGGGATACGAAAATTTCCTTATTTTTAGGACGTCTCGTTTCTGAGATATTATGAGCTAAAATCTATGAAATCGATTTCTATGTTCTGACAATAAAACTGAAAACTGAAAAATTGATTTATTCTCTTGTATGATCGGACAACGGGATTACATTTTATGAAATGACCATTTCCTCTAATGTATGACACACCGTATGATTTTTAAAATGGGATAAAGAATCCAACCTTCAATGAATTTAAGCTGAAAACTCAAAAAATAAACCAAAACTTGTATTATAATAGTAGATTAATGCATCGAGCACAAAGTAATTTATTATTGTACAGACTGCCTGATTTAGAGCCCGAGCGTTAGCGAGGGCTCTAATCTAACAGGCACGACGGCAATATAAATTACTTAAGGCGAGGTGCATAATCTGCTTTTCTTTCAACTATTACCTATAGGAATAGTAGATCAAAGAAACTCATATCAAACAGTTAAAATAGAAGTTTCTATAACACTGTCGGCTTCATTTAGAATGTTTTCAGGAGTTAATGTGTCGCTAAATGATTCCATATTAATTCGAAGCCGAAGCACTCAAAATCAGATAGTATCACACTTTATAGTTTCCAAAAATATTGTCAAGCAAAATTAACAAAGTTCCCTTTTTTAAATTTCTTTCATTTTTAAATCAGAGTTAGCAGCAATCATTTTTTAAATTTGGAACAAGTAGGATAGAAATGAATAATACGTACGTAAAAAAAATGTATTGATATCGGCTGGCTGAATAGAGCTAATCCATTGAGATTGGCACCTTTTGGTGCGATTAAAAAAAACTATGCAATAATGAAATTTCATACATTTTTATTGCTCTAGAGCATTAAAGACTCGCTTTGTACTGAGTTTTTAGTGTGATTGTGATGAAATTAAAGCATAGTTGGAAGAATTTTTTTTTATTAGATTCTATGATTCTCTTAAATTGTATAAACTAAACTAAGTTTAAATAAAAATACGGATCTAGTAATCGCCATCAGCATCACTAGGTTTTCTTAAAGCCTCATCTTCTGATTTCTTGTTGACGAGTTCGAAGTTCCTCTCGAGATGGTGAGCCTTCTTCACTTTGTACTCCATCAGCTCTATGATGGTGTAGCCTGCAAAGCCGACTATGAGGAATCCGAAGAGGCAGTATAGCCTGGAATAAAAAGGAATGGGTTTTTATGAATTCATGTTTTTTTTTATATAATAATAATGAATTAAGAGCTAACTGCTACGTCAAAGACAAAGGACGGATATAACTTTTTTTGTAATATGCAATGGGTACGTCCATTTCTCGGAATGTCCATGTCCCAGAATGTCCATTTCTCGGAATGTCCATGTCCCAGAATGGGGTCCACCCTTTATAGCAGAACTTTTTACGTCATAATTTTATTTTGCATAGCAACGGATAGCATAAACCTCTTTTCGCAGAAAATCGTTTGGCATACACTCATTTACCATACACCGAAACCCATAATTTTGTAAGTCAGAATCATCTTTAGGCATAAATTTCATATCCATAATAATCAAAAGTAGAACCATCATATCGCAGAAAATTCACAGCCAGAATCATCTTTTGGCATGCATTTCATATCCATAATAAAAGAACACTATTTTTATTCGCCACATTACGATGGAAATGTTAATTGCTATATTTTTCTGATCAGGCGTTAACTTTTACTTTTGCTGTAGTGGGAGGTAGTTAGCATGCAGCAAGCATTCAGCATACAAGCATGCAACATGCAGCAAGCATGTAGCAAGCACGCAGAAAACATGCAGCAAGCATGCAGCGAGCATGCAGCATGCAAGCATGCAACATGCATCAGGCATGCACAGCAAGCATGCAACATGCAGCAGGCATGGCTTCTGTCACGGCTCCGGCGCTGCGGGGCTCCGGCGGTCCCACGCGAGCTAATCGTCGCAAATGGTTTTGCGCCCACAACCGCAGCTTCGGCTTGCTGGCCAGCCTCAGCCGCGGCGGTGTGCGTTAAAACCACCTGCTCCTCAGCTCGCGGGCCGCCTCGCCCCTCCGCGCCTTCGCGGGTTTAGATTACACTCTAGGGGTAGGGCAGACAAGACTACGTGAAGTCGGTTTTGCAGCGACTCATTTCTGTCACTAACTTTTGTAGCACACCATAGTGATTTTTTAAAACAATTTTTTTTTTCAATATGACTAATAAATTTATTTCTATTGAAATTCTGTGATCTTCGTAGTATGCTAAGTCAAATTATGCCAAATAATCGGCGCTCTAAATAAACGTTATGCTAAATGAAATTATGCAAAATTGTAACTCTGACAAAGGTAATTATGCCCAATACAATTCTGCCATCTTAAAAGTATCCCATTTTAAATTCGGACATAAAAACATAAGGCCAAAAAACAATTATATTAAATATTTTTTATACCTTAACAATGTTCGTCTATAAAAGTTTATGCCAAGTGAGTTATGCCAAATAGGTTTCGGAGCAACAAGTTTCTGCCAGATAGAGGGCACCCCCCAGAATGTCCATTTCTTGGAATGTCTATGTCCCAGAATGTCCATGTACCAGAATGTCCATTTCTCGGAATGACCATCTCCCAGAATGTCCATTTCCCGGAATGACCATCTCCCAGGATGTCTATTTCCCGGAATGACCATTTCCAAAGTGCCATCACAGTTATTATTGACACCTCCGCTGCACGGCTCATATTGGTCGTAGCCTGATGTTTTACTTATAGCCTTCCTCGATAAATAGACTTTCCAACACAGTATTTTTTTTTCATTTGCACCCGGAGTTCCAGAGATTAGCGCTTTCAACCAAACAAACAAACTCTTCAGCTTTGTAATATTAGTATAGAACTGTAAATGTAAATGAAATTGTAAATCTGTAAATGAAATTGGAAGTCTAGTTTACAGTAAAGTTTCATATCTATATTACCTAGTCCTAACACACAAGTATGGTGCAGTGGCATATGACAGCACACTACCGGTCGCCTCCCACAGACGGAAGTTGGAGTACGCCGCCTCTTCGTTACCAGGGAACAGGATGCCTGATAGTGCTGAAATATACACGAAGCAACGTTACTGAACATGAATTTTAAGAATAATTAGGGTATTTGACAGAAAAAGAGTATATTTCATTACAAGTGCGGAAAGGCTGTCATTTATTTATTTATTTAAACTTCTTGCACATGGAAGTACAAAGGCGGACTTAATGCCATGGGCATTTTCTTCCAGTCTACCTTGTCATTGCAAAGAGTTCCGACAAATGTCTACCCGAGCCGAGACGCAGCCGAAGGGAACTATGCCCCATACAGCTTAGTCTTCAGTAGATTTTTTTATTGATATGAAATGAAATGAAACCTAACCTAACTCATTCAATTAAATCATTAAATCTGATATTTAAAATAAATTAGTAGCTTCTTTTTAGAAATATACGTATTTGCATGAATCACAAAAACTCTTTAGTAAAAACTTCATGGTTGGTTTTTCTTTTTAAGACATTATTTTGACAGTTAGGATAGAGAACGCACTAGTGCGGGAAAGGTAAAAAAAGCACTAGTGTGCCCACATCCCGAACGCTATACGTCCCTGCAATACGCCCCTTTTGAGCAACTGTATTAAAAAATTAATTAGGCCAACAGTTAGCGCAGTACGGCACGGTTAGCGCAGTGGCTGAGCGATTGACCTGCTGCGCTGTGTGTCGCGGGTTCGATTCCCGCACAGAGCAAATATTTGTATGATCTACATGTAGTTGTTTCGGGTTTGGGCGTTTGTGTATGTGAGTTTAAATTATCAGCCTATTGCCGTCCACTGCTGAACGTAAGCCTCGCCCAAAGCGCGTTTTATGTGATTTTATATGTTTTTAAACGCACCCACGATACAGGAGAAATTCCCAGTGTGGAACAACGTTTAAAAAAAAATGGTTAGGAAAAATCAAGATTATAAAATTGCTTTTTCTTTTAAATGCTTTATCTAAATGAAGTGGAAGATTACCATTAACTTGCACGAGCCACACTGCATCAGCGGTGCCCCAGATAGCTGCGAGCGCGTAGAACACCAACCACTGCTGCGGGTCAGGACGCCAGGATAACAGGGCGGACAGGAGACACAGGTTCAATAACTGAAAAGTTAATATCAAAAGGTTCATAAATATTTCTAACTAAGATTTGCACTGGATCATCTTCAATCTTCTCTCTTTTAGCTTGATCAAAGATCTTTTTCTATTCATTTTAGGTAAAACCTATGCCTTGATCCAATGCATCTTTGTTTGGTCTATAATATCTTTTATATTGCAGTGACCGAGACACCATTGATTAAACACAAAAAAGCAAGTAATTTAATGACATATAATTGAATTATATCTACTTTTACATGTACATAAATATGGGATCCAGTTTTTTACGTTTAAACAATGGGTGTTAACGCTTTCGGGTATCCAAGATCCAGCTCCTACCGGTCCGCTGCGGGCAACAGCACCAAAAGCCAACTATCCCCTGTGATGTCATTAGGGCCACCTGGCTTTCTGCCATCATCTTAACGGAGTCTAGATCCAAATAGTTTTTATTATGTTCCGTCAGTGCGCAGGAGTTCCTTCTAAGTGAGCTCGCTCTGGGGTGCTAAGACAGGAAACCTCCACGTGCGTCCGTGGACTGGAGTTCCCTCTCAGATACGTCCGGGGGGAAGACCAGTTTTTCGGGCCGGTGCACCCTGGGATGCGGGCAAAAACTCTTCTTTAGGCACTGTGTGCCTAAGGGGTCTCTTTGCCCGTATGCAAATAGCCTGTCGGGTGGACGCTCCAATGCGTGTCCCTCTGAATAGCAGAAGGCACAGCGGCGGAGCGGGCTTGCGGACGGTGAGTAATGGGTAAGATCGTCGTCCGACCTGGTACCAAGCCCGGGTCGGTGGCGCGTCGTGTTTCACGCGTCACCGACGGGGCCCCTTATGGGGCCAAATGCCTGCCGGGGTCGCGGATTTTTTCTTAATCCAGGATACCGTGGCCCCGGAACGTAAAGGGCATCCGAAGGAACACGGGTGGGTTTTAGTCAGTAAGAGTCTGACAGTCCCTTCCGCCCGACCCAGGGCGGGAGGACTCATTTGATGATTTTGCCAGCCAAAAAAAAAAAAAAAGTGAGCTCGCTCTATCTTGGACGTCATTTTAGTTTCTGGATTAGAGTGAGGCCCGAACACCGCCGTCTTAAACTAAGCTGGGGCCCTTGGGCACACAATAATTGGAGGCCCTTTTGGAAAGTAAAAAACGCGAACTACAGTAACATTTTTTAAATAAGTTTAATCATTTATTATAGGTACCTAATCAAATATAGTATGATGTTATATGTAATTAATGATATTCGAATGCTGCTGCTTTTTGGTCAAAAAAGGATTTCTGTTGAGCAAAATCTTCTATTATATCATTAAAGTCAATGTTTTGAAAGATATCACTTTCAATGCACATAATAGACAAATTACTTAGTCGTTCTTGTAACATTGTTGTTCGCAATTCATTTTTTATTCTCTTATGCTGCGAAAATGATCGCTCTCCATTACAATTATTGGTAACCATCAGGCAAAGGTATATTCTTGTAGCAATTTCTACGTTTGGAAAAGTTTCTTCCAACTTATCTGGTTTTATTAAGTTATGTAAGGTTGAGATAGGTATTTTTAATCCGCCGATTGTTTTGCTATGTTTTTTACATATTGACTTAAATGAAAACATTCTGTTTTGAACTCATCTGCATTTATATCTTCATGACAAAATTCTGCAAATTCTTTGCATTTTCTTGTCAACACAACAGATTCTATTGTTGATAACTGACAAAGAAAACTAAATCGACTGTCAATTTCTTGGTATGCTGCTGAACTTTTTTTTAATGTGTAATTAAACGAACCACAAATGAATAATCAAAACTTCTGTTTATCATACTCAATTTTAAATATAAAACGAAAGAAAATAACTGCACTCACTCATAGTCATAACAGACTGAAAGTTTAATACATAATTCGTTCAGGGATTCCCCCGACCATGGACAATGTCGAAATTTACGTTAGGCCTTGTTTAGATAGTGCAGCTTGACTTTGGAATCGGAGTGATTGCGTGAGTGATCGCTAGATACTGTACTTAGTAAATTAGGTCGAATGCGTTCGGAAATATTATTAATTCGTACAGTATGAATAGCCGCAGTCATCGATATAATGGCGTAGTACTCGTATAATAAAATTAAGCCACGTAAATACCTTCTTATAAGGTTACTAATTTGCGAAAAAAAGTAATATGTCCGACAAAAATGTTTTAAGAATAAATGTGTGAGAGAAATTGTAGGTCCTTCGGGGGCCCCCCTAAGAATGGGGGCCCTGTGCACGGGCCCCGTGTGCCCTTATGGTAAAGACGGCATTGGGCCCGAAGAGTAAACCCTTCGATTATAAAATGTCCAGATTCCGTGTCCGAAACAAAACGGAACATTTTTATTGAAGCCACTTTTTTATAAATGTGCCACGCACACATTTAAATGTTTTCCTTGAAGATATTCACTTGTTTTACTTAGGAATCGAACCACGACGGGGGTAATCTTTCTACCGTATTTTTGGCTTCAATTCTCAGTGCTTTACTAGGAATCTGGACATTCCATAATGTAAGAGTAAACTAATTTTAAAAAAAAGGATGGCTAGTATGTAGTATAGTATGCCAGTATATCATTACTTCCCAAAATTTGATCCTTCTTTGCAACAATTTCGAATGGTGTAATAATACAGGGTTTGATTCTTTTTACAAAATCAGCGGGTTCGATTTCTGGCCAGAATTATTATTTTTTCTAAAATCCAATGATGCAGTTTTAGTTTCCGTCAAAATCAGCCTCGAGACTCCTTTCAACGTTTTTCGATATTCCTCATAGTTTCAGATATAGCGATCCACACCCAGTTGAAAAATTCATCCTGGATATAAATACAAGGGTTCCTTACCAGCGCAGTAACCATGACAGGGAACCTCCCGGTGATCTTGACGAGTGCGCCTGCGATGGGAGCCGCGAGCGCGTTGAACACTCCGAAGCAGATCATCACGTAGCCGATGTTACTGATACCGTATGCGCAGCCGATGAAGGCCTAGAAATTACGAACCAAAAAACCGTAGAAATATCTCGGATCTTCATCGTCAACATAATAATAATATCAGTCTATAATGCTCCCACTGGTGGGACATAGGCCTCTATAAGAGAGAGTGGGTTGTAAATCCACCACGTCAGGGATGTCAGACGTACCAATTTCTTGGTATACATAGGTACCAGTTTTCAGTGTCACGTACCATGTACCAAGACTACTCGGTCCTTGTATGCAAAAATACCAAGATTGGCCGTTGACCGACAATACAGAATAAACGACAAATTTGATGGTACAATCGAGTATTTTTAACTAAAAAAAACATTTTTTTTTTCTGAACATGAGTTCAAATATAACACGGACAAAAAATCGCATGGTTGTTAGTATTAATCCACTGTACGGTTGGTAAAACTGCTTGTTTAGTGTTTACTGCCCTGTATTATCAAAACAGTAAAAGAAACAATTTTTTTTTTTTTTTTTTCATTAGTAGGTATTTGATTTCCGACACAATTTGCCGATGTACCAGTATTTCGTTTTCAATACCAGCTTTTAGCCAACTCGGTACAAGGATTTCTGAGTGGCCGTCTGACATCCTTGCACCACGTGGACTCAGTCCGGGATGGTAGTTACATCCGATTTATCACTTTCCCGTTTCATCCACATAAATAAAATCAGCATCACAAAACAGCCGTTTCACCCATGTTCCACCACTATTGACGGCACTTTTAGCGCAGTGGCTGAGCGATCGGACTGCTGTCCTGCGTGTCGCGGGTTCGATTCCCGCAACGGTGCAAATATTTGTATGATCAGTAGTTGTTTCGGGTCTAGGTGTGATTTTCCATGTTTTAAAAGCAGCCACAATACAGGAGAATTCCAAATACGGGGCAAAGCTTTTAAAAAAAAAGTAAACAAAAACTCTCTTTCAAAACTTCTCCGTTCTGTAGTTTTATCCAATTTCATGATGGTAATGTAAGTAATTTATAACCCGGATTGAAACAGAATATTTTTATCAATGCTTGATGTTCCTGTGGGGTTTCCAAACTCCATGCGGGCTTATACGATTATTTCATAGGAAGGATATACTTTCATTATCATCTGTGGTCTGTCTAGCCTTTTCCCAACTATATTGGGAAAAAGCTACTTGATTTTTGATTGTCATTAAAATGCAAGTACGAGTATATTTACAGCAAAGCAAATTATTTGGATAAGCGAAGCGCCTTGTAAAATTAGAAGACATTTTATAAACGCCTGATAAATACACAATAATGTTTTGCAATAAAGACTTTACGGAACGCAATGGACAACATAACGTTACCTTGCTGTGACGAATATAGTAGGCACTGGAAGACATAATTTATGGGACTATGACAAACTCACATAAGACCACTTATTTGATAAGAAGTTAACTATATTTTGTTAAAATCCTAAACATTCGTTAAAAAAAACAAACACATAATGTAAAATAACTTTTCTTTCGGAAGGAGGAAAAAATGACTTAAAACATATCCACCGACCTCCGAAAGAAAAGTTATTTCACACTTTTTTGTGGTGGTTTTTGAAGGCGGTAAAGTTTTTATTTAACCCTTTTTAGTTCAATTATTCAACCCAATCTCTTGTCAAATACGTAATCCGTAGTACCACAATAAGCTCAAAAAAAACTAGCGAACCAAACTGAAAGATTCGAACAAAAAAGAAAATATGGCCAATGGGCAATTCGAAAAATATGACCGTTACCACTATTGCTCAGCTTTACTTCTAATAAACCGGAATTACCTGAGTAAAGTCAGCAGCCATAAAAGCCTGTTCAGCACCGATATAACCGATGACCGGCAGTAGAAGCAGTTGGTACTTGTGACGTAATTGTCGAAGAGTTACTGCTAACAGACGGAACCCGGACTTGCCTTGACATGATGTGTTGCGACCTGCTGTGTATCTGTGAATTAGGTTCGCAAGTTATTATCTAATATATAAAATTCTCGTGTCACAGTTTTCGATGCCATACTCCTCCGAAACGGCTTGACCGATTTTGATGAAATTTTTTGTGCTTATCCGGTATCTATGAGAATCGGCCAACATCTATTTTTCATCCCCCTAAATGTTAGGGGTAGTCCACCCCTAATTTTTTTTTAAATTATTTATATGGCAAAACAACGTTTGCCGGGTCAGCTAGTTATATATATAATAATATGTAGTTCATTCACTTCCATAAGTCTACCATGCGAAGTGGATATAAATGGGCAGTGCGCCTCGAGGAGAAGAGGATTGCGAAGTAATAAGTAGAGCAGTGGTGGCCCACTGGTATCGGCCCCGACTTACGAGTAGTAAGTAGGTCGTGGGTTCGAATTCAGCCAGGCGCATTACTTTGTGTAATTTATTTCATCACCACTGCTCTCAAAACGGTGAAGGAAAACATCGTGAGGAAACCGGCATGTCCTAGAACCAAAAAATTCGAAGACATGTGACATTCACCAATCCGCATTGGGCCCGCGTGGTGGATTATGGCCCACTCCCTCTCTCAGAGAGGAGGCCTGTGTCTCAACAGTGGGAACATTTATAGGCTGATGATGATGATGATTATAGACACGATTGGCGCAGTGGCTGAGCGATCGACTGCTGCACAGAGTGTTGCGCGTTCGATCCCCGCACGAAACAAATGTTTGTATGATCTACAAATAGTTTTTTCGGGTCTGGGTGTTTGTGTATGTGAGTTTCTATGTTTCTAAACGCACCCACGATACAGGAAGAAATTCCTCGTGTGGGGGAAATTTAAAAAATAACATCCGACCCGTGAGCTTGTGGACGGCCAACATTGTGTAGCTCGCCGTCCGATCAAGAACCAGTCCCGAAACCATGGCGCGACATGTTCCACGCAGGCCTCAAAGAGTTGTTGGGGTCAATTTGAAATAATGTTAATTCATTATATTTTCGAGTTACCTGTTATTTTAATAACTGTAAAAACATAATATGTTAATAAAAAGTCTCCCAAACTTTCACACCACAGGTTAATTACATTATTCGCAAAGGTTAATTACATTATTGCGTAGTTACGCAAAACTCCATCTTTGCTGTAGTCAGTTCTTTCAGTATTGCAAACTTACCTCGTAAGAGAGTCAACTCCTACAGCGACCAGGAGTACAGCAGCAGCCATACACGCGAGGTACACTCCCGTTATCACCTGGATCTTTAAAGCTGAGGGAGGCTCCAAGTTAGAGTTGCCCTGGAAAAACCAGAGTAATTTGGTTTAATTACTTTACTTATATGGTTAAAAAGTGGTGCAAAGGAGATATCGGTAGTGCCCACAAATTGAGTAGAGGTGTTCAAAATCTGGCAATACAATTAATCACTTCGTAAATAAAGATGGGTCGCCGGACTTTTTTAAAGGGATATTGTGACCCCGGAACGGGTGGCTTTTAGTCAGTAACTCTTTCTGACGGCAAGGTTAGCGCACTGGCTGAGCGATTGGACTCCTGCGCTGCCTGTCGCGGGTTCGATTCCCGCATGGAGCAAATATTATTTGTATGATCTACAAGTACTTGTTCCGGGTCTGGGCGTTTGTGTATATGAGTTTATATGTTTGTAAACGCACCCACGATACAGGAGAATTTCCTAGTGTGGGACAACGTTTTTTTTTTTTTTATAATAATAATAATAATATTCCACAACTATCACACAACGCCATCTAGTACCAAGCTAAGCAGAGCTTGTGTTATGGGTACTAGACAACTGATAAACATACTTATATATTTCTAAATACATACATATCTTCTTATATATAAAAATCAATTGCTGTTCGTTAGTCTCGCTAAAACTCGAGACCGGCTGGATCGATTTGGCTAATTTTGGTCTTAAACTATTTGTGGAAGTCCAGGGAAGGTTTAAAAGGTGAGGCGGTACGAAGTTTGCCCGGACAGCTAGTCTTATATATAAAAATCAATTGCTGTTCGTTAGTCTCGCTAAAACTCGAGAACGGCTGGACCGATTTGGCTAATTTTGGTCTTGAATTATTTCTGAAAGTCCAGGGAAGGTTTAAAAGGTGAGGCGGTACGAAGTTTGCCCGGTCAGCTAGTTATAGATAAATTACACCCAGACACAGAACAAATGTTCGTGCTCATCACACAAACATTTGTCCTGGGTGGGAATCGAACCCACGACCTCCGGCATAGCAGTCAGGGTCACTAACCACTAAACCAACAGGCCAGTTTTAAAGTAAGAGTGACAATCACGACCGCTCCACATTGAACGGGAAGACTAATTTGGTGATTTTCAAGCCCCAAAACTAAAATAAATAAATATACATAATAAGCACATAGCTCGCAGAATTGATGGCCGATGGGGCCATAAGGTTCTCGAATGTAGACCACGCACCCGCAGGCGCAGTAGGACGTCCACCCACAAGGTGGGCAGACAATCTGATGAAAGTCACAGGATCACGCTGGAGGCAAGCCGCTTCCAACCGGTCCTATTGGAAATCTATGGGAGCCTATGTTCAGCAGTGGACGTCCTACAACTGATATGATGATGATACATAAGAGATGGTAAAATAGCCAGGGATGGCAGCAATCCGAAAGCCTCATACGATGTGGAATCATCTCAGTCACATAAATAGCGTCTTTATTTGGCATTACAAAAATTAAGACATTTGATTGAATAACTCGGTCGCTTCATTTGCTAGTTTTTACACAGGGTTGTTTATTATACAAAAGTTTAGGCCTAGGCCGCACTACGTTTAAACCGCTGTGGTTTTTAATCGCTTGAATTTGTGCCCCTAGAAAACTAATACAAGCGGCCGCACCTGCGGTTTTTTCCCGCGACTGAAATTAAAATCGTGATTTCCTACAAAATGCTCGCGGGCATTAACCGCAGGCGGTTTTTTGGTCAGTATTTCGATAGACCGTTCTGTAGAGTCGTTTCGCGATTTTTAATCGTGGTGTGTGCGTCTCAAGCGGTTTCGCGGTTGTAGCGATTAATCGCTAGCTGAAAAAAATCGTAGTGCGGCCTCAGCCTTATGGCTTACATGATCAGCAGTGGCACTGCAGAAGTTGACTCCACACGTAGCTCCGAAGTCTACGGTAGGAGCGCTGGTGACGTTTGTGAATAGAGCAGCAATGCTGGGAGTGGTCGCGTTCAGAGATTTGGGTGCGTCGCCCAGGTCAGAGGACAGAACTGAAAAGTTTAAATTTAACTTATGAAAATGCATAGAACCATTACTTGTTGATGGTTACGAACTCAACTACACATCTGCATGTTCCTGTCCTTGCCCCATTCTTGGTGAAGGCGCAACACATTTTCTGCTTCCAACTGCGAGACGTGACGCGACGTCTTTTACTCCTCACGCGTACATCGTTTCTTTGGCTTTCCTCTACCAAACTTAACTCACAATGGAAAAAAGTTCCTTCAGATTCAGACACTAATACATCTTTTCTTTGACCTTGTACTTCCGAACTCAACTAAACATTACTGGGGGGGTATTACAATGTCTTAAAACCAGGCTTATTCCTGCGAGAGAAAGTGACAGAGTTATACAAGTCGTCTAGCGCCATCTCCGTCACTCACAGGAGTAAGCCTGGTTTTAAGACGTTGTAATACCCCCCCTGGAAAGAAAAGTCTCTTCTCATTAAGTCAATCAATTATACCGTCGCATCAATGCCTTCTACATAATAAATCGTAGAATACTGACATTCTATAGAGGTTAAAGGCTAATATTTGTAAATTCCAAAAGGACTGAGAATACATATTCCGGACGAATATAGGAATGACTCTGAATATGCTTATTACTTACTCCTTAAATGTACCTAATCGAACTAGCAAACAATTTTATGATAGCATTCATAAGTTCAGCTAAAAATCGTAGTAAGACTAGCTATTCTACGATTTCGAACACCCGACATACCGGTTCAAACAAAATCAAAATAACTAGTTTCAATACAAATTAGAGAAGTCAATTAATTAATTAAAAATCTAGGCAACAGTAATAGCACTTCCTAATATTATACACAACCTTACTTCCTCTGCTATTACAATTTGATCAACATTGCTTTATTTTGGTCCACATTTTAGCCACAAGGTCGTTGAGGTCGTGAATTTTGTCTTAACTTTCACTTAGCAGTTGTATTTGATAGGAATTAAGTGTTCCGAACTGCTGTGATTGTGACCTTGTGTTAATTATGTTCAATGTTTGTTTTGTTTAACTAATCAATCGAATATTGTGTGGACTTATTTAATTATTATTAACTGCTTTGCTGTTCTATGTACTTGTGATAGAACTTGCAAGTTATGGCAATATCTTGGATGTTATTAGATATTTCGCCCGCAGGTTTTTTTTATGTACGATGTGTTTGCTCTTGACCTTAGTCTAGGTCAGGAGTGACTAAGACAAGGTCGACGATGGAGCGAGCTTACACTGAAGAAGCCTGTTCAGTACTTTGAAGAGATTAGGGTTGTATGCGTTCGGAAACACAGACGCAGGCAGAGAGTTCCATTCTTTAAAAGTGGAAGTAGGCCTTTGCCCAGCAGTTGGACACCATTGTCTGACATAGTAGTAGTAATATTAAATCTTCCCAATAATAAGTACTAACTTATAGGAAACCTGAGTCAGATAACGATTTGAGTCGTGGGTCAGCTCAAACCGAAACGCGGCGCCACGTGACGCAACGATACTGCAAATGTGTGTGAAGTCTTTTCCTGTAGTAAATAAAGTTAGATTTTGAGTAGCTCTATTGAAATGTACGCGCAGTCGTGTGTCGATGCGACTTGACCCTTATGATTCCCAAATGAAGTCTGACCTCTTTATTGAGTATAAGGGTTTGCTCTTACAACTCCTGGCATAAATTGGAAAACTATAAACTTACTGGCTGAAGATATAAGGTTTCCCCAGATCTGTGCCATCTGGTAGAACATGAAGAAGAGTCCGAAGAACCGTACCACCAGCACTTCAGCTGACACACCCGACAGTTTAGCGTATGGTTCAGCCACCTGGAATATTTTGGGTCATTGCATTTAGTTTGTTCAGTAAGAATACTGAAAAAATAAAATGGAAGAAACGTATCCTTTGGAAAAAGAGGTGGAGAGGGAAATTAGTGTTATAATTCAATTTTAACTGGGCGTTTGGAAGACTGAATTATTGTATTTATGATATTAGCAGGAGAGCTCGGCGAATTTTTGCGAAAGTGCTTTATTTTATTTTATCTTGCGTAAACGCGTCACTTTTGGTACAATAAATGATAAATTATATTTATTCAGTAAATTGGTTTTGGCAAACTCTTTTACACGTCAAAAAGACACTATTTTACACTAGATGAGGCCGGTGTTTCGTACCTGACTACTCTGAGAACAAACATCCGAAACAAACTCAGAGGTCACAGTCTCTTTTAAAGTCCAGACAATTTTGTATTGATCAAATTATATGAGACCATGCAGGTGTATGAGGTGGTCTTTTGAAGAATGAACCACACAGATTTGAGTAGACCTGTCCAGTCAGTGCAAGCATGTGTCAGTTATCGTGTAGCTCAACTCATAACACAAAGAGCTCAACGAAACGACGAACAATACCAAAGAAAGGACATTTGGGTAGGCCGCATAAATAACTCAAACTGTCAGACAATAAAATTAACTGCGAGAAAATAATAAAAAAGTAGAACAAAATGTAACCCACATAATTATGTTCTCATATTCACAAACTAGTAAAAACACAAATAAAAATAAACAAAGACAAAATTAAAATTACAAAGTAATTCATGTCAATAAAAAAAACAAAAATGTATTCAATGTTATTCTGTTAGTTTTATACTAACAGATATATATATATATATGTTAGTATAAAGTTTGCAAGCACGGCGGGCTGTGCTGGCGCCGCTGCTGCGGCTGCTGAGAACCTCAAGCGGCGCAAATACTGTAACCTTAATGGTTGCTACAGTTTTGAGCCGTTTGGGGTCGAAACACTCGGGTCATGGGGTCCGAGTGCGCGTTCCCTTTTTAAGGAGATTTCTCGCCGACTAATCGACACTTCGCGTGACCAGAGGGCTGGTTCTTTCTTTGGTCAAAGAATAAGCATTGCCATCCAACGTGGCAATGCTGCCAGTCTTCTGGGCACGTTTCCGGATGACAGCGATGCGGAGGAGTACTTTGACGCCTGAGTGTCTATGCCCTTTTTGTGTTTTTTTTTTGTGTAATTAGGTATTTTATTTTAGTTTTAGTTTAAATTTAGTATTTTGTTGTGAATATTTAGTTTTATTTATTTTTAAATTTCTAGATTTAGTTTAATTATCTAAATAAGTAATTAAGTAAATTACACGTAATTATAATAATGGTTGTATATATATATATATATATATAGTAAATATAAATACCTATCTTCTGTTATTGTATTTTAAATTGTATTTAATTTACCGTTATATTCAATCAATAATTTAAAATGTTTTATCTTTATTTATTTCGAGCGTTTTGTACAATGCATGCCAAAAATAAATAAAGGATATGCCTAACCAAAGGATTTGGCTACCTCCACCAAATTGATTCAAGCGCCTACTTAATATTAATAGCCCATCAATATTCTGGATCCATGTGATGCCCTTTTGTAAAAATATACATCATATACTTCCGTAGGTACAAATAGATATATTATGTTAATAGCAAACTTAATTCATTCATTTTGAATGGCAGTCGTACATGGTCGAGGCTTAGCACAAAAAAATTACGCACAGTACTTTGTAATGAGATATTGTATATTGTGTACTGTATATAAATATGTTAACTTACTATGTAATATATATTCAGAACTTATATTGAGG